>VYXF01005643.1:190358-202094 GCA_013397295.1 Polioptila caerulea
AAGGAAAAAAAAAAAAAAAAAAAAAAAGCAAGCTTTCAAATCAGTAAAAAGAATGTGAATTGTACTAGAAACCTGATTTTCAGAAGTGCTGAGCACCTGGAGTGTCAATTACAGCTCCTGTGAGCTGGAACTATTCACCATGTCTAAAGACATCAGATTGCTGCCTCAGAAAATCATGGTTTACTTAATTCTATTTTGGAAACATATTTCTTATTTGCTGCAAATCAGGGAGAAGTGAAAAGCCTGATGTGAAGGGCATGTTCTGCAGTACCCATCTCCAGGGCTGCCAGGGTGGGTGTTGGTAGCAATTGCACAGCCCTGCACTTGCACCAAGACATTTTTATTTCATTACGGGTGTCAGTTTACAGCCATTAGCTAAGCAGTTTGGACTGGGCCGAAATGCCTCCTTTTTGTGTGCATGCATCTTATCACTAGATCTTACTTCCATTATTCAAGTATTTTTTTAAAAAAAAAGGAAGGAAGGAAAGCAAAGATGAGAAAATAAAGGGAGAAAACAAAGGGAGAAAATAAAGGGAGAAAATAAAGGCTTTACTTGCATTATGTTTTGTGGCTTGTCCCTGTCCTCTAGCCAGAACAGTCTGAAATAGGTTTTATTGGAAATCATTACCTAAATTCCAGCACTGAGAAGAATATTGATCTCTTGCACATAATGGTTACCAGACTGCAGAAAGTAGCAGAGAGGGCTCCAAGTGGGCCGACAGAATGTCAGTGACAATTCATTTTTTTTACTAATTAGTATGCTGGTTTAATATCCTGTAAAAGGCACTTAATGCCAGCCTTTTCACAGCATCTGTCCGGCCCTGGTGGTGGCGGGGGGCTGCTCCTGGGGTGGTGGGCTGGCAGGCGCATGGGAGATCAGCTTGGCAGAGCCCCGGCATTCCCCCGGCACCCCGCACGTGCCCACCAGCTGTCCCAACTTTCCAAGGCCCTTCTCAATTTTCTAAATATGTGTCACATAAAAATAAAATTTCGGGCAGTGATGCTCTGAGGAGCCCCGTGCCTGCAGTGCATAATTCATTCACAGTGTCCGTAGCCCATTATTCCCACATTCCTCCTGCTGAGCTATCAATTTCATCTCTGGCCAAACTGGAATCTGAATCTTGGGAGAGCAGTGAAGCAGTGGTGGTGTGGGTATGCCACTTTTAGTTTTATTTTTCCCCACCCTTTTTTGACGGCCCTGCAAGAAATGTTACATTCATTTTGTGTTTGCAGACATGAGCTGCTTAGGAGGAGACACATAAGTAGCTCCAGATTCCCAGATCTGGTAGATTTCAGGGAAAAATATGCGACTGTCCATTAGATGCTGAACCACACCTAGAAAAATATGATCTTCTTCCCAAAATAAAACTGCCAGTTGTTCAATGCACCTCTCACCCACCAACTCTCATGGGAAATCAGTACTTTGCTAATGAGGATTCTGCTCATCTCACAAAATGTGTGAAGATTCCTTTAAATTTCCCTGCATTAATAATTTCAGTACCTAGAAGCATGCAACGTCCCAGAGATATCAGTGGCATTTAATTAACACAGTGCCTTGGACACCTGCCCCAGTGCTGCAATGACCTGTGGAGAATGGTTTGTATTGCATTTAACCAAGACAGCAACCAGGGTTCTGTGAGCACATTCAGAAGGGTACCAGCAAACTACAGTGCAAATTTGTTTCAGTTCTCCTAGCTCTTTCATCCCACGCCAGCCATCCTGAAAATATAATCAAAACACTGTCACAGAAAGGCTAATCCACTGCACTGCACAACAAAACAGCAAAAGTCTTCTCATATGAGAGAAATTAGGACAGATTAAGAGATTTTTAATGAAGGAGCTGGCAAAGCAATGTCATAATGGATTTCAAGTCTGCTATCTGTACCCTCAACCAACTCTCTATTTGCTGTGTTTAACAAAAAAAAAAAAAAATCCTTCTTTTCTGTCAAAAATGAACATTCTTAGCTTAAGTGTTCTACCCTTTTTTTTAATGTGGTAACTTAAACATTAAGTCTATTTATATTATATTTATTTGTATTAAATTCATGTTAAATATAAATCACTGTGATTAACCAGTAATAGAAGAATTGACAGCAGTGGCTCTGTCAGTGGACACCATGCTAGGCAGCCAGCTGCAAGTGGCCCTGCTTGAGCAGGGGAGTTGGACCAGGTCACTGTCAGAGGTGCCTTCGAATCATTCTATGATTTTAAGATTCATGTATGTAAATTAATATTAAGGTGTTTACATAGAACCACACATTTCTAAGACAGGAGCACTAAAAGGTCACAGTCAAATGCTAATAATTTGAGCAAAAAAGTTATTTTTAGTCTTATTTTTCAGTGTGAGGAGCATGTAGAGATGCAGTGTTAGAATTCATCATGTCTAATACCAGCCATCTCAACTTTGGGCATTTCATCTAAGACAGCTCTTTTGTAACCATGTCTCTACAGAAATAGCAGGCTGCTGGTGTGCAACTAAATACCTACTGCATGGAGCAGACCCTGAGGCAAAACTCTCTCTTCATTCATGCTCAGGATTTGTCTTGGAAGGAGACAGGGAGAAAATTAGTGCCTACCCAGAATATCAAAGGCATACAGCTAGATAAGACACAGTCTGTGCAGAATCTAGCATGGGCAGTGAAATATCTTTCTAGCTGTAGAACAACACATCATATGAGTAAGTACAGTAACTGACTTGGGGAAGAAATTCCCTTTTGTGCTGTTTTTGGCTAGAGTAGATTTATTTTTCTTTGTAGTATGGGGCTGTGTTTTGAATTTGTCCTGAACACAGGGTTGATAACATAAAAATGTTTATGGTTTTGCTAAGCAGAGCTTACACAGAGCCAAGGCCTTTTCTGCTTTTCATACTAATGCATGAGAGGAGACATAGCAGGTGACCCAAACTGACCAAAGGGATATTCCAGACCATATAGAATGCTCAGTATATAAAGTGTGGGGAAGAAGGAGGAAGGAGGGACATTTGAAATTATGGTGTTTGTCTTCTCAAGTCAATGTTACATGTGATGAAACCCTACCCTCCTGGAGGTGGCTGAACACCTGCCTGCCCCTGGGAAGAAAGGAAATAATGCCTTGTTTGCCTGGCTTTTGCTTTCTTCATTAAACTGTCTCTATCTGACCCCATAAGTTCTCCAGCTTTTACCCTTCTGATTCTCTCCCCAGCCCAGCTGGTGGAGGAGTGAGTGAGCAGCTGTGTGGGGCTTGGTTGCTGATTGGGCTTAAACCACGACACTATTCTAGATGACAGTCGGGTGAGATGGATCTGGATCCTGATGTCTTGCTTAAGACAGTCAATTACATAGAAGATCCAGGGCAGAAATAATCCTCAACTATGTTTTCTAAATTCCAATTTGGCAAGACAGATGTTTTGCTACCAACGATCCTCCACTATTAATATCTATATGTTCTTTCTTATTATTTTCCAGAGAAGAAATTCAGCAGTTTAATGCAGTCTTTTCTATTTTTTCTTAGGATTTTCTTAATTGTCTTTCTGAAATTGAGAGGCATATAAAACATGTAAAGAAGATCTCATATGCAGTTTCCAGCAACAAACATATTACAGCATCAAGACACTATTAGTGTCTCTCGAGTAGTCCCCTAAAAATCATTACAGCTTTTAAAGAATTCTAATTAGGCATGTCTGAAGCGCCAAATCCAGGTGGATTTTCACCCACTTCCAATAATATGGCCACTCTGAGCCCTCGTTGAAATAGATCATATCTCTGGAATCTAGCTGTAATGGAGATCAGGTTCTGACTTATCCCATAACCTCCCAAAATAAAGTTAAGTTGCTCTGATGCAGCGTGTTTTAAAGCTCTGTGGGGGTTACAGCTGCATGCCTGTTAACATATCCTCCAGTTGCTTTCATTTAGTAGCTATGAAACATAGCACTAAAGCAGAGAGGAGAATAGTGAGATGGATCATTCTTCTGCTCTCTTTCCCCTGACTTTCTGAGTTTGCTGTGTACTCATATGGTACTTTCCTGCACACATCTATGGAATAATGCTATATTGTCAGCATCTGCTTCTCACCTGAAGCAGGATGGGACTGAAGCTGCAGCATGGAGGGGGAAGAAATGTCATTTCTATCCATGATTTTTTTTTTTTTAACAACTGTTCCAAGATTAATATTTTAAGGTAAGAAAGTGCCATTTCCATAAAAAGGCCCTGTCAACAATTTTTTAGAATGCTTGAATCTATATTTAATCAACAAATCTCTGCTTCTACAAAATCTTTCTTAAGAGCTAAACTAAAGAAGTCTAAACATATGCCTTCAATGTGGCCAGGGTGAAAAGAATTCAGTGAAACAATCTCAGTGGATTTGTAGTTTTGTACTCAGTGTAAAGAAGATAAAATTAATTTCAAAAATCTAAATCACTGCCTAAAGTTAGGCAAAAACCCTACCAGTCAGACACAGTCTGCAATATTAAGCAGGCCCTCATTTAAAAAGATAAGTCAGTACAAATGGAGTCAATCAAGACATAATTTCTAATAGCATCATTACTATTACTATTATTTATTATTGTTACTATTACTATTATTTATTACTGTTATGACAAAATAACATGAAATCTATGAAGTTTGGTGTCCTGAAACAAGTACATCTTCATATAGAAGTAATCTCAAGTAGACAAGAAGACATAGGGGATTTTCTTTAGGAGTTTGTTGTCTGATCTGATTCTGCTCTTGCCTTGCTACAAGATGAACTGGGTCTGGGCAGAAACAACTTGTTTCTGAGTTCACCAAGGATGCTGCAGTTTGGAAGAAGCTGTGATGATTCCTCCTGGCTCTGTCCCAAATCCCCTTCATATGTTTAGAGAACACACATTTTTAAAACTCACATATATTAAATCTGATGATAAATCTGCAAAGTTATTTTCAATGAGGCAATGAAATACATAGTATACTCATAGATCTACTGTGAATGCACTTATCATTATTTGCTTGATAAAAGCAATTTAAAGCCAGAAAAAAATTTATTTAGTTCTAAATAGTTTTGCTTAGGCCACATAACCATAAATATGATCATACCTCTTATTTATAAACTATTCACTAGATTGACTACACTTGATCAATGACGCACACTAAAGGTGACTTTTAAAAATTAAATCTTTACTTAGGAAATCATTTAAAGGAATGACAGCTGCCTAAAAACTGTCAAAGGCTACGTTATTATTCACGTATGCAATTCACAGTGCTTTAATGAGGAATTATAAGTTTTTGGAAGTTGTCAAAACACCTGTTTGTGGGTCAGGAATAGACTCTCCAGTCTGACGACATGTGAGCCTTTACCAAACAATGCTTGCAGGACAAAGGACAGCATGGGGAAATATGTCTGTTCTAAAACTTAGATATTCAACTTTAGGGGGAAAAAAAATAAAACATAGAAATCATTCTTACCCAGAAGCTCTTAAAATGGCTCTGTAATGCACACAACTTAACCATGGATGCATACTGAATCATATTGCATTTGATTCTTGAAATATTTAGTTATGATTAAAGGCAATGACAATGATGATGATCATCACCAGATCTTCACATGCTACTGTTCTTGTTTCTATACTGTACAAGAGACACATATTGAACTAAACACTAATGCAGAGGGAATCAATGCCTTTATTTAGATCTGTGTGGCCAGCAGGCTGCACTGCTGTGGGCATGGCCTTTTTCATTGAGGGAGCTGAAATATGTGCAAACTGAGCTGAAGATAATGTCAAGGTTACATATCAAGCTGATGTCCATGCTATAGTCATTCTATCAGGCTAAATTGCACAGCTTCCAGGACTTCGAAAATAGAGCACATGGTTTTACTCTCAGCTCTGTGACCACACTACTGAAATCTGAAAACCAGTAGGAATTACAGTAATTGCAACAGGACAAACAGTTCCCCAGTGATTTTGCTGAAAGGAGAGTCTGTGTAAATGCAAATAAGTTAACATTTCCTGAAGATAAGGCTCAAGGAGTGAGAAAAAGATACTCTTCCAAGGGTAAAGGCTTGAATAGGTAAAACAAGACTGGTGACATATGACCTGGGGTTTTTTTCCACTGAGATCAATAATGATTTTTAGGGCTGTAATATTGTCACTCTCTATAGCTCCAATTATTTATTAACCATTTGATACAAAAAGACCCAAACAACTAGTAAAATATGGTTTCTAGTGTATCTAAATATCCAGTCCCATTATTTCCTTGCGAACAATCATTAGCTGAAACAGCATCGTTGTTTGTAGGAACATTATGAGCTGAGGACCTCAGATTCCCTTTGCATATACAAGTAGCTTAGCAATTTTCAGCTCTGTCAGACAGGATCAGATGGTTGGATTTTGATAATGAAAGATCTCTGGATGTATAGCTTCACAGTCCCAGGTCTGAACAGATAAAAACAAACAAACAAAAAATAAAGGCTATTTTTTTCCTAAAATTGAGGTGGACTTTTGCGTGTGTCATACGTGTTAATACAATGAAGTCCAAAGGATGTCACACAGGTATTATTGGATACATTTCCAGTATGCCTTTGCTCTGTCACACCCTGAGGAAAACTGTGCCATGGCCAAGAATCATTAGGTTTTACATCCAAACGTTGCTCGTACAGCAGCTCTTGGGCCTCCCTGACAAAGCTGCACAGGCCATGGGAAGGGGCTGTCCCATTCAGATGATGGCACAACAGCTCTGAGCTCTTATCACGGAGCTCTCATGTTCAGGAGAAGGAAGAAGATCCTTCAGGAGGAAACACTAAGAATGTGTTATACTGCCTTCAGGGCTAATACCAAAATACACAGGCCCCTAGCATGTTGCCGTAGCGTTCTTCCCATCATGCTTTTAATACCTGACACTTTTACCCAGCTTGTGAGATAACACAGAAGGAAATTGTCACTCAGATAGGACTTTTTGACCTTTGGCGCAGTCAGTAAGTAAGTTTCTAAAATTGTTTTAAAAACCACAGTCAGTGCTGGGCATACCACTTCAAGAATGATTTAACAACAAGAAGACAATGCTTATAAATGGCAAGCAAAGATAAGTACAGGTATGGAAACAATTTTGCATAAAAAGAGACTAAAAGTATATGACTGCTTAATAGGAATCACACTAAAAATTTATGGAGTAATAAATACAGAAGAGAAGTAATTCAGAAAAACCTATATATCTATTCTCAAGATGGTACAACACAAGGAGACACACTGTGAATTACAAGGAGCCAAAGAAAAGAGATGATTCTTCCAGCACTAAAAAAAAAAAAATTACTACTTTGTTCCATGGAAGTAGATCTGGTGCTCTATTTCCCCATTTCTCTGAGGGATACCTTGTAAAATATTACTGTGCTCATGGTAAAAAACATGTGATGAAACATACTGCCTTTTCCCCTAACACTTCTTCCACTTAAAAAAGTCAAGTGAAAAAAATGATGAAGCGACAGTATTCAGGTTTTTACTTTACAGTCTTTTGTTTCTTAGAGAAAATTGTGTTAATGTTTTCTAAAAGATTGAGTTTTCCACAAGAAGACAATGAAACATTAAAATGAAACTGTGAAAATAGTTTTTCCTCCCCCAGAATTATCTCAAAAAGAGTTCTGTAGGAAAAAATGTCTTAAGTGAAAGTGTGTTACCTTTGAAATAAAAACTTGAACAAAACAAAAAGGTAATCAAAATGGATTTTAATAGAAAAAGTAAAAATTGAAATAGGCTTCAAACAGTAAACATACAATTGAGTGAGAAGAGTAAAAGCAATCCACAAAGATACATCAGATGGGCTAAAACTAAGCTATGGTTTCTGAAAATGTGCAAATCATTGTAAATTCCTCCCACAAACAGATAAAAAACAGTAAGTGAATATCAAAGGCTACATACACACTTAGAAGAATCTATGTATCTATGACCCTGTTTATAAAACATCTATAGGTTGATGTGTTAAGGTTAACCTTTTCTCTTTCACAGATATTCAGCACCTTGAGCTTCAGCCAACAAGTGGCGCTTCTGCTCACAGAGATGATGTTTTAATGATGTCCAGCTCTCACTGCTGTCTTGCCACCTCTTGACACTCCGAGAGTCATGCAGCCACTTAATCACTCCTTTACCTGGATTACTCCTGGACTGGGGACAGGATCAGAAGGGTAAGAGCTGGAGAACTTTTCGGTTCAGATAAAGACAGTTTAATGAAGAAAACAAAAGCCATGTAAAGAAGCACAGCAATACAAGACATTAATTCCTTGCTTCCCATGGTCAGGCAGGTGTTCAGCCATCTCCAGGAGGGCAGGGCTGCAACACTGACTTGGGGATACAAATGCCATCATTCCAAATGTGTCCCCTTCCTTCTTCTTCCCCCCACTTTATATACTGAGCATGATGTCATATCCCTTTGATGATTTTGGGTCACCTGTCCCTGCTGTGTCTCCTCCCAGCCTCCTGTGCATCCCCAACTTCCCTTGCCATGTGACAGTAGGAAAAGCAGAAAAGGCCTTGGCTCTGTAATAACAAAAAAAATCTCTGTTATCAACCCTGTATTCAGCACAAATCCAAAACACAGCCCCATACTCACCACTGTGAAGATTATTAACTCAACCCCAGCCAAAAACAGGACAGTCCCAAACTAACTTTTGATGCAAAGTTACCTAAGGATTTGCATAAGTAACTGATTTTCTTCTCCCTATTTCTTCTCTTCTATTTTGGCTCACTCATTTGGTGGACCACCTATGGCCACCTATTTGGTGGATCAAATAGGAAAATGTGAGCTTTCACTAGAGCTGGAGGTGTCCAGAGGAACTGACATGGGCATGTGAACTAACACTATGAGGTTAAGGAGTCAGGTCAAGGTCCTGACCAACCATAAAATCATCCATTACTGAAACATCCTTTCTACCAAGTGGGCAGGCTGATCCAAAACCTGTGGAAATCCACCTGGCTTCAACAGGCTTGAGAGCCAATTTTCATGAGCTTCCTAAAACCTTGTCTTAGAAAGCCTCTGTTGCAGGTGAAATTCTTAAGGGAAAGATATTGAAGATTTTATCAACAAGAGCTTTAATCATATTTCCTAGCTGCCAAAATGTAGTGAATTGGAACATCAAGGATTACAGGTCTGAAGAGCTTCAACTGACATCCTTGTCTACCCCACTTTGCACTGCATATTTCCCATCATGTGAGCTCTCAGTGGAACAAATCACTGTTCTTGTCAACAGCATCATACAATGAGCCTCTTATAAAGTGTGAATTGAACAAAACCCATGAGTACTCTCAGAAGTAAGATGGCAAATGGCAAATATTTCTCACTTCCTTGCTCTTAATGTAAGTCAAAATAATTTACTCTGGCTTACCTTTAAGATGTATTTTGTCTTCAAGTCAGAAAAAACATCTATTTATAACACTACTTTTCTAGTGTTTTTAAGCATGTGAATTTAAAACTTCTTTATTGTTGCTTTTAAATAGAATGGTTTATATTTAAGAGCACTAAATTTGAAAGAGATCTTTTTAGACATCTGAAGTGACATGCAATGCAAAAAAATAGCTCTGTCTGTTTTCAAATGAGCTCCAGGTTGGAGAAAATACTCCATTGCCTGCCTATGAGTCAAGCAGTGAAAGAATAAAAAATAAAGTACTTTCTGTCTCAGCTTTGTAAGCCAAATCTTGGGTGCATCTCTTGCACAAAGCACCACAGCAGAAGAAGGAATAGAGTGTCTCTGTGTACAAGGGAGCAATTTTCATCTCATATATCATTGTTGTTTTGGTGCTGTAATTCCAGATAGTCAGTTAATCTTCTTCTATATTCACATCAACAAAAATAATTTAAATTAATAATTTGAGGTGTTGGGATTTTTTTATCATTTGTCTTTCCCCAAACTCCTTCTGCCTGTTCCTCCCTCCACAGTAGATGGATAAAGCAGATGTGTCAGCAGTGAGGTTTTTTAGCCAAATACCTTGTTGAGTTCAATTCACATGTCTTCCTAAAATGAGTAGAGCATTCCTTGCAGTGGCCTTGATGCATTACAAAAGGATTTAGTGTCACCACTTTCCAAGCTGCATAACAATTCCTCATAAACTATTACAGCAAATAATAAAAGGACCCTCTTTTACACACTTCAGCTCAAGAGCAGCCATTCGAAAGTAAGCAGAATGACTGAAAAGAGTTACTTCAGTGAAATATTTTCTGGAATTTTTTTTAAACACCAGCCAAAGTCCACTTGTCACTGGCCATGCACAAATTACTTCTTGTGAAGATTGCTGGAAGTGGAAAGTTAATATGAGACCTGCTGGCAAGAATAGTGTAGAAACAACTGCTGGCTCCAGAAATCTGCTTAGGACTCTGAAAACAAATGGTAATCAAATAGGGAGCAAAGAGAAAGGGTCAGTTCCCTGTGGCTGGGCAAAGCTGGATTGAAGAGCTGGGAAAAGGGAAGAGTATTCCTGACTAGTTTAGATCTAAGAGGGAAGATATATTCTTAGAGGCATGAGAAGCATCAGACAAAGATGAACATGGATGCTTGTAAGCAAAAGGCTAACAGAAAGTTTTTGTAGCTGGTGAATCAATTATCTCAGTGGGGAAGATTTAGGCAGCGAAGAGCTGGAAGAGATGATGGAGGGATTGAGCAGTTTTGACACTGGGAAATTTTTAACTGCAAAGACTGGATGGGTGAAACAAAGGAGTTTCAGAATAGAGACTCAGTGGAATTATAGCAATATGGGAAAAATGCACTGTTGTGCTCCACTTATGTAGAGGTGTCTGGGCAGTTTGATACCTAAATACATTGCATCTGATTTCCAGAACCCTGGCGAGTTTTGCTTTGAAAATTTAACACTTTTCTAAACAGCACAAGTTTAAAATGAAAGCAAAAACTTCTAAATGGAGCTGCTAATTTGAACCTTTCTGGTAAGGGGGACAAAATAAGTAGGGGTAAAGGCTGTCATCCCTGGAGTTGTGGAGGTTCCCTTCCGCCTCCCCATGCATGCCCGGAGCCTTTCAGGGTCAGCTTTCTGCCTCCACTGCGCAGAGCAGCTCTGTTGTACTTGAGGGCGTGCAGAGATTCACTCTTCTGTGCACCTGAGGTGGGGATGCCTGGCTCAGCCCACGGCAGTGTGACCTGGAGTGACACCCTGGTGATTAGTGAGGGTCATATCTTCGGGCTCCTCAGGCGCACGCTGCGGACTGCAGGGGGGAGGCAGCGCTTGCACAGCTCACATCTGTCTATGAGATCAAAATGACCAATCTACCTTTATGAGATTCTTTTAAAACAAAGAATGATCTTTGTTAGGCCCTGGAGGGCCCTTACCACCAGCGTGAAGAGTACTTATTAACCATAAAACCATGTTTAAACTGATAATATGCAATATTCCTGCAGGGAAATGAAAATCACCAGGCTTGCTTGGGCAAAGGTAACTCTGTGACACAGGACCAAGAGACAGACCCACAGCCCAGCCTGTGGCCCCAGGCTCTCCAGACATGACTGCTGACTCCTAGTTTTGCTAGACTGGCTGCATCAGAAGTGGCCTCCCCATGCACTTTAGGTTAAAATTGGGTTCTCAATATCATCATTTAATTCTCTGATTTAACGCCTGCACAACTTCACTGGGGGTATACTTGATTTTGAAATCACCTCTGTACTTTTATTTAGCCTCCACAAAGACAATTACAGCAGTGTGACATCACTGACTGGCCGCCTCATATTGGCTCCCCTGTGTAAATGGGGAGGAGGTTTTGCCCTCTTAGACTATTTTTTACTTTTTTTTTTTTTTTT
>VYXF01005643.1:202114-215029 GCA_013397295.1 Polioptila caerulea
TTTTTTTTTTTTTTTTTTTTTTTTTTTTTTTTTTTTTTTTTAAATCCTGAGCTTTCAGCAGCATTGAAACAAAGGACTGAAATGCTTTTGAAAGTTACATGAAAAATTCAGGCCTTCCTTTATCAATTTCTCTTTCTTTTGTGATCTCCCAGAGCAGAGTGGGACATTGTGGAAAATACGGAGAAGGAGAAATTTTGCATTAGGAGCAAAATGCAAACACAATAAAAAGAATCTAGAAAGAAAATGAGGAACAGGGAGTCAAAAGGAATGATTTCAAAAACGTTTCTAAATGTACACATCTTTATGCCATACCAGTGTCAATGTGTGTTGACACAGCCATCAGAGCAGTCTCTTTGGGACTCAACATTTCAGAAGGTTAGAAATTATGTAGGGAAGAGATTTGTGTCTGTCTCACTCTGTATTTCCTTTGAAGATCAAAACAAACATGCAGGCTTGGATAGACTTGGATTTTGTTTAGAGGGAAGGAAGGTGAAGCAAGACTCAAAAAATTATTTTCCCCATCCCACTTAAACTTCTGATTATCAAACTTCCTACACCTTAAGTTCTTGCACATTTAATCCTACTCAATACAAGTAGTCTCTAGAAGGAATTAAGGATCAGAGTCCCAGAAGACCACATGATTTATCTGTATAAATAGGAATTAAGAAGAAGCCCCAGTAGCCATCCTCTACAAATTTGTGTGCAAAATGGTAAAACTCTTCTTCATAAACTCAGAATCAGAAGCATTGTGGCACCATTTTGCAGCACCTGGGAACGTTTTGCAATAGACAGATCTGTAAAAAATTATTTCATTTAATCTGAACCAAACTTCACTGGTGGGTTGGCAGTTCTGTAGAAGATTTCTTTATGAGTTTGTGTTGACTTAGACATTTTGAATTTTCTTTCTTCACTGAAGTCATATGAAGGTAGACAGGAGACAACACCTACAAATTCCCAGCATGGAAAGGGAAATTATAGTAAAACTTCTCTACTATGTAACACCAGCAGTGAAGAAGTATAAATGCATAGATAACTGTTAGTCCTTGAAAAATAACGAATGTAATCTATAACTAGCAATTTACTTTCCTGTGAGACCACAGTAAAAATCAGAGTCAGAGCTGGAGGTGATATGTAGATGCTTCATGCTTATCTGCATAGTTTAACATAGTTTTAACACACTAAAGTACACTTTAAAATATTACAGAAAGCTGAGTAGAGGTGGAAAATAAAATACAATTATTAGCAATTTATGCACATATAAGTGGAAGAATGCCTACACAAGCTATTAAAATAAAATGCAGTAGCTATCAAATATAAAAGCACCAATCATAATGAAATCCAATGTCAAATATTGAAAGGAAACCACAGCAAAGATCAGGGTTGACTGCCTGAATCCTAAACAGATAAGTCACTGATAGCTACAAAAAATGACTTAACTCTAGGATACCTCATTTAGTTGTCTTTGTGCCTGTAGGAGATATCCATTTCAGTCACTGAAATACTGGCTACTCTTAAAGCCAATTTTTGCATTAGACCTTCTTCAAAATGTGGACAGTGCCTGCTATTGTGCGGTGCTGACACAAAGAACACAGGAGGACAGAAGTGCACTCTTTTTTTGTGCAATTGCCCAACAAAGTCAATGGCAGTGAAGCAGCATAAATTAAATACCAGGAGTGACAAATAGAAGAACAAGGACTGCAAGTGAAATCATCTATTCATAATTAAAAACTGATTGGACACATAGATTTCTTGTGATTAATATAAAAGAAATAACTTCATGCCTAGCTGCGAATGGAGTTCCCTTTGGCAGTGACTGAAGACTGTCATGTCATTAGCTATAACCCTAACCACATGCTTCCTCTCCTAGCTCCATCACAAAAATCCCAACCAAATTAAGCATTATTTACCCCCTTCCTTCATTCACAGGTGCTACAAAGAATTCAGTCTCAAGGTAGAACCCACATTGTCTTTTCATTGAACTGATGGAGCTGAAAACTGAAATACATAAGTAGGAGATGCCATAACAGTGGCATTGCACAGCAGTGTTTCAGGAAAGACTAGAAGGCCCCCTAAAGATTTGTGGGATTTATGTAGGAGATTTTATGGCAACACTATATCTGTCAGTACATGGTGCTGCTGGCAGAAGCTCCTTCACTCACTGAGTGCTGGGCTGAGCTTCATTATGCTGAGACCTGATTTTGGCTGGGGTTATGTGGCTGCAGGGCCCCCCGTTAGGGACCGTGCAGCAGGATGGGACAAGATGGACCTGGAAGGGTACTGGGCCAGTGCCTGGCACCACAGGGAGCTCCAGCTGCCACAGCATGACTGTGAGCCCGAGTGTGGGTCACCAGGACTCACCACAGCTCCTCATGGTTGCCATTTAGGAGAGAGAAAGAAAACTTGCTCCCCAGAAATAATGGAGAAGACAAATGCACCTTCACTGCTGGGTTTCTTTTGCATTTCCTTTCAATGAGACAGGATTTGAATGAGTCCTCATCATCCCTGCATGCTCCTAAAATCCTTTCCACGTGCCTCCCCTTTTACTCCAGAGTTAGTCTCACCACTGTGTTCACATGACATAAAAGCCTACCTTCACTATCGCATCATTTTCAGAGGCCCAAAAGGCTCTTTCTTTGCATAAATGCCTGGAATTTCGGATAAAAATAATAAGCATTAATAATTTTATTCCTAAAGCACTCCCCCTGCTGATGGACTTTGAGAGAACTGTACTATATATGTAAGTATATGATAAAATGTAAGAAAGTATAAGAATGGTCACTGAACAAACCTTAATAACCTGTAAGAAGGTTAAAATAAGACAGTGAAAAGGGACTGAATCCCAAGAAAAAAAGAGCAAAGACTGTGGAAGGAAGACATGAATATGGAATATTTACATTAAAAATTTGCTAAGGGGTAAGAGACCTTTCTCACATTTCTCAGTTAGGAGAAAAAGGGATCTTTGAATTCAGTGCAGAGTAACTGCAGAGTAACTTCAGCAGCTGAGGACTGTTCCAGCACACTCCTCGCCACTGGAGTGTGACATTCCCTGAGGTGACCATGCTTAGTGGTGGTTGCTGAAGGGCTCAGTGTGTGCTGAGGGAATTCAATGGATATGAGCTCAGGAATGATGAGCCCTTCCCTCCTTACTCAAACCAAGCAGTTTCTTCTTAGGCAGTCCATGTAAAACAATCCTGTAACACACTAATGGCTAAAAATGGAGGCCTGAGCAAGCATGCATGTTGACAGCTCTGAAACGCAGAGAAAGGAGTAGAGAGCACGGGAGAGGTGTGGAAGGGGCCCTTACTGACAATCATGATAAATGTTTGAGGCTTTTCTTTCACACTTGGAAGTGTAACAAACACCAGGCTAAGCATTTGCAGGTAGGAATTTGGGCAATCTTTATTTAATGTTAAATTCTATGTGTAATACTATTGTGTAGCTTTATTATTACAATCTGTTCCTACCTCTCCCTCTCCTTGTGCCTACCCCCCCAGCTCCCAGTGCAGTCAGACATGGAAACTACAGATGACCTGTTTCTACTGACAGCCTTCTCTCACATCTTTAGAAACAATCATGCATTTTTAAAGAGCTTTAATACAGTCCTTGTAGCATTGCTTAAAAATCTATACAGTTTTTATATTCATAGGAACTGTTTTTCACAATATCCAACAGTCCTTCCTTTTGGTAGCCTTTCTAAAAGAAGGAAAAGTGTCACAATGGAAACTCATCGGAGGAGTGGGGGGATTAAAAAAAAAGAATCAGAAAGCTTTTCCATGGCATTACCTAGATAATCCAGTCCACATGTACATGAGCAAGAGACCCCATGGACTGGAGCAGGTCTCCACACACATGTGTAAATCAAGGCAGCATAGTTCTGTTTGCAGGATTTGAGTTCTGCTTCAATTCTAAAACAGAGTAAGATTCACATGGTTGTGATTCATATTGAATTTGAGCCTCAAATTTGAACATGCCAGCTTGTCATCACACTAGCTGCCTTTATTTTATTTTTGGCTTTTTCTTTGTCAGTGCAAGCTTCTTATATTTCAGACATATATATATTTTGCGAGGCAGCTCAGTCTGCTGAGCCAGGATCTTTCATCAAGGAAAGAAAAGTGCATTGCTTGATTCTTAGAGAAAGAAGAAAACATTGCTTGCTTCTTGGAGTACATCCAAACTGTCTGTGACACCTTAAAATACCATACAAGTAGTGCAATTTGTCATAAATTTAACTATAAATGTGCTTCAAAATACACATAGTCTGATTAGCATATGACCAAGTATATCTGTCAATAGCAGTCAATACAGTTCTAGTGATCTCTAAGGATTTTCCTGAATCTTCTGTCTTTAAAAAGAATAGTGGATTCACTGTTTTGCAGCACAATTCTCATTTTTATTGAAATGTCCCTCTTAATTTTGTCCACAAATCTTCTGGAAGCCATGATTTGATGCTTTTTCAGATTCCTCAGATGTCCATAGGTAACAACCCCACCACCACAAAAAGAAGCCCCAAAACCAAATTTTGACTTTGTCATTAAGATGTTAAACAAGCAGGCAATCAATTAATATTTTCTTGTAAGGAAGCCAAAATAGCTCAGATATTTCCATAGTGATGGATGAGCAAACAGAAAGATGGTGACCCTTTCCAGTTCTGCATCATTTCCACAATTTATCCTCTCATTACAGACGGAAGGCGGTGGCAGAGATTCCCATTTCAGATGCCATGTATCACTGTCATGACTGTGTGGCTTGAGGACAAGAGTAGGATCACATTTGGACAAACAGATTAAGATTAGAAGCTGAGAAACTCACAACCATCCCATGTCTGTGAAGACATGACCAGTAAAAGAAGCTGCATTTCTGCTTTTATTCTCTATCACAGCCTTATGGAATTAAGCGTCAATTAAGGGATGTGAACATAATGTATAGCCCTGCTGTATTCCAGAGTTCCAATCTGTGCTAGGAAAGCTTGCCCAGTTTCCTCCTGGCTCCCTCCCCCAGAGCCATATTGAACATCCAAGATTAGCTCTGGGGAAAACTTCATTGAATAGAAGTCATATTTTAGTATTAAACAGATATTTTTCTTTTTATAATAACTTTTCATTAGAGTGAAGAAAACTGATAATTTCATCATGATGCTGCAAATTGCTTTTCTGCAGAACTCCCCTTTTATTAAATTTGTCCATTTCTCACAATTACAGTAGAAATAAAGAAAAGACCATCACTGCTATGCTTTATTTTATTTTACTTGAAATTTCATGAGCAGATTTCATTATGCATAGCACACAGAGAACTAAGACTTTCTTCTGAAGCTACACTAATATATTGGTGACCATGGAAAAACTGAAGAGTCAAAAGCTGAATCTCATCTCTGCATCTCCTAGTCAACAAAAATAATGCAGTAAGTACACATTAAAACAACAGCACATTGCTAATTTAATAGTATCTATGTGAAATGTTGTACGCAGTCAGCATGCTTTGAACTATAAAGTATCTTGATATGTTTAAAGGATAAAACTGTACAAGGTATTTCATGTAGCGTTTTATAGCATACCAATATATCTTTTAATACATGTGCCAGAGAATCAAAGAGATCTTTTGACTGCATACTATGTGATGTTTTCATTAGATACTTTTATAATGTGGTGGTGATTTTAGAATTTCTCTCTCTATAATATAGTCCATTGCCTGGCTCTTTTTCTCAACAGCTTCCTTATGTGATGGTTCCTAGGTGAAGGTTTGAAAACTTGGGATTATTTCCAAAAAGCATAATCAGAAGAGAGTTGTTCTAATTGAAACTATTTTTTCTAAATAAAGAAGAATGCTTCTATAAATATATATTAACTATAATCTTCCTTAATTTATTTGTTTTCAGGTTAGTTCTGCTTTTGTGTACTGGATGCTGTAGAATACTGCACAAAATTCAGCCCTTTCATATGACTGCATTGAAATCAGCAAAATGGGATAATTGTGAAGAGTTTCCAGCAAATTATATGAGTTTAAATTAAATAAAAATAATGCTAAGATAAATCAAGCCCCTAATTAGACAATCCAAGCTGCCTTTCCCTTTTCCCTTTTCCCTTTTCCCTTTTCCCTTTTCCCTTTTCCCTTTTCCCTTTTCCCTTTCCCCTTTTCCCTTTTCCCTTTTCCCTTTTCCCTTTTCCCTTTTCCCTTTTCCCTTTTCCCTTTNNNAAAAAAAAAAAAAAGCTAGAGCAGAATTTGAATAGAGGAAGAGTCAGCAAAATAGGAAACAACTCACAACTTCTAACCACAGCCACCAGGGAGAATACAAACAACAAGTTTGCATTCCTTGGTTTGCTTTGTGTTTTGCTTTGGGTTCTTTACAGACACCAGACTTTGATTTTTCCTGACCAGGAGTAGATATACATTGAGTTTTTTAAGCATAGGATATTTAGGATATTTATGGATACCGCTTGCATTTCAAGTCAAAACAACACAGATCCTTCTCCGGTATGAAATGCTTGTTTCAGAGAAGAAATGCCAAGTAACTCTGGTGATTTTCATGTCACGTTTGGGATCTCTGTCACAGGTCAAACAGCTGTCAAACTTCTTGGTGCTCCAAACCAACAGACAAGGCACACATTTTCACATCTGTTCAAACCAGCAAACCAATTGTTTTGTCTTTTGTTTGCTTGCAGACTAAGGCTCTGTGCCCAAACCACATCAGAACTATGAGTTAAAAGCATATCTGATGGTAAACTGAGGAAAGGCTTACAAAGACGAAAAAATGGGACACCATTTTGGTCAAGCTCTGCTTCAGAAAGAGGAAATCCATGCTAGACAGCCTGGCATCTGGCCTAAATTATTTAATCTGTTACAAGGTTGACAGTTTTGGCATCTCTGTCTTTCATTGCTCCTTACAAATTTGTAATGCCTGGGTTACAGCCGTTCCTGGTGGGCTCTGGAAGCCCTTCCCTACAAGGAGGCCGTTCATCATTGTATCTCTGGGCAGACTGAGGTCTCCAACCTCATACACAGAGCTGCCCTTGGAGCAAAACAGAGAGTGTGCTGTCAACTATTTAACTGTTACCCAAATGAAACTCATATATTACAGTCTCAGAGTAAAAATAAACCAGAACAACACAGTTTTAATTGCTATTTCTACAATAAAATTGTGGCTTATTTATAAGTTGGGATTTTATTACCTACTGCAATTTATACACACTTTATCTGAAAGTTCATGGTGGGCAACAAAAGACTGCTCACATTTATTTTTTTTTTGTGATTTTTCCATGAAAGCATAATGGCATCTTAGAATATGGTAAAGTAGTTTATAAGTGAAATGAAAAAAGCTTACATGGAAGATTACATAAAATACATCTGCCTTTTCAAACCATTGAGATATATAAACAACTCGTTAAAAACTGAAAAAGCCAAAGAGAAGGACAGAAGACCTTTTAATGAGAAGCTGTTTTAAACAGATATTTTTCTGCTTTTCAAAAGACAGGATGTTACATTGCTCCTAGCATGATTATCTCAAATTATCAGGAAAAATATCAAAAATTTCAGAGAGTACTGTCCCTAAGAGAGCTCATGCTAACGCTTAAAATATATATATATATTTGCAAGTGGAGATGTCATTTTAAATAGAATCCAGGCTCTTATTTTTTCCATTGCAAAGAGTTTTCTTTTATGTCAAATGAAATTTTAAGATCACCTATGAATTTGCAACTGAACCCTTTACTGCCAAATCTGATTCCAATCTCTAAAAAATCTGTTTCTGTAATATGGCCAGCAATGCAGTAACTTCTAAAAGGTAACCAGACATATTGGCAAAAAAATATATGTGGTTAATCAACTAAAACTATGTAGTAGTTTGGGAACAATCAATCAATTTCCAGAACCTTTAAGGCATGCAGTTGCTGTGAGGATATCCAAGAACAATAGTAATACTAATGGCTAATGTATACAGATGTTTTATAGATGGTCTTGTCTTTATGCTTTTGTTTTCAAGACATTTCTGCACAATTTTAGGCTCTACTGTTAGACAACAATAAAACCATCATAAATAAATTCCAGATAATAATACAAATGTAGAGAGACAGTAGGTGTCACTTCGCACCAAGGTAAAATAAGCACTATCAAAAAGAGGTTTGTGTTCAACAAGTGGTGTTTTCTCAATCTGTGCTTACCCACAAAAGGGCTTGGATTCTTAAACAGCGACTTAGGCAAAAATGCAGAGAACTACATACAACGCTGGGATACTGAAAAACTCTTAGTTAGTCCTTGAGGCATCATACCTGGTAACTTGAAAGATGCTTCAGCAACTTCAAAACTGTTCTGTCTAAATGTAGAAAATGTCTAATTTTCAGTAAACAAAGCTGAGCTGCTCACTACCACCTTCACACTTCAGCCTGCCTGGCATTCAGGGGCTCTCTTCTAAATTCCTTGAGGGTTTCATTAAAATACCTTGCACAAAGTCACCCCTAAAACACAGCAGTAAGGAATAGTAAGCCATAAAACATAGTAGCACTTTCTGAAGTTCTTTAGAATAGCTGGGGGAGGATTCCAATCACTTTTATGCTCCCTTAATACTGTAATACTGTGGTCTGAGCTCTGACCAAAGAGATGTGTGACCAAGGTTCACTTCCTGGCTATATCTCAGAGGATTTTAACTCCCATTTACCACTTCCTGACTATACATCAGGTTGCTGGCTTCCATCCTGAGAGAGGTTTGTGTATGTATATTACATTAGACTCTTCTTGGATAGGTTAGCAGACTCAGCAGAGGAACCAAGAGATAGGCAAAAGCAGCATCCATGTGAGGACAGTACCTAATTCACTGTGTATTCTACTATAAATTATGGAATTGCCTTTAATCTCCTTAAAAACACTTTCAGAAATCTGTGATCAAAGTAGATAAGATAGCCCAGTCACATGAAATGAAAGCCCTGATTTTTGCACTTAAACCACCATAATCCTATTTAGGTCATCTGAGAATGAAAAGTGTTTGGGTACTACAGTTTTGCTTCCCCTGCTTTTCCACTCCAGAATCCTGATTCTGATTGAGGCTACTTGCTCCTTTGGCAACAAGCGCTGCAGAGATGGTCTTTCCTTGAACTGGCATCATCTAGTTGTTTTGGACTTTTTATTGGGATTAGTGGTACTGGACTCTGCTTAGCATGCAAATGAACTGAAAATGACTGAAGTATTTTTGTAAGAATACCATAAAAAATTATGCTAAACACATAGCTTTAATTTTCTACATAAATCTGACAAGTTGCACTGTTTTAAATATGATGATTTTTAAAATCATTTTAAGATGTTTTCAAAGCTGCTATGGTCACCCAGATCAAAGTGGAAGATTGGGTTAAATTTTACCTGAGTATTTGGGAAACACAACTTTTATGACATAGAACTCAATTATTCTTTTTTCATGCTTTTTCTCTTGCCATAACCCCATTTGTTTCAGAGGTCACAGCTAAAATTTTAAAGATTTTCAGGTGATTTTGATTCATATTTCCTTGATAAACTTTAATAAAGCATGTCAGATTACTCTGCTCTATGAGTTAGTTAACTATACTCTTATTTATTTGAGGAGCAGTTCTTGTTTTCAGGTATGTAAAAATATTTTATAACCTCAAATATTTTTTTTCTTTTCCCTTAGAGGTTAGCAGCAATTCTCCTGTACATGGAACATTTGTGATCCCAAATAATTAACAGAATATGTGTCTAGACTAAATACTATGTTTTAAAGCAAAGTATTTCACAAACCAGCTACTCCTCGATTTACATACCCAGGCTTAAATTTTAGGTGTTTGTTTCCACTGTAGCAGATGATGATGTCATTAACACCTAAATCAGGACAGAAAAATGCCTGGTTTTAGGTGTTAGTGACATCATAACTAATTCAGGGAGCACATTGCACCCAGAACTTCTAGGCCTGGCAAGAAAAAGGACTGATGTCAAAATACACTTACTTGTGTAAAAGATGTCTAAGACAAAAACTAACTAAGAACTCACTGTGGAGATCTTAAAAACTTTAAAAAATAAGTTAAAAAATATATATTTTGCTGTTCACAAAGAAAAGAGTTGAAAATATGTGTAAAACATATGTTTTGGTGTTTTGAAGTGGTTTGCTTCTAACAATAGAACTGCACACTCATCACTGGTCATGGGATAAATGTGGTTTGGGGGAACCGTGTTATGCCAAGACTCAAAGCATTTAATATGAGATTTGTTTTGGAGCAATGGCAACAGCAAAAGTGAGCAGACATGCAGACAGTGGTGACTTCAAGCTTCTGAAAGCTACATGATCAGTTAAGATCCAAGGCTTCAAAAAGTCCCGTGTGACATGAAAACATCTGACCCTCTGTCCAGCTGCAAGGCTTTCCCAGACTCTCATCAGCAGATGTACCTTCTGCTAGAGCCCAAAGGAGAGTAAACTCCCTTCCTGCACAAGTTTTTTGTAACTCTCAGTAGGCTGTGCTTCATCTCTTTGCATAAATTGACTGGTTTATATCTGTTACTGGCTTTGTACCACATCTTCTCAGAGGAAAAGCTCAAGGGCTGCTGGTGCCTACAATAGTTAGCTAGCATAGTGTGCCAGAAAGCACAAGTACACAATTATTTTCCAAATGCAATGTACATTTTACACAGGCTTAAATATTGTGTGGCTATGGATATAAATCCAAACACTTAAGGATACATATTCTATCAATTACTTATTATATATATATTCTCTATTTTGTGTGCCCCTGCATACATTCACACACTTGCAGAGCCACCCATGTTATTTGCACATTTTCCCCTTATTTGGTTTTAATCTGTTGGGCCCCAATTCCTATTTGTAATGGGAGATGATGCTCAACACAGACACAGAGCCCTCAAGAGTGTTTGACATCTTTTAATCCAGACCATCTTTTCTTCTCTTATGCTCCCTGCCCTCACAGGGCATACACCTTACAACTCTGCAAAATATGGCCACAGCTACAAAGGCTAGAAGAGACTTAGAAGGAATTTAAGGTCATCTGAGAAAATGAAACAGAGATCTAAGAGCTTTTGAGTGGCTCTGCTGCTGTCCTGTGTCATCCCTTGAAAATAATGAAAAGAGCCAATGTTATCTTGTTTTTTTCATGAGACTTACACTTTGCTTTACATTAAATTCAAGTGAAAATGGTAGGATTGACAAGACCAACAAAAGCAGGTCATCAGCAGAGTCTGAATTTGCTTGCCTTACTCTGGCAAGTAGATACCATGGTGCTAACATGTAGTAAAACCCCATTATACCCCATACATGAAGTGCTTGCAAGCTTACACCTCCCACTGGAGAATCAAGTGCTTCAAAACAAGTAAATAGTGAGGAGAGACAAAAAAAGAGAGAAAAATTTCTGATGAAGCATGACTGGAAAAAAGAGTGGCAATAACATCAATTGCTGAATTACCATTTATGTTCATGATATAAAGTCTTGCCCATCTGTCATTTCATTTAACAGCAGAAGGTGGGGGTAGCCCCTCCATGTCCAGTCCTGTAGTCTGCATATTTCTTTAACCTTTAAAATCACTTCCGCAATTTCTTTTAAACAGGGATTACCAAACTGGCAACAAACTATAAAAGTAAATGCATTTACAATATGCCCACTAGATAGCTTTACTGTCGCGGAAATAGTTTTGCTGTGACCACGGGCTGTAGGAGCAAAAAGCTGGCAAATTTTTTTGGTTTGAAATGATAAAATTCAGGTTTCAGCCAAACATTTTGCTTCTAACCTACAGCCATCTCAGCTGTGAAGTGCTTATTAAGTTCCTTTGGTGACCACAGGACCTGTGGTTTGTAAATGCTGCAGGTGTGAAGGCATTGTGTGGCACTTTTAGGTTAGTGAAAGAAGATTGTTATTCATGGGTGAAATATTCTATTTATTCAGTGGAAGAGGAGTAATGTGTGTGGGGGCGGAGAGCGCAAAGCTGATGATAGAAAGACATAAATAGAAACAGACTTCTACAGAGCACCTCAGCCGTTCCATTGTATTGCAGCTTCAAGCTTTCTAGTCTCCCCACAATGGCCAAGCACTGGGATTTTTCCTCTAACGATGCAAACCTGCTGTGACTCCTGCCACTAACTATTTTTAAAAGTTTACCTAATCTTACTTAATTTTTGTGGAGCAACAGTGTCACATCACACTAAACCAGTGGCTTCTGCATCGTTTTCTATATCTTCTACAGAATTGAGTGATATTAGACTGCCAACCATTCTCATTCACATGGGAATACATCCCCAGAAAGTTGTGACTGAGAGTAGGCTTCACAAATAGAGTATTACTATAGAGGTATATACTCAGAGGTTGGTGGAGGACTTCTGATGGACAAGTGTATTTTTCTGCTTTCAATGAGATCCTGACAGTATCTCTGATGTATCGCTATGAAGTTGTTAAGATAGAATATATGAATGTTTACTGAACTTTTTTGTCGGGCCAACAATGCAAAAAAATATATTACATGTAGATATACTACATGGAGCAAAGGGCAGAAGACTGAAAAGTGATTTTTGAGAGCTACACTTAATCCCTCATTTTTAAATTTTCTTTTCTAATTTGGCTAGACCCATGTGGGAGTTTGAATTTTTTAGCTCTAAGTGTGCCGCATTTTTAAGTCAGCTGGTGAGGGAGGAAACAAATACACATGGGTAGTAATGCTGGATGACATACTGAAGTGTTGACAAACTCCACAAAAAAGAAAGAAGCGAGAATATCAAAGTAGATGATGTAGACAAACATCTAACATGACCTAAGTTCTAAGACAATTTTTTCTTTAAAGAGAAGTTTAGAAAACTGAACTGAAGTGGGTTAACACTGAAACCACTCCAAATGAGTAACACAGCAGATCCCCTTGCTTACACCTCTTCTACATTACTGGCAGCTGCTGAGTAGACAGTCATATTTCTCATTATTAACATTAAATGGA
>VYXF01005643.1:215110-244640 GCA_013397295.1 Polioptila caerulea
TGTCCCGAGCACAAAAAGTGAAGGGGGGGGGGGGGGGGGGGGGGGGGGGGAGAATAAGGGATGTCTCGGCCAGGGCACCCGCTTATTTTCTGCTAGATCATGAAATCTTTACAATTGTCAGAGCCTCAACACCTCATTCACAAGACAGGGACATGATTTAGTACCGACTCAAGGAGACTAATACCTCCTCTCCAGTTACCAGCACACATCCATCCCCCTGCACCATTTGCAAGACCCTAAGCATTGATGGGAGCAAATAGTGATGAGCAAGAGTCCAGCAAATCACCCAAAATAGCAAAAAAGTTGGAAGATAATAGTTATAGCAACAAGAACAACAATGGCACATTCATCTGTTTTTTCGCAAAGGGTTTTTTTTTTGTTAGCATTTAAATATATAACTGTACATTACAAGCCTGAATCAAAAGACAAATGGAAGACAATTTTGAACTTGCATTTCTTTCAGACACACATTACTTCAGGCATTTGAAGAAAGTGTCGAACAGCTTCCCCACCCACTTTCTCAAAGTAGAGGAGAAATTGCTCTCAAATGTTGGTTATAAACTTGTAATCTGAACTCCAGCCACTCGGCAGGGCTGCAGAAGAATTTACGATGTGCTAAATATTTCCTTTGTTCTTCCCAGTGGTAGCCTGCTGTAGCAATTAGAAAGCAACTGACTGCACATGTAAACTGTGGCTCTTTTCTAAAGAATTGTTGATAATTGTTAGAAACCTTCCCAAGCAGGACTTGCTCTGCTAATACTGCAATACTTTAAGTGTGTCTGTATTAATTGTCTGTATGATTTTTTCTCATCTAACCTTAGCCAATGTCCTCTAGGTACCTTACTACTTTGACAGAAAGCAGACACAACTGTCGACCATTGCTATGATTTAGCCATTATGAACTGGGTTCCTGAGTCCCTCTGTCTTTATTGGGCACCTAAGTAGCTTCCATAGGAACTGTGCTTTCCTGTAAATGATCCAAACCACTACAACAACATTTGTTTCCATTGCTGCATGAATATAATACGAAATAAAATGCTATTATTCTTGATTCATACAAAGGAAGCAGTGTCCCAAACCATTCTGTTGCATGCTGAGAACACAAGATATTGAACTCCACGGTGGCAAATGAGATGTAAGCTTGTTATGAAGGAAATTGCAAAGAAACGTGCCTTGGAAAGACTGCAGGTTTTACAAAGAGGACAGATGGCTTTAGGAGATATTGATCCACAAGCATCCATTGCCTTAGCCATAACTCCAGGCAAGGCAATAAGCAGGGCAAAGTAGATAAATTGGTACAGCTGCCATAGCAGGAGCACAGGACATGCTGAAGGTGGAGGCCACTAGCCATAGACAAATGCACGAAGCAGTGACACCACTGCTCTCCTGGGAGTGAAAGCTCACAGTGAGGAATATGTCAGTTCTGCTGGGAGCAGCTTTAGCAAGCCTTTTGCAGTCGGTCACCTCCTGTCCAGGGCTCAGTATGCAGGTGCTGGCCAGGAGCCAAGGGCAGCCCCACAACCTTGCTGCCTGGGCTGCCTCTGCAAAAGAGGTTGAGAGCAGTGGGGAAGCCAGAGGGAAAGCTTCCTCTGTGTGCCAGCAGCAGGATCCATGGGATTTGGCCTTGGAATTCCTGTGGAGTCTTAACCACTACATCAAAGTCAGCTCCTTGGCATTTGTATGCTATTGCTTAGCCCCCTGGCTTTCCTAATCCTGAGGATGGTATACCATATTTTCCCTCTGAAGCCCGAGGGAAACACAACCAATATCCATTGAAAAGACAGAAAAATACCACCTCTGGCAGGTGACTTTCAGTGTAAACCACCGGACATATAAGTGGAAAGCAAGCTTTCACATACAGGCTTTGATTAGAGCACATGCCCCTATGGTGGCCTTCGCCCCCTTGCACCACCTGGCAATGTCTGGAATCAAGTTATTTATAGTCTATACAATGAGAAGTCGAATGAGATGGATGGTTCAGAGTTTTGGTAATGAGATACAGAGATTTTCTGTTGTGAGCTTGCCGGGTCAGACCAGGCTGGACTGGTGTTAAGGAGTGGAAGTCATTGCCATCCAGCTGCTTCTAGCAATATGTGTGAGATGGACTTTGTGCAGCCTTCCTTTGAAGACTCTGCAGACAAGCCAAGGAGGAAGGCAGGTGGAAAACTCTCTTTTTTCCCTAGATTTGACCCTTACCAGGCAGAGCGAACACTCTCCACAGACAGTGCTTTAACACTTTGCTAAGAATTTGGTGAGACATGTTTTCCAGAGCAGATCCAAACTCCTTGTGATGGAGTTGGCAGAATGGATCCCAGCTTGTGCTGCTGCCTCCTATAGTTTAAATGTAAGCATGAATGAAGAGACTCTCTTGACAGCACTCACAGCTGTATCCATCTGCCACAAGAACAAGTCATGCTTTTGCTCTGTGCTATTGCATTGGGCGTGGTATTCAAACACAATCCTGCCATTGATATTTTCATTCAAGACAACAACCTGTTTACTTCTTCAACTGGCCAATTTCTCATTTTTGTTATGAACTTGTATTTCTTTGGGTTTTTAGGGCAAATTAATAACCTCTGAGATCAAATCATCCTTTCTGCCAATGTGAGGGCTGAATATGGTTGCAGTCAATTCTCACGGGACTAAAGGGCTCATCATCCTGAAACTCCAGTCTCAAAAGATGCCTTGAGGCATAACGCTTCCCCAGCTGCCATGTCACAGGGAAGATCCTGATGATCCCATCTTTTTAAGAAATCAGTAGTGATATGAAAAAAACCTCAGTATTTCCCTTTTTTTGTGTCATCAGCAAAATCCTGGTATATGTCTCCTGGATTGCTTTCAATATTCAGCTTTCTCATATGTGAAAATAAAGATATTCCATGTGATAGGAAGAAATCAGAACAAGGAACAAAATTCAGTGAGAGTGGAAAAGAAAGGTAAGGCTTAGATGCTATATTCAAAAGACTGCAATCAACACATGGAATAAAGGGGATCTATTTTATATTCTTAGTGCTCTTTAATTACTTGTTTCTTGGAGATGTATGTTTCTGTCTCAGCTTTATGTTGCAGGACCACTGACATCACACACATTCCCCCACTCTTTTTTTTTTCTCTTGCTTTGACCTACTGAGAGGAACACTTTTCTGCAGGCTCTGCCAGTGTAAGAGGATATCCCTTGTCTCCTGGACTCTAACTTTCCATCAAACTGCAGTTGTAAATCTAAGCACTAAATTGATTAATTTTTAGCACTATGTGTTAAGGCAGAGCCAACAAGGCCAAAATACTATTAACTCATTAGGTACCACAGACACATTGCAACAGTCCTTGCTGCACAGAGCTTCTAACTCAAACAGATAAGATAGACCACAGATGTACGGGAAAATAGAGGCAAAGTGAACGAGATAACTAAATTCTAGAAAGAGCTCCAAATAACACAATAACATTTGATGATACATCACCAAAAAATCTAAATGACATCCCATAATTTGATTATTTTTTAGCAGAACTGCACGAAGATGTTTGAAAGACATTGTGTTATGTATTTCCTTTTATAAATGGATTGTCAATGTCATAGCATTTATATAAGTAGTCTCTGACCCAAGGATTTTAAACAACTACCATTTAGTGCAATCTCCTCGTTCTCCAATGTTTGGATAAATACTGATCTCAATTTACATATTGAAGCCTAAAAAGTCAGGAGACTGGTTTAGCATACTTCTAGAGAATTCAAGCCAAGGCAAGATTCCAGGAGCAACATGTGTGGTTTTGCCTACTCAGTAGGTGACATTTGCTTTGCATTCTACTGACCTATTTTGTAGTTATTCAGTGTTGGGGTCATCACTCTCAAGACCTAAAGTGTGTTGTTTTAGGCTCAGAGGCGTAGGAAAACTGGATTGAGACAGAGGAGGAATAAGTCTCTGTCTTTCACATGAAAGACAGGGCTGTGGAGAGTGGCAGAGAAAGCACAGGTTAATATGACAGCAGTGATTTAACAGCTTGTATGAGGAAAGAAAAATCGTTCCCATTAGTTTTTTAAGGCAGCTCTGATAAAACATGGTCATACAGTTTATTTTTACCTCACTGATCACTGCATTTAGAAGATTAGGAAGAAGCACTGCAACAATGAAATTAAAGTTATCAAAGTGCTGTTAAATTTCATCCACTTGAACATCAGCTAGAGTCACAGTAATTTGTGCCAACAGCCTCTGATTATTTTTATACTTTGTTTGACAGACACTTCTGGAAATGTCTTCTTGTTTTACGTCGTCAGCAGAGCTCTCAGGCTAAGTTCCTTACGTATCTCTCAATGCTGCTAAGCTGATTGGCATTTACTTGTACCCCCTCACTGTAAGAATCATGGAGTCTGACTTGGCAAGAATCATCCCCTATTTTTCCTTTATTTTGTTTTGAACAGAACACTTGCCCTCCAATCTTAAGTCCATCTGGTCTTATTTGAAAAATGAAGGGGTAAAAATTAAAATCAGTTCTCACTAATTAGAGGAAAGCTGTGCATAAACAATTGAAAGGTCTTTTCATACTTATGGCCTGACATTTCCACAAAAAGCTTAATTGCTTGCATGGGCCTAAAGGGTTATGTTCTTTTTTTAAGTTGCATATGCTCTCTGCCAAATACTAGCTTGGACATGCTGTGAGTGATTTTTGGATCACCAGCAGCTCTTGCTATTTTAGGCTCTGTCACAGCTTGAAATTGTAATTAATTTTGAGGATCCTGACAATCATAATTATGACCATCCTGGTTTCTGATAAGGCTCACTTTGCTTTTTTTTTTTTTTTTGGTAGGAAATCTTTCAGTTTAATATTGGGATAAAATTCAATACTGCAGATAATCATGCTGCAATAAATTTTTAATTTAGAAATTAAACAACTGCCATAGAGTTGGGCAGGAAACATGGTCTTGTACCACGAAGCTTGTAGTTTTCATAAATGCTCCTGTCATGAACTCCAGATTTTCTGAACATCTATTTATAACATCATGTAAAGCAAAAGCTAATCAAAAGTGACTTGTCATTGCAATTTTGGATGCTTAAGATGCATAAAAGAGACAATTACAGGTTCATCCAGGTGGAACCATCTATATTTTTATAAAAGTAAACACTAACTTGAGCTGACTCTTTAGCCAATTACTTTCTCTGTCCCTGATTAAGTCGCTTTTTACTATTTTGGGGTTTCTATCACTCTCTTTTCATCATATCCTTCAGTTTTTCCCTAGTTTTGATTAGGAAATCAATTTTTGGACCGAGAGATCCCCAAAATATAATATTGACCTGGTGTTCCTATTGAGAGTTTCTATTCTCCTGAATGTTTTCCTGTGGGATAAAAAATATAAAGTCTTGAAAAATTCTCATTTGTTCCCTGAAACTTAAAAAACATTGTGGTCTTTTATGACACATGAAAATTCATGATGCTTCCAGCTTCCAGTATGACTTATATTTTGACTTTGCATCACTGGCAAATTGTAATAACAATAATGGCAGGAGTACTTTTCCTTTCTGTTTTTTAGAAACGTTGAACTAAAACTTCTCTGGAGTTGGGTAGTGAAACGAGTATAGAGTGAAAATAAAATATTTTTTGGGCCTTTGGATTCCCTTCTGATGTCCCTGGGAAATAATAATGTCCCTCAGCTGTTCTGTGTCCCTTGAAGAGAGAAAAAGCAGACGGTATTTGCCTAACTGCTTAAGTGAGGACATGCGTCACGCTGCAGTCACTGTTTTCTGAGATTTATCCTCCCTGTTTAGCAGCTCCCATTAATAGCAGAAGGAATGACACAGTTACAGAAGGGAGGATGTCCCTCCTGAAAGAATACTGCTGTGTGTTATTTGAAATACAAGCCTCAAGGCCAGCTCGTACCTTGCAGGTTTTGGCTGATTTAGGATACTGCAGAGCCTCAATGAAAGTAAGGAAGGAGCTCAAGGAGCTTCCTAGCCTGGGGTGACACCTGGTTAAGGAAGTAAGGACAGGCAGTTCTGTGCAATCACCTGCCTGTGAAAACAGAGAGTTTGTCTGCCCCAGAATCAAGAAAGAGAAAAGCAATGCCTACCTTCTTGTCTGATCCAGGGGCATTTCTTCCATTAATGGGATCAAGAGAAGTCTTTTCTATGTTTCCCCAGCACAGCAATATCATATCAATGCTACCCATTTTCATAGCGTCCTTTTGTTTTCCCTTGAGAAAGAGTTAACCTTTAGGGCACAAAACATAGGTATGCTTTCCTATTTTGTACCATATTTAAGCAGTTCTTCCAGGAACCCTTAGCCCTAATATCATGCACATTTGAAAGGATTTTTAATTTTAATTTTTTTTTAATAAATAGTGTGAGTTTACAGCTCCTCTTTCTTCACCAAGAGTCTCCTGGTGTAAACTGAGTAGATGTACCAGTAAATGCTGGGGGAAAAACACCCTCAGAAACAAACAAGCAATGAAAATATCCCATTACTTGTTAGGATTTCTAAAGGAAATTTATATTTTATTTGAATCCAGATTTTTCAATGCCCAGAACTAGTAAGCCCGGTTAAATATTTACTAAACAGAATTAATGCGTTCAAAACTCTTCTCATTTTATTTGGAATGGGTAAGGGAGCTTGAACTCACCATTTTTATTCTGTGAAACACTCAGATTTAAACATGCTCAGGTAAGCAGGTCTAAGCATAGATGTGACAAATTCACCGATGATGTCATAGATCCACTTCAGAGCTACAGCCATGAAGAACCTGTCTGTCACAGAGATTTTTAACCTCCTTCTCAGTTTTTGCCCAATCCTATTCAAACATTATATTTTAAAATTTCTGAACAGGCAGAAATATGCTGTTGGCTATGACCAGAAACCTTTTTTTCACAGGACTAAGCAGGTTACTAATTTTCTCATTCATGAAGCTCAATGGGATTTGCAAATTAGTCGTAGCCTCACTGGGTTCTCAAATGAGATTTGCTCTGGTAGCCAGTCCTTTAACAGTCTTAAATATTCAAGCCCAGCAAAACTATGACCACCAAAGAGATTAGCAGTGGTTACAATGTTTATGCAACTTTGGTTCTATCCTTTATCTGCCTATTTCATACACAAGACTACTGTCTGTTCTGGAGTTCCCCCATCTAAAAACAACTCCAGGCTTTCAAATGAAGCCATCACTAGTAGTAATACTGGAAACCAGGACTTCCTTTCTTATCTCAGGAGGTCTGTCAACATGTCTGATTGCACTCAAACTTTTCCTTTATTTAATCCAGTATATTAAAATATCTATTTTTCTCTGCCACTGTAGCTGCTAGACTGACTGTTATAACATTTTCTTGTGGATGAAAAAAACCCAAAACCTGGACTCAGAGTGGGTAACTAATGACAAAGAAGGAATGAGATGCATGATAGTCATCAGCTCTAAGACTGTACTTACTGAAATGCCTCTTTAGATATTCCACTTATTTCACATATAATTTTAACAGTGGGTACTTGATTAAGGAGAAAGATGGGGAAATCACAGAGATAGTTCGGCATCAGGTTCTGGGTACTTTTTCTTTTCTTCTCTTCCTCTTCACAGCATTCCACTCAGTGTAAAAGTTCCATCAGGACTGTCACTTCACTCCATTGTATTTTGATTTCAGCCTCAAACTACTGCACTGCACAAAGATTAATACACATTCTGAAATGTCTGAGAAACATTTGGCATGCTAAACATCACACATTGTGGATTATATGTGTTTTGTCAAGCCTGCAGATTCTGCTGCATGTGACTGTGCAAAGTCTTTGGGAGCACCTCTCCAGCAGCTGCAACAGATGCAAAAAAGAAGCATAGCTACACAAGAAGCACAGCTCTGAGGGCAAATATCCTGTTTCTTGCACTTTCCTATATATTTCCAGACTAGGGATTCCTGCAATACAAGGAGTGCCATCAGCTCCTCCTATAAAGCCTTTAGAAAGGATTAAACAATTACTCCTTGGTTGTTAAAAAAAGAAAGAAGATGCCTTTTCCAGGTACCTCACTGCAGGAGGGGACACCACCAAACCTGCTGCCCCACAGCCAGGGTAAAGCATTTGTGCCCAAGAAAGTCCTGACACCCACAACACACCATGGTCCCTGCTCATTGTGCCACCTGCTGTGAACTCCTCCAGGCCCTGAGGCAGGTGGGCACTGCCATGGAAAGAATTACAAGGCCAAAGTTTCTTTTTATGCTTTGGCTCTAGGATGCTTGAGATTAGGCAGAGCACCACCCTGTGCTGCCAAGAAGCCCTTTGCAGGCTTAGCCTTCAGAGAACAATTTTCCTCCAGATGTAAATGTGTAACAGGCAACTTAGGAGGTAACCACTTAATTGTCCTTTCGCTAGTAACTCTCTGTCCTGGTCATTAAAGCATTTTATATACTGCTCAGAGTATGTACATTGTAGTAGCAATTATACTGAAATAGATAAAATAAAACAGACTGATAAACTTGATTGTTTGTTTTCCCTGAGTTTTCTTTCCAGACCTACTATAATTGTTTGCAATAACAGAAAGAGTAGCAATAATGCTGGTTAACAGGGTTGTTGTTAAGGCATGGAGTGGATTCTGCTCAAAGCTCACAACTCAATTCCCATATATCCTGAAACAAGGCTCCCAGTCTTTTTGTAAAGGGAGAAAAACACTCCATTTTCTACCTGTTTTATGCATGCCTTGTCCCCTGAGAGATATTGTGTTGGTGATTGATCTCCATATCTGCCATGGAAATCTTCTTTAGAACATTCTCTGATTGTTCTGTTTGGGTTCAGAACTTCACTTTACATGGCAGCTCCCACCAGTACTTCACTGTGGTTGCACTGCATGGCCAAAATCCTTGTGGTACAAACCCAGATGCAAAGCCTTCCCTCCTGTGTAGAAAGAGGTATATCCTGTACCCAGTAATTCACTGTCATTTCAATCTAAATTATACTCAGCCCACTCAGAAAGTTGTGGAGAAATGCTAGCTGTGTAACAAACATAAAAGCATTTAAAAATGCACCCTATTTATTTTACTTAAACAAGTTTAATAAGAAAAAGTGGTGTCTCAAGTAAAATGAAACAAAACAAAACCAAACCCTTCAGTAGTATTAAATTTTTTGTTCTCACATGAATCTAACAACTCACTGAAATGACAAATTATTTTTATTATTATCATCCATATTATCACAAATGTGTAAGATTTATAGACTTTAAATCTAAAAGGGAAAATGATGATTGATGACTCCAAAAGGACATAAATTATATAACTACATATAGCTGTAATTCATGAGCAAAATAATGCTTTTCATGACAGCATCGAGACTTGTTTAGAAAGATACAACGAGATGGTGCAGATTTTATTTCCTCAGCGAGTTTGTTCCAATGACAATCATCCTTTACATATAAAAATATGTGTGGGCTTCAACTTTAATGCATTTAAATTTTACACATTTGTTCTTCCTAATTCTTTTTCCTACCACATGCTAGTACTTTTCTTTACTCTGAACAACACCAAACATCACTAAACATCAATAACATGAAGCACACCACCAGTGGCCTCCACAAATACTTAAAACCAATTGGATTTTTTGATGTGCTCCTGGAAGGAGATCTGTTTCCAACTAGTTTAGACAGTGACAAAGTCCAAGGCTCTTGCAGAAAATGCCCTGCATGAAGTTCAGAATAACAAAAAAGTTCTAAGATTTGAAAAGCCACAACTAAATAGGAATTAATATCTTGAATTTAGGAATAAGCCAAGATAAAGATTAGAAAAGTATTGCAAAAGAGCCTGTGAAATAATTATTTAGCTCCATTTTCCATTTATTACTAAAGAAATAAACGGTGTTGCCCTTACTAACTGAAATTGGTCAAGTACTCTTGAATATTTGCAAAGAAAATGAGAAACTTATTCCTTACTTTGAGCTGACACCAGAATGCATCTAGCTTATTCTGTGGAGAGAGATCAGTTACATGTTTATTTATAGCCTGTGAACCAGGATGACAAAATGTGGGCCCATAACTCGGATGGGCTCCCAATGTTTGCTGTTGGAGTATTGCACAACAGTCTCACAAAGAGTGTATGGTCACCCTGCTTTTCAGGGTAAGAATGCAACTGCTCCTCTGTGGCTGTCCCAAACAGCAAAGGTGTCCAAGCAAGCCTGGCATAACATAGCACTTCAACTTCTTTCATCTTCTGAGAGCTAAAGTTGAAGGTCTAACTCTGCAGTTATTCTGTTCTGTAAACATATTTATATTTATTCAGTTAGCCTTTTAAACTGACCCTCTTTTTCCTTCATTTCCTTCAGTTTCCTTACAATACAGACTTTTTTTTGTTTTGTATAACAACTTCTACTTTTTGAAACATCTGTATATCACGTAGTCACAGAGCAACATGAGAGAATCCCACCAGCTTCAAGACCCATGTTCCTGACCTCCCCGTCTGGCTTTCAGCTATGATTTGCTTCCTATTTGCACTTTGGAAATAGGGCCATGGCAAACATTAAAGGCTGTGCCATAGTAGAGACCCACTGCCTAGATGAGACCTCGTACTTTAAGAGGTCTTGATAAAGGTAAATTCCAAAACAGCATCATGGGTCCTCCCTTACATTTGATGTGACGAGGAGTACCTGAAGAATCCCCACATTGTTTCTAACATTACCTGATGATACCTTACTCCTGCCTAAGCTTTTGTCATCTCTTTGATTTTGGAACTGATGCCTTGGAAAGGCTGATCAGGAACAGAGGCTAGACAGAGCAAAAGGATAAAGTAGTTATTTATTCAAAGGCCTCAATAGAAACACTCTGTGCAGTGCAAGAGCCTGGCTAGGGCTACACCCAGGTGGAATCCCAAAATGGTCACAAAATAAATGACCACTCAAGAAGTCCCACACTTTATAAGTTTTGGTCCATTAGCATATTGGAATTAATTGTCCAATTATATATAGCTTCAGGTTATGAAGTTCCATCCTCCTTGTTTTTCACTCTTCAGTTCATCATTGTTTATGCTCTTGGGCCCGAAATTTGTATTGGTTGTCTTTGGTCCCAAGCTAGAAAAGAAATTGTTTTGTCTACCTACTCTGTGAATAGAACTTACCAACACTTAATATGAGACCCAGAACTACACACTAAAATAGCACAGAATATGAAAACTATAAAAGCTAAAACTTAAGGAACCAGAATCAGGGCTCAAACATTATAAAATTAAACAGTGGCCCTAGTAACGCTTACTGTTTTCCAAAGAAAAAAGTGTGAGGTGTCACTACACATTTATAGGAACACTGTTTTACTGACCCATGTTTTTTGTAGTTGAATGAGGAATGAAATTAACTACTGATTTTGCAATCTTCGCATCAGCAAAAGCCACATATTGAGAATTTAAAAAATCATAGAATCATCATTGTTGAAAGACACCTTTAAGATCATCCAGTCCAGCTGTCAAGCCAGCACTGCCACTGCAACCTCTAAACCACTAAACCGTATCACCCAGTGACAGATCCAGACACCTCTAAAGAACCTGCAGCTGGGCAACCTATTGCAGTGCCTGACCAACCTAACAGTGAAAATTTGTTTTCTAATACCTAATCTGAACCTCCCCTGTCTGAGACCATTCCCTCTAGTCCTCTGGCTGCAGGCACAGCAGGAAAGACTGGCCTCCATCTCACTGCAAACTCCTTTCAGGGAATTGTAGAGAGCAATGAGGTCCCCCCTGAGCTTCCTCTTCTTGACACTAAACAAATCCAGCTCCCTCAGCTCTCGTCAGGTGCATGTTTTCTAGACATTTCATGGGCCATGTTGACCTTTGCTGGATCTATGTTAGCTCATGCTTGGATTGTGTCAGGGGCATGCTTGGGGAGAAAATCACAGTATCCCTAGGACAGCTGCTTTTCCAGCAGCTTTGTGGTAGTTTCAAAACCATTTGTTCATACTGAAAATTCAGTAGATGCAGATTAACCTGGGGAAGAGACGTCAAAGGGTCCTGTTAGCACGAGCTGCCTCTGCTTTGTGATGAGTGTGCTGTTATAGGCCTCTACAGTCCTCCAGTCAGACTGGAGCACTGTGGCTGAAGTTCATTATTTTCCTAAATATTTCTGAGCCTATAAAAGTTGAAGAAATTTCCTGACAGACTCCAGTTTTAGTAGTTGGAGGAAAATATTCAGAAGTGATGACGGTACTTAATTTTTAAAGGAAGAGGCAGGGAAAGAGCACATAGATATTTCTTCTTAAATAAGAAGTGGGCAGAATGTGTGATGGGTCCCAGCCAGGCCCTTAATAAAAAGGATGATGTCTGTGTTCCCCAGAGGGCTCATGACGCCACTTTGGAGTTTGCACTCAGCAAGAAGCAGCTCATATTGCACACCGCATGACACTGGAATAGGACTAGCAAACATCAGGAAGTCCCCAACGGCGGCGAATTTGGCAGCGCAGTCTGAACTGGCCCATTGCAGGGTTCATGGACCTTGTGAGCGCACTTGGGCCCAGTTTCAAGCAGATAGCAGAACCCTGGCTTTTTGATTTAAGGCGCTTCACTGTTTTAAAAAATGTGGAAACTGAAATAATACAGGTTGCCTCTGAAGCCCAAGGTGCACTGGCTAAATCATAGGGAGCTGAAACTTGTACAATGACTGTCTGGTTTAAATAAGACCATTAACATTCCTCACTAGCATTCATATGCATGCATTCATATTAAAATCCTAATAAAAATATTCAAACCACATCTGGGAACTAGTATTCTAGGTCGGCACTACTATTGTAAATTTTCAGCTAAGCCACTGACTTCTCAAAAAGAGTTTCTAATGGAAATGTTGACAGGCCATTAGCTAAGTACAGTGGTGAGAATGGCACTGGCCATGAGACAGTTTAACAAATAATAAAATACTAGTAAACAGATGAGGCTTTAAGCCTATTCATTAGGCTCACTTTCTGATGAGTTAAAACAGACTGCTTATTTCTTGTCCATAAACACCCCCAGGCAGTGGAAATCTGTCATGGATAGGGCTGGTGTGACAAAGTTTGTTTAGTTCTAGAATACAGTAGTCAGAAATATGCAAGAAACCACATATGGTGACATAGCGCCCTTAAGTCTGTAAAGTTGGAGGGAAATTTTCTGGTTAAAAATTCTGATATGTTATAATAGTGTGTGTTATCCTACTAAAAATTAGATATCTGTGGGACTAGTTTAGAACAATGGGACTGCTAAGAATATCATTACTAAAAAGTGAAACCATTGTCTGAAACAGTCTCCGGCTGGAGGGTTGTGTGGTGGGAAAATATTTTAATGGGGTTTCCTATTAGTGTGATTGTTTTCAAGATGTAACACTCACACTGGAATACAGTGGAATGTTCACCATGTGCATCTCTCTAATAGATGGCAAGTACTTCATGGTGATTTTGTTTTTAAAACCCCCTCTTTCTGATTTTCGCTCCACAAATTCACGGGCTAACACAGCGTGTGCTTACATGATGCATTTACACTAGAGAAGAAATTGTTAGAGAGCAGGATAGGCAGATCTGTGGAAAAAAGAGGAAGCCTCAGAGCTTAAGATATATACTGAGACAAAAGACTGCATGTTATAGCTCATGGGATCTAATGCCAAGCTTATCCCTGCCAACAGCTCTTAGCCAAAACTTCTTAGGCTGCAAAAACTGACAATTTGCAGTTGCAAACTCACGCAGAAAATATTTGCAGTATAGCTCTGCAAGCAGATAAAATGTAGGTAAAATCTGGCAAAAGTAGGAGGGGAAAAGAAGTAAACTGGCACATTTTTATTAGTTCCATTCTTCTGTCACTTGCCTATTGGTCATAGTATAAAAACTTGTAGCAAACATGTTCAATTAATAGCTTTATTTACACAGAAGCATGTTAAAACCCCATTTTATATATGGAGTGGATTTTTATATTGACAGTGGATTTCTGTGCAACATAGCAAAGATATGCTATGATTTCATAGATTTGGTGTTAATGAGTGCTAAGATATTTCCATGTTACAATACTTTATTTATGCCTAAGGCTTCTCATACCCTTATATTTTTTTCCAGCTCTGTGAAAATAGTTTTTCTTTTAATAGAAATGGCAGAACTGACAGTTGCTTTTGTGGAGATCTTAGGTTAAGCCATTACCCACTTTTACCACTTGTTCTTCTTACAAAACTAGTAGCTTCAGTGGGCTATCTTAAGAACCATTCCATGACTGGTTAAGTGGAGATCCTTTTTGCTAAGGAGATCTCCCTCAAAGAGGTCTCCTTTGGAATGACAAAACTGAGCAGTTACATCCTCTTTTCTGAGCATTGGTCTGTCTACACTTGTCCTGCCATGGAAGAATATTTAAGATAGATCACTGTAATGGTGGACTTTGAGTTGTCTCTTACTATAGAGATTATAAACACAAACAAAGGAGGATTAAAATCCTCAGTTCGGCATTACGCAAATGCCACGTGTACACCAGTTCTGCAGTTCTTTGGAGAACACAGAATTTATGCTAAGATCTCTGTGAATATAACCTGTTTGTGTCCTACAGAAAAGAACTAGACTGCAGAAGTTATTCATGCAGATGTTTTGCTAAAGTTCTATTTTCTGTTGCACTTGCCCTTGATTGCACTACTCATGTGAAATATTATGGAGATAATATATCTATGTTAACTAAAGTACAAAGGGAATTTGCACTGTACGTATGCTGATGCATCAATGGTATGGAACTTTCACAGGTGCAACTTACAGTACCTAGCTAGCATATACACAATCTAGTTTTCCTTACTCTAAGTTCATGCTGAGTGAAATTTGGATGCAGTCAAAGTCAATGGTAATTCTGCCTTTGATTTTTATCAATTGGCCCAGGACTTCCTATCCTGTGTTTCCAGTGGGGTTTTGATTTCTTTTTTCGGAGGTCTACGTTTTGCTAATTCCTTTTCTTGGATGATTGCTGATAAGTGATTCTTGCTTTGGTTGTTTTATTTCTAAATATTATGGAGCATACGCAGTGGGGGAAAACCCATTGTTTAAAGTATTAGTTTCTCCTACTAATTCAGATTTCATTAGTATTAGGAAAACTTAAAAAATAAGTGTTTTGTGAAAACACTTAACATTCTCAGATTCTCTTCTGTGCTATTCTCCTTCTGGAATTACATGCTAGTGAAATTGCTAATCTTCTCTAGCACTTGTTTTCAAAATTTCAGTGATTTTTTACATTGTGAAATCTATCTCCTTTCACAACTCAAAGCAGTTTTAGACTTGTTTATTAGAAAGAGAGAAGAGCAGTCCATCCATGGCAAACATTTTCAACATCAAGGATATGCCTTTGAAGTTTGTTTTCACAGTTCCATCATGACATAAAGTTTCCTTCAATATAAATGTAGTCCTATGGTGTTAACATACTTCAAGAAGAAAGGAATTTAGCAGTAAAGTGGAGATTTAAAATAATTTTTCTCCTGTGCCAGATTCTGCGTTGCTTCTGTAAGACAGTCTGAGAAGATCCACTTAAACCTAGGAGACTGTTTACAGAACAAGAGCTAATGTAGCTAAAGTTATTCAATTGTCTGAGTTTTGGTGGAGTATCAGGCCAGCTGATCAGCATTTGCTCATCTTCCAATTGTATACTCTGTTGTTTTTCAAGTCCTGAGTACCCTCTTCTCCAAATACCCAATTACTTAACAGGTAAAGAAAAATATCTTGGGAAAGTTCTTAGGATAGTCCCATTGTATAATTCCATGCACTTTTTGTTGATACTCATACTCAGTCTAATAAAAGGACCACTCTCTTCTACATTGTGGAAGTGGTTGAGATACAGTTTAATATCAAAGCACTTCCAGAAATGATGTGCCTCCATCATTTTTCTTTATAAAAAAAAATCCTTTGTCTTTAGCAGCATGAATCCTAGAATGGCATGTGTTGGAAGGAACCTTAAAGATCCTCTAGTTCCCATGCTATCCCCTGTGGGTAAGCACGATTTGTCCATAAGTGAGGCTGTGCTGGTTGTCTCGGATCACCTCCCTGTCTTGCACGAGCCTTGATGTTTCATCTGTTTTCCTGAGGGATAATGGCAAAACATGAAGTTAAAAGTGAGTTTATATAGATAAGAACATTAACAGAGGCTGTTAAATAGAAGACTTTGGCTACTGTACACTCTTTACACTTCCACAGGAGTTCTTTGCAGACTTCAAGCTTGTGACATTTACAACTCTTTACACCCTCGGCAGTGACAAGCAACACTTTTGAACTCTCAGTTGTTTAAAGATGGCACACACTTTCCATATATAAGTGAAATTTAAGTGAGAAAAATGGGGTTTATTCATATTTAAACAATTCATGGTGACTACTAGTTGTACTTTTTTAAATCTCTGACTTTGAATGGGAAAAAAGAAGGCTAAGCACAAGAATTTATAAAAAACTTTTCCAGTTGGACTTTTCAGTGCATGGATGGAAATGAAACAGTTTTTTGTACTGAAGGACAAAATAGAAGTGTTGTGGTGATTGAAACAGAAAGAAAACAAAAGGTTAAACAGCCTTATTAGTAAAACAACTTTTCTATATTTCATAAAAACAAAATCAAGAATTTCACGGAGGGGAAAACTTGGACCTTTGGTGTTAATAAAATTACAAATTATTATTTTACCAGACAAAAAATTAGATCAAACCAAGAATTAGAATTGTATGTTTTCAAGAGTTTTTTTCCACAACAAAAATTAACAGTTGCTGGTTTTAAAATATTTTTTATTGATTGTTGAAAGTAACTCCAGTGTAGAAAATGGTCAGCTTCAATAAGAATATTAGAGGATGTACTGAACATATTTATCCTACATATTGAAATCAAATGTAGCCTTTCTAGTGCAGTATAGACTTTAAGAACTAGGATGACTGGTTTACAAGATTTGCTTTTAATCAGAAGCATCCGTATTAAAGAAAACAAAATAATTTGGTACCAGCAATAACTGAGAGGTTGGTCCTAAAGACTGTAACTAAAGACCCCTCACAAGATTTTTAGCAGAAATAACTACTTAGACAAATTGTGTGGAAAAGTTATTTTGCAGTAACTCCAGAGGGTGTGGGTTTAGATGATGCTGAAGACAATCTTTCAGCTAGGTAAGGAGAGTAGGTACTTTGTCAGATAGGCTGAGGAGCCAGACCTTACCAACACTTTAAGTCTATTGTTCATTATTGACTACACAGCACCAAGCCTGCCTAAGTTCAAAAAGTGTTTGGATAACACTTTCAGGCACACGGTGTGGCTCTTGGGGTGTCCTTTGCAGGGCCAGGAGTAGGACTCAAGGAGCCTGATGGGTCCCTTTGAACTCAGCACATTCTATGTTTCTATGACTCTATGACACAAGTTGTCTTGACCAGTCAGGCTTCTTGGGCAAATTGGCAGTACTTTGAAAACTAGCAAACATACAAATCCTAGTCATAAATTAATCCAGGGCAGATTTTTTTTATTCCCACTATTTTCTTCAACCCTCTATCCTCATTCCTCCATCATTTAAGCAGAAATGCACAATGAATGGAGACGAGTGCCATAAGTTTTATGATGTGTCATGAGCGTTTAGCCAGTTTTTAATCTCTTAGATAGGGATGAGTTCTTATTTTCTGAGTTGTGCCATTGGTCTTCAATCTGACTTAAAAATGGTAGGTACCTGAAAGAAGACATGTTAGAAGAATAAGAAAGAGGCTTTTCACGATTTGTGGTTTTTCCTTTAGTTCAATGCTTTGAGCAGGAAGGACATGTATAGCAGGAACAATTCAGCTCTCTGAACACTGAAGTACACTGCAGCATGTGGCTGGCTTGTTCATCTATGTAAATTACTATCTTTTTAGCCTTGTGATTTTTTAAATCAGTTAACACACATTTATATGGCTACTTGTAGCAAAAAGTACATGACAATGCCTATTCATTTTGCTTACTAACATGATGATAGTTTATTTACTTCAACAGAGCTGCACTGTTAATATCACAAATAGTCCTTGTTTTCTTCTACACTAAGTATAGCCTTGTGCAGACAATTCATGCTAATAGTTAATGGTAATTGTAACAGGAATGAAGCCTAGAGGGCCATGACACTTCAATAGATAATGCAAAACAGAAGATAATTCTACATTTTGGAAGAAGGGGGTTACAATTCATTCTGTAACTCTGAAAATTAGGAAAAAAGTGCCAAATAATTTGAGAATGAAAATTCCTACTTATTATACTTCCCATGTTTAGAATACATGATACAAAAGGGCCAATATGGTTTGACAGAAAGCTTGGTTTCTGCTTCAGCTAATGGTACTGAGAAATTGTTTCACTTTAATTATTCTGTGTTTGTTTTCCTGCACCCTTAAATCTGAAGTTCTGCAGGAAGGTTCTTCCATTTTATATACAACAAGAACCCCACCCTAGAGTTTGATTCATATTTTATTTCCCAAAATAAGAATAAATCAGGAATTCTCTATTCTTATCTCACAGCAGTGTTAATTTCACTTGTATAAATATCTGTGACATATGTGGAAACTTTGATATGGAAGCTAGGGACAAACAGCACCCTGTTTAGCATCCTTTTATCTGCCTCTTTAGGATCATCTCATTAACCCTGTGGGGACTTTACTTGCCCACCTTTGATTTTTCTTTCTTTCATTTAAAAGCTTTTCTTCAGGACTCATGTCAAATATGACATTGTTCAATTTGATGGGAGCTGACAGGGTTCTTTTCAGAGCTCATCAGTGCTTCCCTTCAATTAGCCAGAAAGAGCATTGCTGAGTGACAGCAGTATATTCTTCCCACAGTTTCCCCCATCCTCACTACTACAGGGCATATGAGATGGGACCTGAAGGGCAGCAGCCAATTTCTGGCTTCCAGACTCACACTGTCAGCAGATAACCTCCCAAGGTCATGAAGGCAGTACTACAGCTGATGGAAGGTTTTTCAAATTAAGGCTTCTGATGCTGCAAACTTACCCCCCTCTTTCAGTAATTTTAGTGTAACGATAATAAACATGTAGAATGAAATAACCATTAAACCTGTTGATATCTGAAAGATTTTTTTTTTTTTTTTACATATCTGGGGCTTTCTTTTTTCTCTTTTCTTGATTTTTGACAATTTCCCCACGCACTTACTGTTTACCACTTGCCCAAGAACTAGGGCAATTACTAACTTAGGGTTCCCATGGAGGTGTAAGAAGTCTTGTTGACAGCATTCACCACCTGCCTCTTCTGTAAACAGATGATTTGTTTACAGCCTTATGACAGGCAGCACCTGGGTAACCAAAGCTCTGGACCTCTGCAAGGTCTGCAAACTCAGATTTTGTAATTTTCTGAGAATAATTATTCCTGTCTTCTTTCCTTGTTTTCCATAAAATAATGATAGAAATATTTATGCGCATTACAAGGGGTACACTTTACATTATTGATATATAATTGTCAGGGAAATAGCTAAAAACTGTTAAGCAATCCTTTAATTAAATGCAGCCTTTATATTCTGACAATACTAATGAATTATATTACAATGTGAGTGGAAGATGCCAAAATCTAAAACGAAAAAAAAATCAGAGAAAAAAGACAGAAAAATAACTGGCTGTACTCAAGAGGCAAAATTAGGGCATAAAGAATGGTGCCTTAATCTCAAGGGAAATTCTACTAAATGTGAAGTATTACTAAGCTATCTAATAATCTTGTTAAACTGACATAAAGTTCTAATTTAACTGAAATACAAATATAATTTAGAGAATTAAATATAATAAGGTCTGTAAATCTTTCAAGCATTTGTGTACAAATTACAGGTGTGATATTTGCAATACAAACATGAGACGTATTGAGTCACTTCAAAGAGAAGGGGATTACAAGGGGAATAAGTATGGGCCAACGTCAACACCTTGTTATGTCAGCATTATAAATTTCACCAAACTCAGCTGCTACAAGACTGTAATTCCTTCTTACATGGGCATTTCTTGCAGATAATAGTACAGGCTGCAAATACTACAGAACCTCAGCAGAATTCAGAGCAAGAAATCTATCCCACCAAAGATCTCTTTTAATGTTCTTCTTTAGACCTGTTTCTCCATCATTAAAAACTGCAAGAAAGTAAATTACTAAGTTCTTCCCAGACTTAAAATTTTGGAGACCACTTTTTCTTACTCTTATATTCATCCAAATATTAGTGACAATAGGGGAAAAAACCCTCACCACATTTCTACTTACAGACACTCAGAAAATTCTTTTTTTCTGATGGAGGAAATCTACCCCCTCTATAGGGAACTAGCAGCTATGTCAGGCCAATATTGCTTTGCTTTTCCAGACTGTTCTACTTGAGAGTAATTGCTGAAACAAACCCCCTTTTGTACAAAATTATTCCTTTAAGAAAGTATTAAATACATCAGCAGTACTGCTCACTTCTAGAAATCTTGTTTCTCATTATACTTCATTTAGAGCTGTATGTATGACACCAAACAGGACAAGTAAGAAGGGTCCTGTATACCTGAGCAATCTTACTACCTCACTTGCCCTCTCTTAACTACTCCTCCTGAAAGTCTTTCATCACAACAAGACTTTTTTAAACTTTCGAACAGGTGAAGGCAAATCTGATACAAGAACATTCCTGATTTTCTCCTGGCGCGCTGACATAGATGCGGTCACTATTCATCTTCAGAGGTGAAGGTTCCAGGAAGGAATGAAAGAAAACATCTCTGTCCCATCATCTGGAACCTGGTGGATGAAGAAAGCACTGGTCACATCCCTCCTTACCAATTCATCAAAGTCAAGTCATCTTTGACTTTGCATAACTAACTGCACGTTTATACAACTGGAAAAGCATCTCCTCTTGCTGCCAACTATGATAATGTCTTGTTTTAACTCCTATACTCTTAGAGCAAGCCCATGATACCATACATCTACAACTTCATGTAGTTTATATTACCCAAGATATGAAAGTACTTATTTATTAATTCCCACCCCCAATTCAGTAATATTAAATTCCATTCATAATACAGTGCAATTGTTTTAAAAGTTGTTGCCTCTTTCCAAAAAGAAAACAAGGAAAATTGATACATGAAAAAAAAGAAAAAGAATAATATTATTAATAGGATACATGATGAGGAGGACTGCTACAAGGATTTTATTAATTGTCTGCTAAGGTTGAGTAAATTGCCTATAAATTATTCAGTCTTCACAAGCTCTGAGCAGTAAAACTATTACACTTTGCACACTATGTACCTCTAATATCCAGTCTGAAGTTCATTTATCAACAACTTGTTGATATTATTACTATCTTGTGTAAACAATCCATAGAGAAACTAGACTTGTTTTTACTTGTTATTGATGACCTTTCAAAACTCAGAAATTGCCTCCTCTTCAATTTCCTACTGAATCCTTAGGTAATCACCTCATCAATAGTTCTCAACAAAAATAATTGTTTCCAGAACAAAACTTTCCCCAGAATTTAAGTCTTTTAAGCTGGTCCCTCTCAGAGCTTCAAAAGTGTGAAAAATAAAAATGTGTATTTAAAAAAAAATCTCAGGATGTGTATATGCTTTTATGAAGTCAGAAGTGGCTAAAAGTTTTCCCAGAACAGGATATGGGGCAGTGAAAATGAAACACAGGCCTTTTAGGATATATGTTTCGGGGGTTTTGTTTTGTTTTTTACCATGAAGTTCAATCTTCAGTTGCATTTACACAGGAGCACAGGCCATTCAAATGCTAATAAGGCACTCATATTCACAGTCAGTCCCAAGTGTAGTCAGCTAATGGAAAAGGTGAGGAAGAGAACTTTGTATGCCTTTAATGAAGTAATGTGCTGTAGGGGAAGGAGTGGAGATTTACACTAACTGCTTTGTTCTCATCTGAGGTCCACTTCCCTAGTGTCCATTTCCTCCACTCTCTCTTTTTCACAGTAGTGGCAAAGATATTCTGAAACCAGGGCTGAAGTAGCCACTCGTAGGTCTCAGAACAACCTAAGAGCTGTGGCAAAACCTACACCAATTGCTTTTAATTGCTTAAAAATGCTAAGTATTTGTTACCAGGAAAAGAAGAATATAATGGGAAGAATGAGGGAGGATAAAGGATCAAGAAAGCACATTTACCTTGATGAACCTGTGCCTTCTGTTTTAAACTACTCAGGACTGCTTTGGAGACTGTTGGCATCCTTTTCCCATCCAAGAGTAGCTGTTGCCCAAAAGCTAACTAATGGTGAGAAAGATGTGCAGGTATCATTGCATCAACACTCGATCACAGCCATCTGTCCAACAAGTTCTTCTACCCCAAAAACTGAGAAGTCACATAATCTCCACTCGTCCAGTTTGGGAAAATTGGCAAAGTGCTGCTCAGGTAGCTCTCATAGCTCTTGATGTATCCACATTGTTATGTTAGCTGGAACAAAGTTATGGCCTTATGTCATTTCACACAAGTATCTTCTTATCTTGCTTACAATTAGGAGCTGGTGGTTTCAGAAAGTACATCAAACAATTAGCCACTTCCCTGCTGAAAGACTGTTCTGTCATCTGTGCAGTCCAGCAGTTACAGTAAAAATTCCCCCACAAAACCTACAGATTCATATCAAGGCACATTCCAGTTAACAGTAGAACTGAAGAGCTTCTTTACATCAGCGTAAAGCAGTGGATTACCATGCCAGAGGAAATTATATTAGTAACTTCTTTTGTGTGGTTTACATGGGGCTAGCTGGTAAGATCCCCAGAGCAGGGACCGTGCCTACCTCTGCATTTACCAAGTGCAATAAGAACCTCCCAGCAGAATGTATAAATTATGAGTAAATATTAAAAAGCAACCAAATGTAAATATAAAAACTACATTAATAACTACTAATACATTACATAAACAGATTAGACCCATTGGAAGAATACAGAAACCATGAACATTTTTTATTCATTCAGAGTACTCTTATTGCCTCACAGCCAGGACAAAGAAACTTTCTTCTTGCTAGATATCTTAAGATTTCAATGCATAAAGAATGATTTGATAAGAAGTGTAACCTCAGGATTAACTGACAGACAAGTACATAACAGACCTCTACAGCTGCTGTTTAAATGCCCTTAAAACAACTTAACCACTTTATTTCTTATTTATGTACCTGAGATTCAGGATGAGGTCCTCACAAAAACCAACACCTAGAGTCTGGTTGGGAGTATCTCAATGCAAGACAACATTGCAATACTTGCTATAAAGGATGGGTAATTGCCCCTAAATGCTGTGCCTGGCTTTCTGCCTACTACCATTCTGACAGTGCTGCAAATAAACCAGCAGTTTAAATCCATAAATGCTTAGAGATTATAGTGGAGCTGTAACTTACACGTTCAGAAATGCCTGAAGTCTTTGAACAGAACATATTAACAGGAGAAAGGAACTTGTACTTTGAAATAAAACAGATTTTCTGAAAATACTCTTTGACATAATTTTTTTTTGAATCTCTGCTTTTCATTTTATAGTTTTCCGCTGTTTCCTTTCTCTATTGCACACCACCTGCAAATAAATGAGTGAAATTGCCTGAGATTCATTTAATCTTATGCTACTAGGAGAATTGAATTCAATCATGCTTCTGGAAGTAACAGAGTTATTTTTAGTGTAATGGCAATATATAATGTCATTTGTAGCGTCATTTGGCAATGACATTTTTACTTCTATAAAACATGTTAAAAAACTTATGGCAAATCATTCCTTGTTGACTGTATGTTATTATTTTATAATGCAATACAGCAACAACATGATGTTACAGTGCAGTAAAAAGATCTTGTTATGAATGTGTATTTGAGTTTATTGCATAACAATCATTATCCTGCTGACAAGGATACTGATGAATGCTTTGCTGTTGGTTTCACTGGAAACCTCAACATGCCTGAAAGTTGACTAACACACACAAATATTGACTTACCCAGACCATTTCTGATCAATGACAGTAAAATGAAGTCTCTGATTTATGCTACCTATATATGTAACCAAAAAACATTTTCAAAATGCCAAGTTTTACCTCTTGCTGATTTTGAAGCTCCTTTAAACAGATTTTTAGGTATATTGTAGTGGCCATCTCAGAGCTATTCCATTGAAGAATCTTGTAAATGGATAAAAATAACCAGAGAGAAATTTTAAAAGACGGTGGAAATTCCTAGAAGCAATCAGAAGTGAAGAAAGTACATCTAACATAAAACTGATTTAAAAAGCAAATTCAAGGGAATTACACTAAGCAGCAGCACAAACATTTAATGGTACAGCTTTAAACGTTCACATTTTTATAAATCATCCAAGGATTGCTCTTTTTTTTATTTGTAATGAAATGAAATCTGAAACAAGTTTCTATAGCCAGAATAAACACGGATGGATGTGGGGCACACCCTCAGTCCTCCCCCAGTGCCAGAGGCTCTGGAGGTGAGGTAATGCCAGTCCTGACATTTCTCCTGCCTCCCCAACAACCTGACCCGATGTTGTCTCTGGAACACGTCTGAGTGACTTTCAGGCTGCATCTGCGCAAGGAAATTTTCTGAAGTTTGCTCTTCTGACCTAAGGCCATCTGTCAGAGCAGTGTTTCTGTAAGGCAAAAATTCTCATTATCAGCTCTCTCATTCTCCAGCATAGGATGGGTGCTTGGGCTAGACAAAGAACCAGGAATGGTCCTTGACCCATGCCACAATTTGAACTGGACCAGGGTATTTTTTAGGAGAATGCTAACTGGTGTGAACAAAACTATGACAAGAAGTAATCTAACAGATCTGTGTGCTAACCCTGATCAGGGCAGGCATAGGTTTTATATCCCACAATGATCAGGGAACACATGGATCATCAAACAAAAATGTATGGCCCAACATTTTCCCTGGATCAGCTCCGTAGATGACTCAAATGAAACTTCATGAGACTTCCATGAAACATGATGGAAAGGTATATTGCAGGAAGCAGAGCGGGACTCTCCCTGGAAAGAAAAAGAGATCCTGGTGAAATGGCAGGATACAAATTAAGATTATCAAGTACACCTCATTCCACCTGCACAGGCAGCTGAAAGAATGTAGATTTTCCTTCCCACTTAGCCAGCTTCATTTGAAGCAAGCTTTAGAGACAAAACTTGCACAAACTTTGTCTGTGTACGGTATGCAGAACAGAGCCCTCTCCTGGTAAGCACTGAAGATAATTGAGGACATCCCTGGCACCGTATTTGGCACTGTCTGCAGCACATATCTCTGTGATGAAGTATTGAACATAGGCACTCAAAATAAAATAGTAGAAAAGCTCAGCTATTTGGAGCCATGGACCTTATGTTTGAGGTCAGATTTGTTTGGATTAGAAAATATATGGAAATCTAAGTAACACTGAAATGATGGCATACTTGAAAACTGAAACCAAAAAATAGGTTATATAACATACTTAAAGGCACAGTTGGCATTTCAAGATTACAATGACTAGCCAGTTGTAACCTGTTTATGAACCTACAGCTGAACCCTGCATGTCGAATTACTGAAAAGGGTGGGTCACCTTCTTTTTAAACCTGAAATCTGATAACCAGGTCAAAAGAACCCCCATTCATTCTTTCTTTTTATGACTATAAAGCCATGAAGCACCAATAATAACCTTAAGTACATAGATCAACACTCTTTGCCTAATTAACATGCTTTTGGATTTCATACTTGAACCTGAAAATAAGAAACCATATTTCAAAGCCCTGTTTTTGCAAAAGAAAATTTGCAACAGGTACCTAATCTGGATGCAGGACATGGTAGGCACTTAAATAAATCATAATAATGATCCATTGACAAAATAGTGATTCCGTCATTAGATTTTCTCAGAATAACTTTGTCATAATCCCTTTGCTTAAACAGCAATACAAACTTGTTGTCACTGAGATGCAATGCAAAAGAATATTGGTTTAATTTTAAAATTATTTCTTGATATTCCAAACCCCATATTTTTTTAGCAACATATGCAAACATGATTCTCCAGAGCCCCACTACTTATGGCTGTAATCTCACTAGATTTCACAAGGTAAGTAGGGTTGGGTCTGTAGTATTTGCATGGAAGACTTCCAAGGAAATTCCAGGTTACTCTATGAAATGGTATTTGTACAGGGTCGCATTCTTCTGCTGACACAGTACTGAGCCAGCAGAAAGAATATGATCACAAGTGCTGTCTTTAATTAAGAGGTAAAACCAAGGATACTGAGCACTTGTGGGCACTAAACACCCTATGGCAGTTTTTGCCAGTGTAGGAGTGTCCAGCCAAATACCAGTCTAGATAATTACATCCTGCCTACTTACATTCCCATGTTGCTTTAAATGGATAAGGCATTATTCTTCTATTCTGGTGTAAAAGTGGATCCTGCAGCCCTTCCTTGGGCTCTGTTAGGACTATTTCTAGCATGACCTTCTCCACGGTCACACAGAGTAATTTATGTGAACCAGTGCATTGTACTACATTTTGGATTTGCCGCCTTCTGAAATCACTTCCATTGAGTCCCCAAGCTCATGGGAACTTACAGCAGCCTAAAGATATTGATTTAACTGAAAACACCATTTAATTACCATCTGTGAAAGTCACACTTACAATAAATCTCTGCAAAAAATTTTCTGATTATCTGTAGGACTTCCTTCAGTACATGTGACACTCAGTTTTGGCATGACCCTGCCCACCCTTACCAAAATCAACAGCAAAACAGCAGCATGGTTCAATGGCATCAAGTTTAATTACTGGGAGATTTGCCTTGGGACCATACCATGCACCAGCAGTGCAGGCTTCCCACACCTCTTCAATTTGAAACAAGTTACACTGAACAAAGCTAATCTTTTCAAGTCAGCTGTACACTTTGAGAGCGCAACAAATGGTTAAGAGCTTGCTTTGAAGCTATATGTCTATTAAAACAAACAATATTACTACAGGACTGTTCCCCACAACAGGAATTTGTTTCATTGAAGGGGAAGGAAACCAGACTTCACAAAATCTTCGTTACCATGCTCGAGTACCTCGCACTAGACCACCGTGCTGCCTCTTACCAAAGTCCCCTCGAAAGGAAGGAGCTGTGAGCATGCTTCCCTGCAGAAGGAGCCTGTCAGAGAGATGGGTGCTGGCATTAGTCACAACTTCGTCTGTGGCAGGGTTGTCAATCATGATTATTCCTACAAATCTGAGTTTTCTCCTCTTCCAATTACTCTCTAAACTCTCATTTTCAAAATTAATTTACTATTTCTGGCTCATCCTACACTATGTCAATTTGAAGGCTGGCTTTAGGAGGCTTTTTTAGTTTAGAAGTTTTTCTAGCTGTATTTGTGCAGGTCAAAAGAGTTTTCCAAGTCTGTTCTCTTTCTGAGTGGCGTGTCTCCCAAGACAGCAAATACAGGGTTTTTATAGACTTGTTTTCATGAAGATTAAGTCATCTGAAGTCTGAATTTTTGGGGAGAAAGATGACCATGTTAGTATAATTCGTTGAGTGAAAATTATGAAATTCAAAGGCTTAAGTAAAGTTAAATAGCTTTAAATAGTATCATCAAATACAAAGTGAGAAAAGACAAGGCAGGTAGGAAAGAATTTTCACAAATCCATACTTTGTTTCCCCTCATCTCACGAATTGCTGACCTCAAAAGCTTCTAACATTCATGACTTCTGAAGACCAAGATTTTTTCTCACATCTCTCTCCAAATATAGGGCCTAAATTTTGCCTCCTCTTTCAAATCTTTTCCTTAGACCCTTTGGATAGTAAAGTTAACTTGACAGAAAGAGGGTGATGAAGCTGGTTGAACAAGAGTCACTCAATCCACTCAATGAAACTACAGTCAGAAGATAACACAAGGTGAAGGGTAAGAGTATGAAATGTGGCTAAGCAATTAGGGGTTTTCTTCCACTTTCCCGCATAAAGGAGAAGAGGACCAAATGCAGCAGCTGAATTTCTTGCAGAGAAGAGTGTTGAGTTTCAGAGCAGGAAAGGACTTTGCCTTCATCCGAACTGACCAGCTTGAGAGAAAGGAGACAAATGTATGTTATAAAAGGGTATGCTAACCAGTCCTGTCGTGTAGCACTTGATCATTCTTGATCATTCAAACTCAGGATTACTTTATAGTGTTGGTTTCCTCTAGAAAAAACAAGAGGGAAAAGTGAAGGGCGGGCTTCACTACCTGTACTCCAGTGGATTGGCATTAATCTATCCCTGCCCTTCAGAGCCCCCTCCTTTGCTCCCATCACTACTAACTGCAGATGTCAGGGAGTAGCGGAGGCAAAAGAGCCAGGCCCCGGGCTGCGAGGCCGAGGACTGCGGGAGGGACACTTTGTAGTAGTCTGGCGGCCGGGTCAGCCGGCGGTCGGTGCTCGCCGCGGTGCTCCGAGCCCGGGGCAGGGCAGTGCCGGCGAGCGGAGCGGGGCTGAGCGGGGCAGCAGCGGGTGGGCAGCGGGGCTGCCGCGCCGAGAGGGGCCGGCACAGGGAGCAGCGCCTGCGGCAGCTCCCGGCACAAGTGCGGAGCGGCGCGTCGGGGCTGCGCTGGCTCCCGGCTCCTCGCCCCTTACCTCTGCGCTCCCGGGACGGCCTTTTTGGGCGGGAGGGCGGGAGGGGGTTACCTTTTCTTAGGGAAGTCACGTCCCTTGCCAGGGAAACTTTTTACGTTCCTGTGCGTGAGAGGCAACTAGTTGCACTCACTGAAGTGCGAGGAGTGCCTGNTTGCCAGAGGAACAGTGCAAGCGGGGAGCCTCGGCTCGGAGAAGGTTCAAGAATAAATAAATAAGGAGCGGCCCTAAAATAAAGGTAGCAGCATATCCCGGCAGAGAGAAGGTGAGTGTCTCTGACTTCCCCGTCCCCGCGTCTCCCTCCCACCCCTTCTGCTCGGAGGTGGAGGAAACGGGTTCCCTGCCCCATGTGCATGTGTCCGTGGAGGGGGTGTGTGCGTCTGCCTGTATTTAGCGTTTATTTAGCACTGTTTTCGTGTCGGTTCGATGACAACAACAACAAAGTTGCTGTAAAACAAATGTGATGGGAGGGGGCAGCGGAGCCGTCCATAGCGGTGTAGAGACGAGCTTTTACTCCGACCACACGCGAGTTTAACTGCGAAAAACCAAACTGGTGCGGACGAGGTGACTTTTTCCATGCCCAGCCGGACTTTCTGCCTCTGCCCAGGTGATATTCCTTGCCGTTTTGTCCTCTCCGCTCTTCGGCTGGGTTTTCACCGGGGCTGCTGGGGTAAGCCCCAAGCCCGGAGCAAGCCGCGACGGCTGCCGTCGCATTGTTCCCCGCTTGCGCCTCCCGCCCACTCCCGGTGCGGCGGAAACGGGGGGCCCGGGCTGCCCCCCGCCAGCCTGGGGTGGGCGACAGGGCTCTGCCGGCCGCAGGTCGCTCTGCCGACAGCCTGCCCCTGCGAGGGCCGGCGGCGGGGCCAGCGGCGGCTTGACCGGAGGCTGGGAGGAAACAACATTTCTGGCGGCGGGGTCCCCTCCGGACAGAGCGGCATGGAACCACGCAGGGATGATATTCCCTTCGCGAAACCCCCGCTCCTCCAGCGAGGGTCCGGGCCGTGCGGGGACGAGGCAGCATGGACCCGGGGGCACGGGCGGCAGCGGCAGAGGAGTGGGTCCGTTCCGCCGCCCGCCCTCGGCCCCGCGCTGCCCCGGCGCCGGCCGCGCTCGGGGGCTCCGCTGCCCGCCTGCCCC
>VYXF01005643.1:244793-306178 GCA_013397295.1 Polioptila caerulea
GTCCCACCGCGCCCCCGCCCCCGCCGCGGTCCCCGCTGTCCGGCCGACGGGGCACGGGGAAGCCCCGGCGCGGGGGGCCCGCCGCCTTTTCCACCGGCGATGCTGGGACTTTTGTTTTGGTTAGAAAGCGTTTCCACGTGGGTAAGCCTTGTGTGTGTATGTGTGTGTGCGGGTGTGAGCGCGTACTTGATCCGCGGGGAGGTAACAGGATTCTCCGTGTTCAAAACCAGTGGGCTCCTAGCCATTAATCTCCTTCTCCTGCTGTCATTACAGACACTTCCCAAGTCAGATACCCGCGGAGAACCGCCAGCTGCGTTTCACACGGCGGTTCTCCCCGAGCCGCGGGGGCTCCGCGCCGTGCCCGGGGCTGCCCGGGGAGCAGCCCCGCGGCGCCTTCCGCCGGGAAGGGAGAGCAGGATCCCGGGGCATCGCCGCTGCCAATCGGTAGTTGGCGTCTAAAGTTTCATTTACATTTATGAAACTGCCGCTCCGAGCTAAGCAGGCGCGGTGCTGCCGGCTCCGTACCCTGCTGCCGGGCAGGGCTTGCAGGCGAGCACACGGAGGGACGCGCTCGGATCGCGCGTGGCCGTGCGAAATAGCTGGTATTTACAAAAATCCTGGGGACGCACGCTGTACCAGACAAGGGAGCGCCTTGGCCGGTTCCAGTTTAAGTATGAAGTCATACTAGAACAGTAAGGAACCAGTATTTACAGTTTTCTGAGTTTTATTTTGCGTGTTTCATTTGCGGAGGCTAGAAAGCATATCTAAGATAAACTAATCAGCAGTTTAGATTTAGAGGGAGTTATACGAAGAAGGCATCTTTTCTGTCTGGCAAATAGATTTTCTGGTCTGACCTCGGAGTTTGATGTTAGAAGCATATACTTTGCAATAAAGCTCAGGCCGTATCTTTGTTTCATTTCCTTAACACTCAAAAGTTTCGCAAAAGTTGCTGTGTGTTTGACTCTTCCCCTAGTATTTCTGAAAGTGCTGTTGAATAACAAATGCTTGCATACTTGCAGTATATATCATACTGTGACTAAAGTGGAAATACAGACTGACATTTCTCTCTCTTCCTGATGATTCTTTCTCTGTTTGACGTCTAACATTAGCTGGGCTATGTCTCAAACAACTCTTTTGTGCTTTTTTAAATTTTTTTTTCTTCTAAATTGTAATGTTTATGCTACCAAATGTTCTTCAACCAAATTTAATAGTTATGAAAGTGGAGTATGGTGACGAATCTTTTATGTATTTTTGTTCAAATAATTTGTATGCAGTTATTGTTACATGTATATGGTGGTAATGATAATAAATTTAATTGAAGGGTATTCTTGCTGGATTTGTATTTATTAATGGTCTCAGAACACTCTGCAGTATAAATTTATTCTGTATGGATAATGTCAATGGCATAAATAAATCCTAAACAAGCAATGTATTCAGCAGGGCACTGGTGGTTTCTCAGTTAATGGCAGTTCCCAGTTAAAATATTTCAAACAAGGCAACTGTAGGAATACAGCTATAGATAGCATCATGTGGCATATTTTTAGCATCTGATGCAAGTGTTAAAGTTTAGCTCTTTAAACTTTATGCAACTCTTTAAACTTCATGCAAGTCCTAGAATTAAAGTTAAACATTGGCATTTGGTGAGGGAAAGGTACCTGTCTGTTTCCGTGATGAGCTGGTGGTATTGGACGATGTTGCATGGAATCCTCCAGTGTTTAAACAGTATTTTACTCTCTTAAATATGAAAGTTACCACAGAAAGAAAAAAGAAATTCCTGAAATTTCTGTTAAACACTCTAGGACACAGCTATTCAATTTTTCCTGTATTATCTTTTTCCTTCTTGAAAGTAGGGATTTTATAAACTCAGGGTAAAGCAGGTCTCCTTTTTTATAAGGAGCGTTTATTCAGCATACTTCTATATTGCAGCTGCTGATCATATTTCATAGAGCTGTTAAAGCACTTGAAACCTAAAATTAGGTACTGTCTGGTAGTAAATATTTCATATCACTCCTTGAAGAAATGGGCTTAAAAAAGAGACATTTTGAAATATATCGTTGAGGAAAAGTAATCTTACATTGCTTTTGCTCAGTGCAGTACCAATCTAAATAACTGATTTCAGTGAACTTTTTCCCTAGGTTTTCCTAATCTCCTGGATTTTTACTGTGATTTTATGCTGGCTTTATTTGGTATCATAACCAGCTACTTTGTTCAAGCTAGGTTTACCACGGCAACGCTTGAATTAACAGGTGTCGAATTAACTTCTAACATACCTGTATTTCCAATGAGTATTCTTGTGATACTAAGAACTGAAATGTAAGCTTCCTCACTTCCTGGTGTGCATGTTTCTGGCTGTTAGTTGAAGAAGGTGTACACTTGATTTTTTTCCAGATTTTGGATGAGTTAATTCACAGATCAGTATTTTCAAATTGAGGGGTGGGGTTAGATTTGTTTTTTAGTTCAGCATAGGAATAGATTTATTTGCTCACTAGCTTTCATTTTTGGTATTGTCAGGGTTTGCAGGAAAAATGAAAGCACAGGGGCATCAGACTCACAGACAGTCAAGTTGGTCGAATATTTGTAAAGCTTTTTGGAAGTTCACCACTAAACCAAGTCTGGTAGCAGCAACGCTCAGATGTCTTTGCTTTTTTTCTTTGTACTTGAGAATCCAATAGTATTTCTGCTACCTGATATATCTGTTATCTTCTTGACATTTTGTGTTAAAAAATCCCGGCATTTATGGTATGCAACTGGAAGAAGAATGTTGATGTTCAGTTGTTGATCAAGAGGTTTATAAGTATGCCTAATAAGCGCTATTTTTCTTTTTTGGATTTAAATATTGTGTAAATGTGTGTCCAACTTAACCTTTTTCTGTCATTGAAAAGCGCTAATTGATCTTGCTGACCCTGACATAATAGTATAGTTTGATATTTGAAACCTTTCAGCTTTGGCATGGCCCTTTTATCACCCCTGAGATTTCAGGGCATGGTTCTACTGAAGGCATAAACCGCTACTCTTTGAAAAATTAAATAAAAATGGTTATTAAAAATGAATTACGGTCTTTTAAAGCCAGTAGATGTTTTACCTATCAAAGCCTCAGGCTTTACAATATACGCTAAAAACTTTCTGATTTTCTTGTATGTATTAGGTGACATTTTAGATGTTGTCGTGCAGAAATCAGATTTTTATGAAAAAATTTTTGGCCAATTCTACACTTCTGTGTTGCAGTGTTATTAAATCTGTCATTAAATCAGAAGTGGTTAAAGAAACTTGGATGCACTTAGCAGTGCAAAAGCTCAGATAAGAAGAGTGCTTATATGTCAAATAAATAATAAAATCTATTTGAGAAGGCAGTAAAACTCACATTTTTAGTCTACATTGTAGTTTGCAATGCTGCCAGAAGGATTGCTTTTGGGATTCCTGTAATGTAGGACCTTAAAGGCAAAAGCTATTTTAAAGCATTTTCTTCTTTTTATTTCTAAGCCTGAGAAATTTATTGAATAGCTGGCTGCCTTTTTACTTTTACATTAAACAGTGAAGATTACTTTGATGATTGATTATCCTATATTGAAATGTATCACTGGGCAGTCTCAGTCACAGGATTGTATAGGCTAATTATCAGGCTTTTCAAAAAGTCAAATGCCAATGGCTGTCTGAGGAATACTCAAGTTTAAGCATTTTATTTTCAATTTGTTATAAATTTCCTTATTTCTCCAAGGCAAGATTATAATGACTAGTGGTTATCTTCAGAGCTTCTCACTCCATAAGCCAGTGAGACTTTCTTGGTTTTAGGCTGTTAGGCTTGGGTAATAGACACTAAAGTTTGAGTTAGGCTGCAATTACCATGGATTTGAAAAGACGTAGTTTGGAGGATTTCTATGTATAAATTAATTTGGAGATCTATGTCTTTTTCCTTGAACTAACTAACTAAATGCTATTACAATGGCTTTGCATTAAGCAGCTGTCTGTAGAACTGCAGTGGAGGGCAGTTCAGTTGGGTGTAATTTAAATGCTGTCTCTGAAGGACTCAGTCTCCCTGGGCTGACTGACTACCCTCTTTGCACTAGGGTTGTGCAGGGCTTTACAATTTGACTAATTTGGAGCAGAAAATTTCGAAAAAGACCTCCCAAGGTAACCTGAAAAATATTCACACAAAGACTGATTTTTGCATAGGTGTTAAGTTATTACTTATGTATTTAAGTTAGTATGCACTAGATTTTTGGCAGCATTAAAATTAAATACTATTGTGATGCGACACATCAATAAGCTCACATTCTCAGCAGTGTAAAAAATTACTGCTGCCTTTTTTCTTCTATTTTTAATTGGGTAGATCAGTGAGTAGCTAGTCTGCTCTTGAAATATATATAATTAAACCACAAAAACCTACATTAAAATACCATGAAGGGTCTGATTTAGACCATAAAAGTAAAAGAAACACAGAGCTGAGTTTGCAATTTTTCAAATAATTCTCCTCTATGACTATGTGTATATAACTATTGAAATCAATGCTTGTGCATGAGGTAATTGGAAACTTAACTTGATGTTTTGTGCCAGATTCTTAGCTGTTGCAAATTGGAATAGGAATGCTGAAATTACTGGAGTGGTCTCACATTATGCCAGATGAGTATCTAGTCCTCTATTCTTAGTTCAGTCTGTTTTTTTGGTGGGGTATTGCAATATACATTATCTGTGTGAGATCACATGCACAGAGAAGTGATCCTGCAATACTTAGGAACAAAAAAGAGAGTTAATATAAATGTTCAAATGATACTTTTTTTTCTTCCGTTTCAAGGCATTTTCCTACTCCTAGGTTCGAACTTTTTTTTGGTAGCATTTTCCATATGTTTATAAACATTTTTTAAATGTTTATGAAGTTTTACAGTAACTGTATTTTTGTAAAAGATGCAGTTAGAAAAATTGCTAATTCTTTTAATTCTGTTAGGGCAACTTTGTTGCTCAAAGAAATGAGTAATTAGGTTGTGCTTGTTCAGGGACATTTAATGAATACCAAGCCTATTCAATGAAAGACGTGAAGTCCACATTATATCCCACCTGGATGTTTCTTTTTATTCACTGTAGTATATTCTCAGAACATCACAGAAAATGAAGTTTACCTTGCTCCTAAGAGAAAGCAGCTAAACCTGCCTCTGTACACTTCAGTTTATGCATCCTGACATCATGCTCCATGTGAGGTCTTTATTCCAGCTCTCCCCTGTGTTCCGGCATAGACAGGTCTCACAAAACCAGGCACAGCTCAGGGAGATTATGCAGGAAGAAATCCTCTGCCAAATTCTAGCAATGCAACTGAGACTCTAGCATTTCTGTTCTGGTCTTCTTAGCACAGAGAACTGGGAAGTTGAGAACTAATAGGGCTGAATGATATAGAGATTTTTACAAATGCAGTGATTATATTCTGGGAAAGGGTCTTGAAAATAACATTTCTTGTTACCCCAAGGCAAGATTTAGACTGTGGTAGGTTTTCCAAATAGGAAGCTGAAAGTACTTTTCCAACTCAGCCACCCATTTTCATGTTTGTTCTAATCTGGCATTGTAGAAGGATCTAACATTATGTTCAAATTAATTTTTTTCAGTTAATCGCACCCTCAGAGAAGCAACTTTTGTGTTCAAAACACCATCCGAATCCTGAGCTCACTGTGCAGCAATATGTCTGGGAGTTACCTGCAACATGAGGTCTTTCAGCTGAAATGGCTAGATGATGTGTTTCCTAGTAATTTCTGGTATCTAGTTAGCGATGATTCAGCTTGTTTTCCAATTTTCTGACTAAATGATCGTCTGATTTGTCCAAGGGCTAGATGAGCAGTCAAATTTTTGGCATAAAACAAATGAAATAGAAACGTTTGCTGCCTGATAGTTGTGAAACTACACAGTTTTTTGAAGGAAGTCCAGGATTGGAACAACAGCTTGCGAGATGCTGTCAGATCAGGACTAAGTCTGAAATAGTTTGATTGTAAGCTCTGTAGGAAGAGATCCAGTATTTTTCTGAGTTTTTTCATGATTATCTAGGGGTATTGGTTCATATAAGAATCAATAGCAGTAACCTCATGTGTGGCTAACCCTATCTGAAGTCCTACTAATGTCTGTTTCCTGCGGTGGAGGACAGAAAAGCGTGAAGCCATGGTTTCACATTTGGTGGCAGCGCTTCTAAAGCGGCCCCTCAACCCGCCTCTGCCGGCCACTCGTTTAAGTTGGATCCGTTCTCGCTGTGGTTCACAAACAGCTGTGCTGGCAGCGAGGCAAAGGTCGGAATGAGTGGCAGCACCCGTGCTGCCGAGCCTGGCAGCGGTGCTGCAGAAATAGCTGCAGAACCACAGTCTCCGTTACCTAATCTGCCACCTCTATTAGCTGAAGTGCAGGGTCAAGTCTGCGGATAGGTGGAATTTTTCAGAATGAAAACATTGTCTACAAAAATGATCCTTTGATCTTTAATCAAAAGGTTGTGTTGATGCAGGGATTTTTGACTAAAATCGAAGTAGCTGCAAATAATTTGCAGATACATGTGCAAGTTAAAACAATAGGGAAAGTACTGGGGCCTTTGGAGGGGACATCTCTGATTTTCTTGAAGGAAGGCAGGAGTTCAGACATGAGACCAGATGACAGAACTTCTCCAGATCTTTGCACTGCTGTCCAAAATCTGGGCTTGCAGGGAACAGGCAGAGCATAACTCCACTAGGAGTAGGACGTCACTGCCAAGGGCTGCAGCGCTCGTGACAGGCTGCATTCTTTTATCACTATTCCCGGGGAAAGAAGTGCAATAATTTCTCAGAAGTGGCCATTACGTAGCTGTCACTGTAGACAAGTGCTTAATTTATGGCAACTATTTTTTATTACTCTCCACTGTCACAAAGTATTAACTTACAGGCTATCACGTTCCAAATGCTTTTTTTTATGTTGTTCCCATGTAACACTGAAATATGCATACTATACCACATCACGGGTTTATGAACACTCAAGCAAGCCAAACCAGCGATATTATTTTTGATGCGAGTACAAGTTTGATTTCCAAAGATAAGTGTAATGATGTAATAAAGTTCTGTAAGTCTGTCTTGAGTTGACATGACTTTTTGATTAATAAAGCTGAAGGATACAAAATCAACTTGGCACAAATGAAATGGATTAAACAGTAAACTAAAACATAGATTTCACAAATAGTTACTTGTTAATGAGTCTTTAAAAAACATGCTATTACAAAGAGTTTTTCAGGGAGCAATCATCAAATCAAAACCTATTTATTATTTTACCAATGACACCAAGGTTAGTAAATTCTACAAGAAGTAATACCCTGGATTAGAACAACTGCTGACTTAATAAAAAATATTTTTCTTACTACAAACTTCCTTATACTTCTGTTGTTAGACTAATGCCTAAAGTACTGGTACTACAAAGACAGAGGGATGGGTAAATAATGAGGAGAGCAGATTGATGAGAGTAGTCTAGCTCGTTGAACAAACTGAGAGCAAGCAAACAGTATGTACTTCACTACAAGCCAGCAGTTTATTAAAAAAAAAAAACAAAAAAAAACAAAAAACAAATGGAGGCCATAGCAAGTGATAATGATGGTATCATAGCCAAAAACAGGTGTAATAACTTCAACTCAGCAGAGTAAGAGGGGTTACATTAGCTGTGTAAGTAATAGGGGTGCAGCTACTACTGCAAAGCTGTACCTTTTCTTTTGAAAGGAAGTTTTAAAAATTTGGAGGTTTCAGATTTAAGACCAGAGGAATAATTAACCACTGGAAAATGCTTCTTGCAGGGGATTAACAAATTTTAGTTAGCTAAAGGAGAATGCAACATAGTTTAATCACAGCTAATAAATATCTAAATGAGGAAATGTGGTAAAGGATGCATTATCAAACCAGTTGTTTTAGTGAAAATCTGAGGATATAGTTTTTTTTACAATTACTTTGTGTGGCACACTTACTACTGGCTCATAGTAAAAGACATTTGCCTGTAGGATTGCAAGCTGTTCCACAGTTGTCACAACATTTCAGTTGCCTTATGGGGACTGCTGATGGGCCAGGAGCTGAAAGGAGTGCAGACAGCTCATATGAGGATCAGCAGCATAAAAATGTAGATCACACAGAACATCTAGTTTTGCATTTTCTTTGAGCTGGACAAAAGTGGTACATAGAAAATTTTCTACTTTCTGTCAATGTGTTCTGATGGTTTCTGTTTGACTTGATGTCTGGGGTACAACAGTGTTAGTTTTGGTGAGTAATAATTGTCATTCTGTTCTGTCGGAAAGCACGTAAGCTGCATGCTAGTACCAGGAGTTCCATATTCTGGGACAGTTCTGCATTCACACTTTTTGTTTCCCTTTGTTCATGGAATGAAAAAATAACAGTTTCTCAAATGCAATATTTAGAGGTTACTGTCAACTTTAGTTAAGAAAAACATTTCACTTCTTCTACGAAACTGGAACCAAAGTACCCAGGTTTCTTTCCGGTGAGTTTACTTTGTATTTCTTTCTGACATTTCAAGATGTTCCATTCAAGAATTTCATGTGAGACATTTGGCAGTAACAGGAATTGCAGTTGCTTAGCAATGACTCTCACGCCTAAAAAGCATGGCCATGCTGGAAACTTCCTCCTTCACCAGGATGTTTCTAGTAAGCCTAGCGAGTATTTGAACTTCTACAGTGACTCTCATTGCACTGCTGAATGCACTCTTCAAACTGTGGCATGATTTTAAAGCAGATAGGATGAATAGGTGCTATGCTGTCACAGCTTTCATGATCAATGTGGTTAGGTTCTTTGCATTAAGTTTTTCAGCCTTGTAAAACTGCTGTTCGCTTTTACCTTGTGGTTATGCTCATTTTTAGGTTCTCCTAAATTCTAAAATGTTTCTGGTTTACAAGTAACCTTTGTTGTTATTTTATCCTTATTTTGTGTCACAAGGTTTTTGAGCATTTTTTTAAATATGTAAAAGGTAAATTAGATATGTTTTTAAGAAGAGAGAATAAGAAATAATATTTTCAAGTTGACAACATATCTTTAAATATTCTGGCTAACCAAGTATAACCTTTTTCTTTCTGTTTTCAATGGCTTGTTTATAAATAATTGAAATGTTTTCTTTGGTTTATTCACAGCTATTTTCTACAAAGAAAAGGGAAGATAGTTGTTTCAGAAGTTAAATAAAATATGCTGTTTAGTAAAAACCAAAATCGTTCTCCCTAAAAAAACACCTAGTTGTTTAAAACATTGAAATGGCCAGCTACTAGGAAAATAAAACAAACATTTTAATTAAAAAATCTGAAAGAACATGCTTCTGTCTTTGGCATCTCTGCATTACTTGAATGGGTTTTGGTTCTTTTCCCTTGGAACCACCTTTCTTTTCTCTTTATTTTTAGGGGAAAACAGTGGGATTCTAGATTAGACTTGTTTATAAATTAAGGCCAGAAACAGTATCAGCATTTGTGTTATTCATTTCTATCTGGAAAATTCTGCAATTGATTAATATGGAATGAGATAGATGAATTCTGTGTAGCTGCATGCCTTATCTAAGCATGAGTGAAGAGGTCTCTAACAGCTGGGAAGCCCCCAAGTGTCAGTGAATTTGTAGCTCTGGTCTCAGTCGTAGCAATTTCACGGTGTGTTGTGCATTGCTAGGATAAGGGGGACGTTGCTGAGTTTATAATTCTGTATTCTGAAATTCTCAAAGTTAGTCCTTCTTATTCGTTACACAGGTAATGGGATAGGAGGGCTAGGAAGAGTAGGGGAATCAGTTTTAGACATGTTTGCATACCTGTAAAGTTGGTACCCAGAGCTGCAAAAGATAAATACTGTACCAACATGTTCTTTTACAAAACTAAAGTAAATGAGATCCAGTGCTCGCAGTTTGCCAGGAGGTTTTCCTTTTTTCTCCATTATTTTGTTGTATGATGGTAGATTCAGCAAGTAGAACTGTCATAGACCCTTTTTGTTTCTTACCTGGTTTACATGCCTAACTGATGCAGGGACATTATGGTCTGTGTTGCTCTGCTTTTTTTTGTCTTGGTGCCTGCTTTTGACTGGTACCAGATGGTTTTGTGGTGGTGTGACTTGTTTCTAAGTCAGAAGTACCTGATGTAGAGTGGCAATTCTATCTTAATTTTTCTTGAATGAAATATCCACAAATGCTACACAAGCAATGCCACCTTCAGCAAACTCAGTTCAAGGAAGCAAATTACACTACACTGACAATTATACAAATATTAATTGAAGACCATGCATAATTTGCAAGACTGTGTCTAACAAATGTACAATGACTTGCATGAAAGTCAATAATTTGATTTGAATTTTGAGGAGTTTTCAGTGTATTGCAGTTTGGTGGCATGAATCATGTCTGTTTTGATTACTGTACATGATGTCTGGCTTGAATTCACATGCTCAGAAAGGAAGATGGAAATAACAAATTATGTCACAGTTACAGATGTGGGTTTTTTTCAGGAGAGGGAGAAGATAGAAGGAAACTAGATGAGCTCAGAACACTAAATGTGCGGTAGATGGTGAAGATCCCATGCCTGTTCTTCACAAACATCCTAACCCAAGATCTGAAAATAATTGTTGTGTTAGCAGGAATAAACACTATTTCATCTCCAGCAAGACTCTAAATCTAATAATGTCTTATAAATCTAATATTGCACCTTGAAGTTTATTAATTTCAGAAGCACAGTTTCTATATACATTAAAATATATTCCATTTACCCAGTTTAGATTTATGCATTCTCTTATGCACACCCATGTTGGATATGTGCTGGGATGAGGACGCAGAGCACGTCCTAAAGGGTGCCCTGCACAGCTCTCTCCAAGTAACCAGTACACTGTCACCCAAGTATTTACTGTGAAAATGAGGGCTATTTGTAGAGGGAGCAGCTGGGTGGGTCCATTTGCTTTTCAGCTCATCCTGGAAATTCCTCCTCTATTCCTTCCCTGTTCGCAACCGTGTATGTGGCTAAAATAAGGTATTTGTCTGTGTAAAGTTGTATGAGTTGTTCTGTGAAATCCCAGAATAATTAAGATTATTCAAAATAAGGAGTAATCTATCTTCTCTGCAAATGCAAATCAATGTAGGCAGGTGCTCGGCAGAACACAAAACCCTGGGAAGACTCTTTCATTCTGTCAGGGCTTTCTGGAAATGCCTGGAGCTAAAACAGGTGATACATGATGTTATGGGTTGATGTCCTCCCCACTGCATACCAAGGGCTCTGGGTAGAGAAGGAGCTCAGTTCTTTGGAAGTCACTAATATAGAAGTGGGAACTGGATGTGCTACAAAGTGTTACAGAATGTTCTAAAACTACTCTGAGAGTAAAATTCTCATCCTCAGCAAGCTAAAAGTGGACTGAAATCAAACTGATCCAAAGACAGCCATATTTAACCTTCTGCAGAGAAGGGCCCAAGAAAGGGAAAAAAGTATTAAAAGAAGAAGAAGGGAACGACAATATTCCCATTAATTCTCTAGTCTGTGGAGCAAGATTTGTTTCTATAATGAAATAGGAGTTTTTCAGGAGGCTCATTTCACTCATTGATATTAGATAGTAGACACCAGCTAAGGAAAGGGCCTTAACAAAGCCTAAATTCACATGCAAAATTCCTGAGCCGTTTCTGCTTTTGGCAAGAATCCTTCTGGAATGAGAGAAGAAAATTTTGAGAATTAAAATAATTTAGGAACTCTGAATATATTTCTCTTCACCTGCCAGTTTTCCTCAGAAAAGAGTACATGTCCCTGACAAGGTCACACTGTCAGGATGACTTTGTTTGGCAGACAAAGTTGAAGTTCTAATAAATCAGCAGTTGGTTTCCTTTTAGTTATGTTATATTTTATCTTTTTCACATAAGACTTCCTGTGATAGGCATACAGACAACCAGAAGGATGTTTTCTTAGGTAGGAAATTACTGAATATTAGGCAGTAGATGTTTGTTGCTGCCCATAACCCTTACCCTGTTCCTTCAAAGAAACGGGTTTCATAGGGAACAAATAGCATGAAATAATTTAACTTCATGAGATTGCAGTGCACATGCACGAGCTTCTTGTACTGATCCTAAAGCAATTTTCTCATGACCTGCCTTGCATAATCTTTCACAGTGCCTTAAATGTTCTTTATTCCACTCATGTTCTGCAGGAGGGGTGCAAACCCCAAGACTTGCCTGAGAGACTGTGACAGTCTGAGCACTGGAGCCTGTCCTCACTTACTGCTTAACATCCTGGATTAATTCAGTGGCAGCTGTCAGCACTACGTACTAGTACTATCACAGGTTCTGAAGTAGAGCACTAGAAAATGAGAAATTGCTCTCTTTGTGACAACTTCTCTCTTAACATTTTGACTCCCAACCTGTGGCTGTGACAGAAATGAGTTCTTCTTTGTGGCTGAATGAATTGTTTAAACCACAGCAGCATCCTTCTGCTAGGCTTACTCCCAACATGTTTAAAAATGTGTAAAATAATAAGGTATATTTGTCTGGGATCATGAAATTTCTGAACTATATTACCAGAGCATCACATGATAAAACAACAGAAGAACTAGGGAGTATCACATGATATAAGCTCAGTAGAAGCTGGTATTCTTTAGCTAAAACAGAATAAAAAGAATGTGAAAATGTGCCCAGAGATGATTATAATATGAAAAAAAAAAAAAGTTATAGAAACTGAAGATAATGCTTCCCCTGCCCCTGCATTTGATTTCAGAAGACCAATTCTTTGTGGCCGAAGAGAGGACTTTCTTCCCAGGTTTTTGTGTCGAAGTGAAATGGAGGAGATTTTTTGTCTGATGACCAACTCCTCTTCCAGATGATGGATTCTTGGAGATCCACAATCCCGTCTGGCCAACTGGAGGGCCTGAAGCAGCCTCTGAGATACTCTTGGGAAACATCAAATGCTTTAAGGCTGGTTTTTACCTGGGGGACCCCAAGCTTCACATTCTATCTTGAGCTTCTGGAAGTTGCAGCACAGGATCATAGTAGACATCCCATAGGAAATGAAATTGCATTACACTTTCAGTCATTTATAAAGCAGTCTGCAGCAGATCCTCAAGTAGTTTATTTTCTTTAACTTATGTGTGTATCTCTGGAAGGAAACACATGTTTCTCCTCATGGTCAAGTCCTGGAAGTTGCAGTTTAAATTTGATGAAGTGTTTTATTCCCCTAGATAAAAACAAATAAATAAAAAATTAGATTTAAATGCATTTGTTGATGAGGAAAGTCAGGAATCCTCCTAATTAAGACATTTCTTAGAAAGGTAAAATTTTTATCTGGGAACATAAAACACTTCATCAGTTTTAAAGCCACATCTGCAAGGAGTGGATAAAGAGGAGAAACAGGCATTTTTCTTCATTCTGACTTGTCTGTGAGTTTAAGACTTCTAACAACAGTTTTAAAAATATTTAAACTCAGTTAGAAACACTTGCAATATAATAGGGATAAGAGTGCCCTCCCTCCCTCTGTTTTTAATCTGGTTCTCTTGATGGAATAAACTACAAGGTCGAATTGGTAACTGGATTATTGCCTCATAAAACAGCACGAGGTTACTATTATCCTTTAATTTTATATCTTTATTAGGGAGTAATGTTGGTCTTACTTAAATCACTGACTTCTCTAATGGTTTTTCTCCCCTTTTACAAATTTATAAAACTAAACCCTAAAGGCTCAGTCTAAGTGCAATTGGCATAACTGCCATTATAAAAATCCTTGTGTTAGCAGTTGGTTATAATCAGCCAGTTTAACTGGGCTCAGAATGCAGTAGGATTTAGCTGTTGATAGGTAGAATAATACTGATAAAATATTATTTCTGAATTTTATTTCAAAAAGCTCAATTTCCACTAAGAACTTCTGAATGTTGAGGCAATGTGAAGATGAACAGCAGTGCCCTGGAAACTTACAATTTAGCATGTTTGTGCAAACAATGTATTTAAAATGTTGTGTATTTCTGCAAAGATTAAAAAAAAACTTGTCTTTGTCTTGCAATTCAGTAAAGTAACTTTGAAAGTTTTTGCAAGTTAGTCTTTTTTTAGAAGGCGACTAATACAAGTGGCATACTTAATGATGTATTCCAGTGAATATACCCACCTGAATTTTGGGACACAGCACATACTGTGGGTGAATCATTGGCAGTTTTTAGTAGTAAAGCTCCTATTGCATTTGTGTCATCAGGATTTATTTAAAATTTTGATGCATTGGGGTTTTTTTGAAAAATGTGACATCCATCTCTTGATCTCAGTGTGTTTTGATTAAGCCTCCATCAACAGGGAAAGAAACGTGGGTCTGTCTGTTCTGGTGTAGCTCTGTAGTTGAGTTGTAGTTGAGTTGTAGTTGAGTTTTATACAGAAAATGAAGTATCTGACACCTGCAGTGACTGACTGACAGAATTAGAGCACTTATTGTTTGAATGCAAGCCAGGTACTACTGACTTTTCAGTCAGTATACTTGGAAACTAGTCAAATAATTCATTACAAATTTTGTATTTTGACCTTTTTTTTTCGGCAGGCAATCTTACAAGTGCAATAATGTGAACACACAACAAACTTTTAATTAAATCAAAGCAGATTTTATGTTTAAGTTATTAATGGAATATTTCAGTATCAGTCTTAAAAATTCATCTCATTGTTTGCAGTTGCCTCCTTTGATTGCTTCAGGCAATGCCATGTAGAGCTGCTTTCTCTTAAAATATCCATTGTTCCTGGCAGGCTCCTTTCTGAAATTTGCCTATAGAATTGAACACTTCAATTCCCCTTTTAGCTTCATTGAACAAAGACTGGAGAAGATATTTAGAAATAAAGGACAAGAAGATATTTACAAATTCAAATAAGAAAAATATATTTACAAATACAAAAACAATATGGGCTCCACATTGACCAAAATATCCTGGGAAGTGATTGCAGTTTTGGTGAAGGCATTGTGAGGGAAGACAACATCTTGGATCCCTCTGAAATTGAGAGGAGATTAAAACCATTTTGCAAAATAGGAATTATCTTCAGCTGTATGATATGGTAAAATACATGCAACAAGATTTTCTTGCAATTTGTCTTCTCCTTATGAAACATTAAAATTAATGAAATGTGAATGAAAATAATTTTGAAACTGAAGCAAGAAGGAAGAAAGACTGGACGGTGTAATTTGGTAGCAGGAAAAATCCAGGTGAAACTTGAAACCAAAGTAGGCTGGGGCTGTGCATTTATGTGTGTTCTAGAAAATATCTAATGCAAAACAAAATCAATTTTTGGGAGTTACATTTTGGGGAATAAGGTATGGCAAGTAAGTGGCGCTCGAGATTAAGAGAGGAGGTATTCACAGGGCAATTCAGGGCAGTGGGTGAGAATATATGAGTACCATGGCTTGTTCCACATAGATTCCATGGGTCTGGTTCCTTCCAAATAATCTGCAAGTGCAGAAAAAATAAGTGCCAATACAGCTGTACATGTTTTACCCTCAGTTGCATTTATTTGTGTTTGCTGATCAGAATTTAAAACAGAGATCCATAATATGTTTATGTTATTGATATTAGTCCCAGGTAATTACTTGTGGTGCCTTCTTGATAAAGCAAATCTAGTTAATATTGATAAGCAAATCCAGCATGCTTGGGTTCCTTAACATATATATTTACATATCGATTTTTTTTAATGTAACATGAACTTTGATATGCAATATGCAACATGAGCTTTGATATGCAATATGATTGTTGCATATATGAAATATCCCTCTCACTTTTTTTTGTTCTAAATTATGCAAAATTTCATAACTCCAAAATGGATACTTTCTGAGAATGCAGATTGTAAAATTATCACTTGGCTTTATAGTTAGGGTTACCATGATCATTCACAGGCAAAACTCCTGGAAAATAGAATTTTCCTATAGAAGATCTCCATATTTGATGAGAATGATTCACCCTATTAGAGAAGGCATAGACATAGCAGATAATTAGGATAATGTCTGTCATTTAGCACTTTGCAGGGAGCTACTTGTTACAAACCACTTTGTGAATTTAATTTAATCCTAAAGGAATTTAATGAACCTTAGAGGGGGCACTTCGTGCTGATAATTGCATAATAAGCTATTTTTCTGCCAGACACTTAATGGCTAGGAGGTTATCATTAAATGTGTGTTAAGCAGTTCTGTTCTATAACTGTCTTTCTAAGATGTTCTCTCAGGGGTTGTCATTTGTTCACTATTTTAACAGCTGCCTATATTCAACATTTTAGCTTCTTTATTGGTTTGTTTTCAGAGCTATTTTTTCTCTTAAAGGAGTCAAAGTTCCTGTTGCTGTTGGTGTATTTTATATAGTTCCCAAAATAATACTGAAGGTGTTGAAGCTCTTTATATGAAATTAGTCTTCATATGGGAACTTTGCTTTAGGTTTTAGTAAAACCACAGCCTCAGTTAAGTTGTTTGTTTATTGCAGATTTGCCTTAGAAGTGAGGACCATAGACTAACATGTCATTTTTAAAATCTTCCCTTTTAATTTAGACTACTGAGCTGTAAATTGGAAGGAAGATAATTTCATCTTGTGGAGGAAAAGAAAGGTGAATAACCTCAATGGAAGACTCTCAGGATCTAAGTGAACAGTCAGTAAGTACAAATGTTGCTAAACTGAATGGAGTAAATTGAACTTTTTTCAACAAAGTTGTGTGAAACAATTTTACTTTGGATTTGAGAATTTTAGTAAGGTCTGGGGAAATCTCATGAGCTCCTAGTTTTAAACTGTTTGTAGTTTGTACATAAAATGAGTGGTTTTAATCTTTTTTCCCTGTTGAAAGGAACAAGATCTTTGTTATATAAGATTTTGTGGAACTACAGTTGTTGGAGGGATATAATTAAGCTACGTTGGAAGAATCAAATGTTAAAAACATGCACAGCGGTATGCCTTGTTCAAATAATTTCATTTAAATGTATATCCATAGTGGTCTGTCAGTTTTTCCAAATCAAGGGTTACCAGAACCAGAAACAAAATATTCCAAATGGTCAGACTGTGGCAGATGACATACATTAATTTTTTCAGGATACTCTTGGATTTCAAGGGGATTGTGAGAATTGGTAGTCTATCCCCCTGTCCCATGTCAGAGGGAGATTCTTCTTGCCTCTGATGACATTTCTGAGAAAAAATGGATGGACATTTCTTCTCCTTTTTCCTTTCTTATTTTTCCTTGCCTTTAAGGATATCGTCTCCAGACCTCCTCACCACCTGACTGCAGTTCTGAGGAGACAATAGGCTCTGGGCAAATTCAAAGCTATCTGGGCTTGCCATCCAATGTATTGGGCTCTTTAGCATCTTAATTTTCACAATAAGGACACAATAGGACACAATAGGACACAATAGGACACAATAGGGACACATTTTGCCAGTAGCATGATGCCTATGATTCTCAGCTTGGACTTAGCATCCTAAAGATGAACAAAGGGGGATTTAGTATTTCTATCTCTGACATGCTGAAGGAGGTTATCCTTCATTAAACTAGTTTGACTATATGTATATGTATATAGAGACTTTTATGAGTAACACAAGTGCAAGGAAGTGGGAAGAGTTGCATGTATTTCTAAAATGTCAGTAATTTTCTTTAATAAGGAGTACTTTGCTCCTGGCTGGGTAGCTCCTATCTGAGACTTTACCTTGGACTAGAGTTTTATTACCGAATTTAAATGGTACAGGACTGGAAAGTCTTAACAGTGTCTTAAGTCCCCATGGTGGCACTACTTGGGACAGCTGCATATATTTATGTATTTAAAGTGTTCCCAAGCAAAACTTTGGAGCCTGTAAAAGCTACATGGCTTCATAATTTAATAAAGTTTTATAAAGGTCATAAAAGATTAGGCAGAAGTTCATCTGTTTCAGTCTTTGAAACAGTTTTTCTGTGGAGTATTCATGGTGTAGTTATTAATAGAAAGTAGATGAGCCAGTTTAGCTTACTGCAAAAACATCTTTCCATAGTAGTGAAAATGTTTTTGCAACACTGGATGCCTGATAAATGCATATTTTAGAAGCAATTTTACTTCCCCATCATAGTATAATCTCTGTAGTATTTCTCATAATTTCTACATAGCTTTATGCTACAAGTGAAAATGGTCTGCAGATTGCAAATTGAGGTGAAATCTGCTGTGCTGCATGTGAAGGCAGGATTTGCTGTCTTTATGCTAGTGTCACAGAAAATCATGATTCAAGATAAATTTATTCTTCTTACTCTTCACTAACAGTGTCAGGACTAGAGGGTAGAGGGTGGGAGAGCCATTTCATCACTCCCTTTATCCAGGTGGGCACTGAGACTAAAATATAACCAAGACCTTGCACACTGTCCTGGGAAAAGGAATTGTATGATGCCTGTCTGCCTAGAGCAGGCACTAAGCCTTCAACTCCCAACTTCAAAAGACATTTAACTGTTATATCGTGGTTAAACTGCTCTCTCAGCCAATTTTCAAAAAACAAAATAGTGTCTCTGGCTTAGTTCTTTAAAAGCCACACACACATCTCTGTGGGGTAGAGATCCCCAGAAGCAGGAGGCTTTGGTGGCTTAAACTCTGAGAAGGTATCAGGTGTACCTGCTTGAGGTATAGCTGTGGTGTTTCATACTGGTTAATGTGTTTTATTTATACTGGTTAGCTCTGGGCAGTTTCTGCCCATCAGGCAGGATTTCTAATGCTTGATGTGTTCAGGGAGCGTAAGTACTTCGTTCCAGCCTCAAAATTTCTTTTGGGAGCTAAATGCATAACATTTAGAACATGAAAATTCATGGAGCATAAGGATCTAGCCTCTGTTGCATGTGTATTAGATTGTGTGCATAAGCATGAGTGCAAGACCTGTGCTCAAACTTGTGCTGGCACCTTGGCTTTGAATAGTCTAGTCCTTGGTTACTTTAAAGACTTCCTTTCTCTACAGCTAAGATGGGTTAGAAGGTGTTTGCTTTTGCATGGTGTGTTTGATGGACAATTGGTTTTTCTGAAGAGAAAGATGCCTTTATTGGATTAATTTTCCTGGGCGTTCTGTTAAAGAGTCTTTCATCCTTGGGAGAAGGAGCCAGGCACAGTTCCTTGATACAGTGCACAAGATTAATTTTCAAGTTTTTATTTAAAGAAAGGAAATTATTCTTACTTTTGAGAGTAGATCATCCTCCTGAAGCATGATATCCTGTAGTGTAGCTTTTATTCTGACAGTCTTCTCCATAAGTTTCAGATCACTATTATTATTTTAACTCAAAAAATACACCAGTGAGAAATGATTGGTTCTGTGATTCCTATCTTGAAAGTATATCAGTTAGGTGAAACTTAGAGGATCATACCTATGAGCAATTTCACAGCATCCCTGTTAACATATTAGAAATAAATTCTTCCCCTTTTTCCTCAGAGAAATGACTGCAAGACCATACACTGTTTCAGAAATCTGTGCTCCTCTGCTCTCAGAGCCTCTGAAGGGTTGTGTTTGACTGAATTGAGCAGCTGCTGTTTCCTGAGATGCCAGCTTGATTAGATGCAATATATATATATACAATTTTTTATATTATGTCGGTAATTTATTTGTTTTTCCTATTTTTGGCCCGAAGTCTACTTGCCTAATTGTTGTGCTGTAGAGGTTCTGTACTGGGAAACCTCTTGTGCCTCCTTTCCTCTGCCTTCTCCTGGGTGGCAGAGGTGGGGGAATCAAGTTTAATCAAGATAATTCAGTGAGAAAGAGTCAAAATCAGAACAGAGTTTATTATACTTTGACTTTCCCGTCTTTACTCACAACTGAATAGGTGAATAGCTCTATTTTGGCGACCAGTAGGAATATGATGTAATTTACTAACTGATGCAAAGGCGAGCTGGGATCCATCAGGTACAGCTGAGATCCTGTGGATCATTGCTGCTGGCCTGAAGCAGTCTGGGATGAGGCCTGTCATGCTACTGTGCTTTCTAGGGTGGATGTGTATCCAAAAAAGCTTACAACTCTCTTTTTCTTTCCAATTCACATGAGAATATATTTGTGCATCCATGCATGGGTTGTTTTTTTTTTAACTTGTGGGAAGTCTCAGTTAATAGTATTCTGAGTGAAAAAGAGGAAAATAGTACGACATGTATTTCACAGATAGAAGAAAACAACCAAATGGTCCTTTTCATGTTCTGGTGTGAGGTCTGTCACCAGTGCAGGCTGCTACTTACCAAGTGAAAGAATACTTAAACCCACATAAATTGGTCTTACGTGGACAGATGAAGCTATGTTAGAAGTTCTATTTTTGTTTTGAAATGGGAGAGAAGGAAATTTTATAGATCTTGTATTTATGAAGAGTTTAGCAGTAGGGAGACAAAAGTTTTTCAAGACTCTTCTTGGAGATACTTGGCAAGTAAAATGATAATTTTTAGCACCCACAAAAAATTAGTCCTTTGATGTGCTTTAGTATAGCAGACACACAGGATTTTGAGAACTACAGGTTTTTTATTTTGTCTCTTTTAGTCATCACTTTCTGTTCAGTCTGTATTAGTAGAAGAAGAACAATTTGGCTGCTAACTTGCTAGTTTAGGGTTTCAAAGGGCCTTATTAGAAACTGGTGTAATTTCATCCCCTGGCTCTTTTATATAACAGCCTGCATATTTAGATTACTTCATTTTAACCTAGAATTAAACAATAGATTGCAGTGCTGTAGGACAGGACACTAGCAGATGTGAAGCTAAACCTCAGTGAACAGGTTTTTTATTTTTGTGATACTTGGACAATCACCCCCCTTGTGCTCTGGGTAAGTTATTTTGTTGTTTTTTTTTTTTATCAGATAGTACAGACTGTTACATCTGTTACTTGCATTTATGGCCCACTTGCAGATAGAAAAACCTTTTTTGGGCAGTGTTTTTTCCCCGTTTTTGTTTTGGTTTAATGTGTGAAACTGTCAGATGTGATCCCTTTGCAGATCAATTTTCAGCCGCAGCTACTTCTCTGTTGCACAAGCCCTGTACCTGCAGCATTTAATCTTCCCCATCTCTGGGGTGGGCAGCCTGCTAGTACTTTGGCTGGAGCTCATTGCAAAGAAATGAAAATTAGTTTAAACTCTTTAACTGAATTTTAAAATGCTTTGTTTCACTGTTCTGCATTGCAGCGTAGCAAGTTGTGGTTCTTATCTCTGTTATATCAGTATTTGTAGGACTTGGAATATTACAGGCAATTCATCTTCTCAGGTTAGCGATGTTGCTTAAAAGAGATATCTGGAAGTTACCTGGTCTAGCTTCTGGTCATGCTGGCAGTATGCACAAATACTTCAGTTATGAAAGCAAAGAACATTTAAGATATGTAAGTGTATTACAGATTAGTAAGAAAGAACAGATTAGTAAGAAATTACAGATTTAGTAAGAAAAAAAATAGTTTCCTCATTGAGTAATTATTTGCTTTTAATTAAAATCAGTCATTGAGGAAAAATGCCAAAACTTCAAGTCAGCTGTTATAGAAAGTAATAGAAAACTAGCCTGTCTTTTTGAGGGTTTATTTCAAACTATTTTTAAGAATTGCCTAGGTTTTTACTACCTCCTTTCTACAGACACAGTAACTGGCACAGAGAGGGGGCTTGCCATAGAGGATCCAAAATTATCACCCATTTTGAACTACAGTAGCTCAAGAATAAAGTGCAATATCATAATCCCTTGTCTCTCATCTAATAGGAATCTGAGGTAGAAACATCACTGTTGTTCTCTTTCAGCTGCAAGACCTTTACATATGACATAACTTCTCTGAACACACCTTTTTTTTTGGCTCTTTCCTCTGTCCTCTACCACTTCAGCATTCTGTCATTTCTATACAATAATCCACCACTGTTAAATTTGAAGGCATTTTTTTCAAACTACATTAGTAGTTTTACACATATTTTATTTATGTCATTTACCAAATGAGACAGCATTCAGAAACAATTAATGCATTTTTACACGCAGAATAAACTGAGTTGACTTGTGTGACGTATGAATTGCATATCATTGGAGAAATAGTTTGGCATGAAAGATTTAAATGTTCGCAGTTGACATACACGTAATAGAAATGTAAATTTTTTTAATCAACATTGAGTTGATTAAAATTCTAATTTGAAAGCAAGTTTCTTTAAAAGCTAAGTCGGCAATCTCTTAAGAATGTATCCAAGAGAATTCTACAGAATAGTATCCATGGCTTGTAAACTTGCAAGATGGGATGAGAAGAGGGGTTGGCAAACAAAGAGAAATGCTCCTGTCATTGTCACTGTCATGTTTCTTCTGGTTCAGCTCTCTGCCTGTCTCCTGGAAGATGTCAGTATCAGAGGTTTAAATGAAAAGGCACAGTATGGGCTTTCTTTAATAACAAGGAAAACTAATAAGAGAAAATGTTCTCCTGTCACATACTGTCCTTGGACTGCTGACAAGGACTGACACATAGCTACTATATAGTTTGTTATGGCTGGTATTTCTGGCTCCAGAGAGGCCCCATACTAGAATTTTAGGGGTAGAACTACTCAGGAAAATTGCCACTGCCATAAGCTACATGAACTTTCCTCAAGGTAGATACCGTGTTCTGCACAGGGGTCACCAGGGTTCCTGGAGCATGAAATTCCTTATTACTGATGATGTCTTACAGCCCTGATGTGATGTGGATATCAGAGGTGACTTTTATTGTACTGTAACAGATAACACAACTAGAAAAAAATAACGGCAAAAATTTGGAGGTGGAAAAAATGGTCATCAGTTTTCAGCTGGCCCTGAAAACTGGGCCAGCTTAGACCTTCTTTGAATCTTCCACAAGGACCTGTTCACCTAAAAAAAGGTTTGTATCTATGCATGAACACATAAGATTTGGAACATAGGAGTCAGTCTAATAAAAGTGTTATCTCTCTCTGGTGCTTTCTTAGAATAAATCATCAGAATCTGACAGATAGATTCCAAGCTCTGCAGATGAATTTTGCTTGTGTGATATTATACTTGTTCAAGCATTTAAAATACCAAATTTATAAATGCTGTATTTCTAACTGATTTTAATATTGAATTTTAATTTAGAATTACTCACAGAATTTCCTAAGTATCTATGTCTGTCCTATTTGTAAATGCAAAATGAAAATACAAGTTTCTTTAGCATAGGGATTATACATCAGCTTGGGCTTCTGATTTTAACAGTGTCCAGGTGAAGTTGACATGTTCAGAAATACTTTCTTCTTCAATGAAAAGGGGTTAGGGTTTTGTAAAGAAAACAAAATATTCAACAACATGACAATAAATCAATCTTCTCTAGCTTTTTCATTTTGCAAGGCTAAATGGCCAGTGCCTTCATGCCTATTAACTAACTATGTCTACATTTTCACATAAAAAGCATGGTTTACACTGAACATACATTTGGTTTCTACTCATTTGATTATTGTAAAAAGTCCAGATGCAGCAGTGTGCTGGAGAATGTGTGGAACTTAGGGGATTTGAATAAGCCCACTTAAATCAATGGGATTTTTCATGTGTCTAAATACTTTTATGGAAAATACTTGGAAATACAGTACAAAATAAAAGCAATCATTTCAGAAATATTTTACTAGCAAATACATCTGAATGATTTGTGGCTGTAGCTAATGTTTATTCAGCATCATGTAACAGTCATGGTTTCTTTCTTCTTACAGTAGCTTTTATCTGAGCTCTACCTCCATATCCAAGTGGTCGACTTGCAAGTCAACTTGTATTAAAAAAGAGAAGAATGACAGAGAAAAATATTAAATAATTTTTAAATAATAAAATTACACTGGGCAAAGAATCTAATTTCCTATTTCATAAAGTATACCTTAAGCACATTGGACACATGCAGACCCATTAAATCACACTCACATCCTTGTCGTCTTTTATTTTTGGTTAAATCTTTAACAATGAAAAGCATTGAAATGTTTTGGCTACAGTGAATGGAAATAGTTTTGCCATATATAACTTAAGGCAGAATTTGTTCCAGAGGATCCCATTGGGATAACAATGTGAAACTCATGTTATTTATTTATTTATTCATTAATTAGTTAAATAATGAATTTTAAGATTTGTTCATGTTCTGCCACACTCTTGACAGAAGCAGCTGATGCTCTATGAGAATATTGGTATGGCAGCATCCTTTCCCTTGTGTCAGCACTTGGACTTCAGCTGTGATTGTGCTCTAGTCAAAGCAGTCACCAACCCAAATACAAAGCAGTTTGCATCTGACAGACACAGAGATTTGTGTTGGAGTGTTACTCTTATAAAGGCAAGGTCTAGCTGAGAAATTAAGAAACTAGTGTGTTTAAGAGAGAACTGAAAAAACCTCTTCTTAAATGTGGCAGCAAATTTAGTTTATTGTATCTCTTCCTCTCTTTTTTTGTGTGTATGTTAACAGCAGAGGAAGGAATGTTAGCTGACTATGATTTTTTTAATTCTTTTTTTTGTTTTGGTTTGGTTTTGGTACTGGAATTAGTGACTAATGGGATTTCATGTCATAAAAAAGAGCATCTTTTATAGTTCTGGTCTTTAGTTGGTCCTGTTTTTGTGAAACCTTACTTGGCTTTAAATTTTTAGTCTTTGGTCCTGGACCATAAGAAATTTTCTTTATGTGATTCAGTCAAAATATACAAGAGAAGGAGCTAAAGAAAACATCACTTATTTCTGAAATGAAAAAGAATGTTTTTCTTATTTCAGTTAGCAATGCTGTTAAAAAATTATACAGGTTTTCAAGTTTCAGTCTGTCATGCAGTCACCTTCCCTGTGAGACTACTCATGGCTTGCAGCGAAACATGTTGGGCTGCCACTGGAGCATTTTGGGGATTTACACAGTAACAGCCCACAGCCTGGGACCCTTGTGTTGCTGGACATGGCAATATAGACACTAAATTTGATCCATTAAAAAGTCAAATTATGCTTGTAGTTCAAAATCCAGTAATCTGTGTTTAACTGTTTTTCAGGGATCCTTTTTACTGACTCTGTGCGAATAGCATTTGTGCATTTACCCGCCCAGATAGGATCAAGCATGAGAAAAAACTTGCTCACAAAATTATGATCCTTATAGTGACTCTAGAGCAGTTAGGAAAACCTCTTCTTGCTCTTTTTGCCATCCATTGAAAGATTCTTACTCTGTTAAAATTCTTCCAGTAGCCTTTGCCTTGAATACAGCTCATTGCTTTCCCAGCAGTTCAGGCCTTTGCTTGAGGGGAATGGACTGTCATTTCCTCTCCTCATTTTTAGTTTGTTTTCTTTCAGTTGTGAAATAAACTTGATAGTATGACAATTTTTGAAACAGTGAAATTGAAATAGTTCCATAATGAAATGTGTGGAAATGTTCTATCATTCAGTGGGTTTTACCATCAGAGGGAGCAATGTGTTTTGCAGTTAATAGTTAGTTATACTGGTATTCTCTGTTTTACTTCAACCACTATTAACTGCATTTATGTAAGCAGCCTGGCCCTGACAGGCCCTGATGCATGAGGGGCGTCTGAGCTTTCCCCTCTTTCTCTTGCTTACCCTGGTTGCCATGGATCACTCCAGGACACTTTTAATTTCATGAACCGGATTCACTCAGCCTTCAGTGTGCTGGACACAGGAGCCCCTGTTCTCAGGGAAGTCCAGCACACAGGAAGAGTGAATGCTGTGCACAGTCAGTCAGGTGCTGTATACAGGTGTACAAATGTTCAGAGCCGGACTCCAACTACAGTTTCCCTTTACATACATTTAATCAATTTTTGGTACACATACCGAGCTACTGGTCATCAGCTTCCATTATCTGTCTATCATCTACTTTTCAAGAGATTAGTTACTCAGGCTAAGCTCAAGTCACTGGCATGTTCACAAGTTCAGCTTATGCTAAATAATCTTAAGAGCTGTATTTGTTTATATCTTTCTGTATGTACTTTTTCTTCCATGCTATGGACATGCAGATATCCTGCTGTATATCCTGTGATCTAACTACTTGTCTGCCATGTTATCAAATTCATTGCCCAGGTTAAACAGCTTCGATAATGAGTTTTCCTGAGTTTTCACCACATCAAGGTAAAACTAATGATTAACCTGTAGCCTCTGTAGTGTGGCACCTTCATCTGGAAGTTTCTTAAAAATGAAAATAATGTTATCCCCTCCTTCCATAGCTCTGAAGGTGCAAGAGTGAGTTTGTCATTTCAAATGGAATGCATATTAATAACTGAAGTAAATGATAATTTAAACCATACTCCTTGGGGCTTCACAAAGGAAAATCACAGGCTTCCAAGAAGCTGATACCATATTGCATTTCATGCATAACTTGCTTTTAAGTGAAGGAATCCAGAGTTTAATTAATTGAAGTAAAATTATGTATTTTCCTTGCAAGATAATAGATTTAATCTGAAGATAACTGCAAATTGTAAGTAGAAGTAGAGGAAATAGTACTTGTAGGATCAAGGGAAGTTATATGATGCACCATTGGCTGATTGTTCATAAACTCTTCAGTTCTTTCTTGTTAGTACTAGGGTTCAACAGTACTCAATTTTGATAAAAGCAAACACACAAAGAATTAACATTTACCTGAACTCCCCAGGTTAAAATAATACCTAATTTTAGATTAGAGAAGGTAGAATTAGCCAGCATTTTGATAACTTTATACTGAACTATTTGCTGAAAATCTCTCAGTTATGTAATTAAACTGTATTTTAAAGCATGCCTATGGAAGCAGATGTATTGCAATAATGATACATCTGCTTTTCTGGTGCTGCTGGGTATCTGTTTTGGACATTAACCCCTTAAAGAATTCTGCTGAAAGTCTTGGTGTTGAGCTATGATAAATAAGGCTGAATAATTGCATAACAAGACATCCTACCAAATATAATAGATTGAAAAAATGACTTGTTTCCAGTTGATAGTCTACAGATCTGCTTTGTATTTTTATCTAAATACCTGTGTATTGATGAAAGAAGACTTGGAATCGCTTAGAATGTAGGCATTTGGAAAATTGTGTAGCAATACAGCTGTAGTTAACCAGTTACCTACAAAAATTGAATGCAAATAGGACCTGATTACAACATAGTTATGCAGCTTTAAAATTCACCTATTGTTGAAAGCCCACCAGTAGGCTATCAAGCAGAGCTGCCATCCAAAAAGCTTGTGTCAGCACTTAAAAAGAGTAGAAGAAAAAAAAGAAGTGCCAATCACTATTTTCATATTCTGTGACACATGAGAAATAGTGTATTTTGTCAGGCAAGGAAATCTTGATGTGGTCAACATGCCAGACTATAATAGTCAGGAAGTTTGTACTACATGCTCTTTAATGGATGAATGAATTTCTCATGCCTATTTTGCAGGTCAAAAAGACCTCTGTAAATTTTTTTTCTACATGAAGTTCCATTTGTAACCGATCTTGCAATAATATTCAGTCAGTTCTGCAGATATGCCCTGATTGTGGATCTGCAAATCATACTGCAAAATTCAACAAGCTCACCTGTAAGAGTATGGAGCTGAGAAAGAAATGTAATTATCCCAGGGGCAGTGCCATATTCCTTGCTGTCTGGTTTCACCTAACATGATAAGCACTGAAGAGGAAGGATGCCAGATGGTTGAGAAAGGGCTGCAGCCCAGCTTCTTTAAAATCACCAGTTGCAGAAATCCATCTGACATATGCCAAGAGCAGGAGCTGACCAACTAGCCATCCTGTGATATCCAGCAGTCTCAAGAGACATTCCTGAGGCCTTGAGTGAATATGTGATGCAGTGCCTAACCAGGAACACTGTAGCATTTCAAAACATCTGAAATTTTCAGCTGAGTGCTTCACAGTCCTCAGAAATTATACTTGCTGATAGGATGGTTTCAGAAAAAGATAAGAAAAAATATCAACATCTGCAATATTTAACTCAGTTCTTTTGGAAAATTTACATTTTCACAGAGGAAATCATCAATGGAGCGCATACATAGGAATGCATGGGTTATGGGTGATTTTCCTGCAAATTTTCAGTGCTGAAAGAAAGAAGAAGATGGAAAATAGCATCCATGGGGAAAAAAGTAACCCATGGTATAAATGATGACTGTGAGGATACTTTGACCAAGTATATACAGTAATGTAGAAAGGTGAAATGCAGCAATGCTGCCTGCTGGGGTTAATAATACAGACAGGGCTCCTTGGCTGTTGGTTTCACTAAGCCACTGTATTTACTTTCCAGTTTTTATACTTTTCAGTGTTTCTACTGTAGCAAAACATCAAAGTGCCATGACTGAGTAATACTTGAAAAATGAAATGCATGGCATCTAGAGGAGGCCATTGGATCATTGATGTTTGGAGCTAACTTTGTCTGTTCCTAAGTATTCACTTATCCTTTACTACTAGTTGTTGGAAGAGAATAGGAGAATCAGTCCCTGCTATTCTGCTGCTGCTCAGTGGTAGCTTTTGAGCTGAATCTTAACAAAAAATGTATCTCAGACATTCAGACCATTATTAAAGTCTTGAAGCTCATTAGAGGCACAGATGTGTTAGTATATGCAGAGAAAATCTTCAGCTATCTAATTTTTATTTTAGGCTGGGTTGGTTTTCTTTCATATCTTTCCTCACATCTCTCTGAGGGGAGCATAAACAGTTACCTTTGAAATTTGAGGTCAGAATATGGTCTTACACAGATGCCCAGCGCAAAGCAGGCAGCAAAGGTTTGTGTGTAAATTTGTGTAAAGAAAGGTGTTTTATTATTTAGATAAAGACCTCTGCAGTAATCTTTTCTCTGTTACGAATACTGCTACAGAGATGAGGCCTTTGTATTTGCCTACATAGAGGGGTTACTGTCATGTGAAGACCAAAAAGTTCCTGCCATTGTCTTCCACTTCTTGTTCTACAGTAAGCTTTGTGCAGCTTAAGGAAAAGACTACACTGTCTTCTCAACTGTAAATGTTATTAATGTCACCTGCTAAGTTTGCAAGTATGTTTTTTTCTGCTTTTCCAGGAGAAAATGCCTCCATTCAAATTAGAGAAACCCAATGAGTGATTTGCCCAATTCCAGGGTAAAATGCTTGTGTCTTTGAACACATGAGCTCCACTGGAACTTGGCTTTATTCCCAGGGCTTCCCATCTAGCATCGTCTGGTACATGCTGTGAAGGTATAATGCCCTGTAAGTCAGAGACTTAATGATGTAAGATTAAAGGGGAAAACGGAGAAAAGATCCATCTTGGAAATTAAGAGAAGCTGTAGCTGCCTTCCACATGGAAAGCAAATGATGGAATAAATCATTCTTGCATTCCTGGAACAGACAGGAGTATTCTGCATTAATAAAAAGTGAATACAAAAAGTTCAGTAGTGATATTGTGCAGTGTGTACTATTTGGCACCATTTTTCACTGATGGGATACATAAACGGGTAGATGCCATGTGGGCTTGCAACCATCCTTCAACTTTTTTCTACTTTTTGTACTTCCCTTAGCTGCCCGAGGAAAGCTACTAATACACATTATTCTAAAGACAGTATTTACTAGAACACAAGAGATTACCACAGTGTTTTCTCCACTCAGTACCCACACAAGGGAAAAGCAAAGAAGATGTGCCTTTTTGGTGCAGAGAAGTAGAAATTATGGTGGCATGATTACCATTAAAGACTTCTGGTTTAGGTGGTATAATAAGAAAGCACAGAAAATATGTGTCTGCTCCACCCAACCATCCTTCTGTTCCTATCTACCTCCATACCATGTAAAGAAACACAGTTTTCACACTTGCTGTCAGTGTAAATATTTTATGTATAATATTTAGCGGAAATGGTTTGAAGATAGTTTTTTTATGAAATTATGTTACATCTCCAACCAGAAAAGTCACTGTTTAAATACTGAAGTATGTGAATATTTTAAATATTGAATTTTGATTAGCCAGTAAACATCGGCTAATTCAGTAGAAAATTCTGACTGTCAAAATAACAGTAAACAAAGAAACAAATACATGGTAACCAAAGAAATACATGGTAACCTACAGATCATTCCCTGTATTATGCAGTGGAATTAACAAGTATGTGCACTTTATGTGCCAGTGTTTTGGTTCTTACTGGAAATATTTGCCATTTGAGCAAATTCAACCTAAGGATGAGATAAAATCTGGCAAATTTTTTTGAAATGTAATCAAGCATTTTTGCACTGCAATAACATGTGTGCCCAGCATGTATCTGTAAATTCTTGCTGTGTCTGTATTTTGGCTAGTAAGAGAAATTGGTGCAAAGAATGAGTTGAAGAGAATTATGAGGAAAAATGAAAATCCAACCCCGAGTATGTAATTAGTATGGCTGTAGAAGGTGATGGGCTTTGAGCACCACAGAAGGAAACAACCTCAAACAGAGAATCTGTAAGACTGTAGTCTTCATACTCAGGGAAGAGGAACTTCTGCATCCTTATTTGCCATACTGAAAGCACACAGTAAAGAAACTGATTGCATGCCTTGGTTTGTGGCTTGATACAGGGTCCTTTAGACATCCTTCAGTGATTGGCTCATGATGATAACTAAAGCCTTCAGAAACTCTAACTTAGACTATGGTAGCAATGCATTCATTGGTACATAGACTTTGCAGCCCTCTGCTGTTTCTGTCCTACCTACTAGCTGTGTTGCTGTGACTTGAAAAGAGCCTTGCTTCTCTTTCTGAAGTACATCTGCAGCCCTGGTGCTCTGCTCAGGTTACACATCTTTCCATTACCTAGGGTTGGGTTGACCATCAGGATCTCAGTTCATGAAGGCTGCCCATTCAAAAACTCTTCTGTTGATTTAGTTGCATGATCTTATGATTTGACAAGTGTAACTAAAAAATGATATCTCCTTACCAGCTTTCAATTTTTCAAGATTGATTTGAATAAGTATGCTCAATATCACTGCAATTGAATTGTACAAAACCCTCTGCATTTTAATAGATGGACTGATTGCAAAAATAAGTTAGCAATGTGACAGTTTGTGTAGTTTCTGGTTTGTGAAATATAAAGTTTAGAGTATCCAATACTTAATAAAATTTCTGCTGTTTTTCAGTGTAAATAAAGTTTGCTAAGGAAAGAAAATGCAGCATATATTAAAATGATATTTCTCTTCCACTGAAGGAGATTCCAAATCAAGCCTTTATCTCTCTGCCTTGGTGGGCAGCAGTGTGTTTTTAAACTTTGTGGCTCTCAGTGTAAAGTTTTGAGCAATTCTGCTGTTACATAATTTTATCCAGCTTAAAATTATTTTTTAGCGATAGAATGTTAGTGTGAACTAGGTGAAAAAGGTATCCCTTTTTAGCAAAACAGTTATTTGAAACTAAATGAGAGGTCTGGTATACCCATACATAGGCATAATTCACATTCTAAGACTTGGGTTTTCCCAGTGCAGACCGCAGGGTTTTCGTACTGGTTTATCGTCACGTGCACTTATGACACCATATCTAAACTTGGCATTTTTCAGACCTGGCTCTTAATCCATCTGGCCCCTCGTGTGTCCTCAGTCAGCTTCCTGCTTTGCCTGGAGCAGCTGCTGAGCAACTTCACTTGCTGGTGGCCACCTTCTTTTGCAGCTTTGGATTTCTCAGAGGGCAGCATTGAAAGGGAGGGAAAACGCAAAATTTTTGCTCTGTACTGCTGCTAGTGAAAAAGGAATGACGTTCTTGAAGACATCCTCCCTGTTGCTTGATCAACACATCCAGAGTTGTTTCCTTCCTTGCCTCTCTGTTTGTGCTGACTCTAACTGGGAGTGCATCAGTAGATTCAAGCCGTGTGACAAACAGCTCTTTGGCCACCAGCCACTTATCCCCATTACGTCAATATGCCCAAAGATGTCCATCTGCTGGAAAATTAAATAATGTGAAAAAAAGGTGCTCTGCATCTTTTTCAGCACTTTTCTGCAGTGTATTAGGCATGTGAAGACACCAAGTGGGTCCTGGAATCTGATTATACTCAGGTCTCCTTTTGTCCACATTGCATTTTACAGAGTAGTGTGCTCAGCTGCTCTATGTTTTAAGCAGCGCATCATATCTTGAAAATATAAAGGTACATAAATGAAAGCTTATGCTCTGGAACTAAGTTCTCAGTTACTTTTACTCCTGCATTTTATGTCTGTTATACCCATTTCCTATGGTACTATGGATCTGATTCAGAAAAGCACATAAGCATGTGCTTAATTAAGTGCTTTCCTGAATAGGTATGCTTTTCTGAATTGGAGCCCATGAGTAACTGGCATGTGGGCTGTAATATCCCACCTGGGACATTCTGGGGGTGGATATTAGGAGACAAACCAGTTTTTTTCTGCTTTTCCTGCTTTCTGGAAGTCTCCTCCTGCCCTAGATGATTTCAGTTTTTGATAAAGTGTGTTCATCTGTGAGGTGAATCAGGCTTTATATTGATGGTATTCATTATTTAAATCCCTTTGTTTTGAATAAATACAGGTTGTAACTGATAGAGAGTATACTTGTATTTCATATTAGAAAGCTAGATGCCATGGATACTGTTAAAAGAAATTAAAGAAAGCTTTCTAGTCAATCTGGAAATCACTTTCATAGCCTTGGTTTTGGTATTTAGTATGCCTTAGGTTTTTTTTACAACAAAATTAATTTCGTTATTTTGAGGATCATGTGATCCACTGCCCAAAGTGTGTTCTTTGGCACAGGTCCAGATTCTTGTTCTCTTTTGGAAGTGTTACAGCCACAATAAATTTGATTTCACCCTTGATAATTTCTATAATGTGTAGTAATAATGTATTGCTGATTTAGTGTTGTTGCCTTTCTACTAAGGAAAAAAAAAGTCACAAATCACAAAATCACAAATGTTATTATATTTACCACACTTAAGCAGTTGTATATACATGAAATTCAAATATGTTTCAAGATTTGTTTGGTGTCTAGTTTTGGGAGCTTATTCAAATAACATAAACCCTGCAGTCTGCATGTTACTTGTCACTTCTGAGAATTTTGGTAGGTTCCACTGTTTCCTTTGAGGTCTCTCTTGAGTATTTAATAGAAAAAATGCAAAATAATCAAGAAGATTTGTCTCTATATTCATGAAACACAAAATATTCTTTGTACTTGGCAATGTAAGAGGATATTACAAAATATGTATATCAAAAAGGATCTTTAGATGAATGGGAAAACGTTGGCTTTTATTTTGTAAGTTGTTTGAATTTATTTTTTTTTTTAAAGCCATTCTGTGGTCTTGGTGAGGTTATGCTCATTTCATAATTGTAACATTTCTTCCAAACTGCCTTTCTGTTGCATAGTTAACAACCTATTGAACTGCTCACAGAGACACATCTTAACATTATAAGCTTTTTTTTCCTTTTTCCTGGAAAAAAGTTTAGTACTTTATAAACTTTGCTAAAGGGATTGTCTTAGGAGGGAAACTTAGCCTGGGAGCAGAGGGAAAGGCTACAAAAAAGGAGAGTGACCAAACCACCCCTCCCAGATCCAAGTGTTCTCTGTGACAATGTGGGACTTTCTCCATGAAGACTGGTGGTACTTGCTGGTTGGAACATTACCACCTCTGTGTTTAGTCTCATTAAAGAAAATTTTTGGCAGGTAAGATGGATTATGTGCTTCCCCCAGTTAGCAGCTGTTGATGTGTGGGTTTGGTCAGTGCCTTGCAGCCCTGTGGAACACAGGTTGTTCAAAGGCTTGATGCAGTCTGGTCCTCCTGCCGTGCCCCTGTGCCCACCCCTATGTGGTCGCTGGCCCTTTCTTTGCATATTTAATCCTGTCCTTTGCTAGAGACCCCTGCTTGTAGCTCATGTACTTGGTAGCAAAGAAAGGGCTCTGGACTCCTCCCTTTTCATGGTATTTCTACCTGCTACCTGTTTTACACCTTTTTAGGGGGAGGTATCAGTAGAGAAGAATTTGCATCTTCTCTACTGGTACCAGCTTCTTATGCCACCTTCAGGGCATGTGGTGCTGTGATCACACGGGAGCAGTAGCCTCGTTTTTGTAACCCTTGGAGGTGCAAGAGCTACTAAATATGAAGAGGATCATGAGATATTATAAGTCAACATAACCAGGAAAAATTAATTATTTCCTCTCAGGAAGAAATTTATTACAAGATGACAGACTCTGCAGCTTCTGTTTCATCTTTTTTTTTCCCCCCCTCTTCTGTAAGTAGAAAAATAAGGCAAAAGGCGTAAAACAACCTTTCAAGGGCATCATTCCTCAGCTGCCCATTCAACCCAACAGGTTTTGCGAAACCAGAACTTTCTTTTGCTTCATTAGCTGCAAAGGAAGGTCCTTCTCTCCTTTGTTGTTCAGATAACATTTTGAATAATTTAATAAGCACAAGTGATTAAGGCATTAAGAATTAAAGTAGCTTCAGAATGAGGCTGTGGTAATGGAGAAGCACTGCCTAAGTTCCCAGCTGAGCAAAAAATGGGAAAAAGCCTTACCTATTCACCTAACTCCTGTAAAAAGGGCAAGGGATTAATGGAAAGAACTCAAAATCACATTTTTAGACAAAGTAATTCAGACCAATGCTTCTTGAATTAAATTTTTTTGCTCATTTCTCTGTGAGTTCATACTTAGAAAGCACGACATAGTTTTGGCAGCATATATTTTACTAGAAAATTCTAAAATTAAAATATCAAGATTTGGGTCATCAGTGTCATTCTAACACACTTTCAACTCTTCATTAATAATTAAGTTTTCTGAATCTTCACAGAACATTGCTAAATAAGTAACAGAAAGACTGTTAATGAAAATGCTGGTTTTACTATTCGATGGATGCAAGAAAAAATTACACAACAGGAAAATATTTACATAAAAATGTAAATAAATTATCGTTTCTGTTTCTATCCAGTGGATGCAGAGCTGTGTTCTGTCTGTAACACTAAATGTCAAAACAAATATCTACTAATTCTTTGGTCTGCTGCTGAATTTAGGTAAAATGAACAATTCTATGAAGATATAATTTGTGCTAAAATAATTTTATTTATTTGCTGAATTGCTAAACTTCAGGAAAGTCATTCAAAGAAAAATTCATGAGAAGGCAATCTATTTTTAGTCGTGGTCCCACAACTATATATATTATAAAATAAAATTATTCCCAGGGAGACAAAATGAAAAGAAATCATAATCAATATCGTTAGAAGATGGAAAGTTCCCAAGAGATGAAATAAGTTTTTCTTTTTTAAACAGAGCTTTGAGATACTTAGCAGAATTACAGAAGGAAGTGCATGTCCTTCCTTTTCTTGTCTTTTCACTCTTCCTCTTACACCTCTGTTCTTTCTAATTCATTACCCTGGCAGTATATTGGTGGAAAAGTGTTATATATCTCATTTCTCTAAGAGCATTGTTTCATGCCACTGGTGAGCATTGCTCTCTTGCCTCAAAGGGGCAGTGGGAAGTCCTGTGGTGGGGAGAGTTGGAACTAGGTGTTCTCTAAGGTCCTTTCCAACCCAAACCATTCTGTAATTCTGTGATTCTAAAGGAATAAGGGTAGGGAATGCCTAACAAACCCAAATATTTTCAAGAAAAGAAACCTGAAGTACCAAGCATCAGCTGCTGTTGTCCTTGTCTGACTGGTCCAAGAAATCACTCAGGTGTGTTGTCTAAAATGTGGCACCTCTCTTCCTTTCAATTTTTCTGTTATCAGTATAGAGTGGTTTCTGTGCAAGATGCAGCAATAATTGCAATTACCTATTGAAGGCAGGGTGGCTGTGGACTCTGTAATTCTTCTCCCTGTGTCTTTGCATGCTTTCTGCTTATGTTCAGTTGCAATCATTCCTTGCTGGAGAAATGGCTTTTCCATCAGAAAAATACAAGTAGAGATAGAATACAAGTAGAGATAGAATGAGGTATGGAACAGAGAAAACAAATTCAGCTCTACTCCACCTTAGTTTAGTGACCAGAGTGTAATTTCTGCTACACCATTATACTAGTGATGTCCACCCATTTTGATCCACAATAAAATGGAATTGACTGAATTAGTAGTTGTTGCTTTCTTAAACCACCAGTACAGAGCTCTAGAGATGGTGGGTCATTGATTCATGCAGGCTCAAATAAATGGGATGAATGCACTTTCCCCTAACTGTACAGCAGTTAGGTTGGTGTTTAAGTATCGTCTTTAAAACTCCACGATAATACCTCAAAATGTTTCCCTAGTTTAGTATAAGGTTACCACAGGGAGCACTCTATAATTCTTCAAGAAAACAGGATGACATGCAACTATACATCACATTTTCATTTTTTTTTCCTGTTGTGCCAGAGGGAAACCAGAAGGTGTGTAATCTGGTGAGTACAAAAGCACTTTGCCAAAAGCTTCTTTAAGAAAGAGAAGAAAGACTATAATTTCATCTGCTGACTACTACACTACCTTAAAAGCACAATAAGATGTAGAAAAATCACTTCTCTGTGTGTTACCTTTATTTTCAACTGCTCTGTAATAGATTTTTTGGTCTCGTTTTGCTGTCAATCCAGAATGTCTGTTTTGTTTTGCCTTTATTTTTCTACTGTGCAATGACACCTTTTTAGAGAAGTTATCTCTTGAAAGAACTGGACATGCCTGCACCACGCAGTGGTACAAAGCAGGAGCACACAGCAATGTCTGGGGTAGTTAAAGGACTGGAAGCAACGTGCTGAGCCCTGCCTGGTAAGATGTGAGGAAAGGTAGATGGAGTGTGAAACTAGAGACAAGAAAAAGCAGCTTTAATTGCTTTAATAACTTGAATTGTGGTGAAAATCCCAGAAATTGAATGTTGTGTTTTTTTCTATAAAACTATTAATAACTACTAATAAAATTTTCAACAAAAATATTGAAACCGGAAGAACAATTAAGTGGGATATTTTTCCCCTTTCATTTTTCAGAGGAATAAAGCCATGGAATTTCAGAAATAAAGGACATATCTGCCCTACCTCATTTTTTCTTTTTCCTTTTTTTTTTTTTTTATGGCTAGCGTTTTCAGCAGATAAATTGTAATTTTGATAAAGAGATACATATTATAATGCTTAAAATTTGACAGTGATGATAATTTTTGATGATGAACTATTAAATGAAAGGGTAAGTGAAACCAGTCAGAACAACTAAAATGTAGCTCTAAGAAAAGAAGATGCTACAACATACTGCAGAACCTTGGAACTGACAAAATTAAACAGTGATTTTCTGTATTTCCCATTTTAGGTAGGATTTTGTTGCTGAGAATCTAGTCAAAGGTGTTAAAGGACTGATGTATTAATTTTGCAAATGCTAGGAGAGGGTTAGAACAGAACATAGGTGTTTGTTTCTGTAATCCCTGAATAAACATTTTGTATGAATGCTTTAAAAATCCTTACAGATATTCAATGATTTATAACATATTTTATATATATATACATATATAAAAGCAGTTTCTAAAGATGCACAGTAGTGCTGTAATTTCTCTTTTACTTCTTTTTAATATGGAGGAGTAGTTTTCTATAATTTTCATAAGGAACAAAGCAGAATCTATGATATTTGCAAGAATACTGAAGATGCACCATTCTGTGATGCTTCATGGAGATAAACCAAGAGAGTTTTATCAGTTTTTTAATTTAAGATTTTTCTGGCTTTATGCAGAATAAGAGATACGACATCAAGAAGAATAACACCTATTAAGCAGGGGTTTTGAGAAGTGCAGTTTTAGATGTTGGCACATAACTACTTCACTCACTACCTGTCTCACTTTTGCATAAAAGCCATTGAAAGGCTCCAAAGGCCATGAGGATGGTGAAGGACCTTGAGGGGAAACTGTATGAGCAGTGGCTGAGGTCACTTGGTCTGTTCAACCTGGAGTAGTCAAGGGACACCTCATTGGAGTTACAACTTCCTCACCAGGGGAAGAGGAGGGGCAGGCACTGATCTCTCCTCTGTGGTGACCAGTGGCAAGGCCTAAGGGAATGGCCTGAAGTTGTGTCAAGGGAGGTTTAGGTTGGATATCAAAAAAAGATTCCACATCCAGAGGGTGGCTGGGCACTGGAACAGGCTCCTCAGGGAATTGGTGACAGCACCAAGCCTGACAGAGTTCAAGAAGTGTTTGGACAATGCTCTCAGGAACATGGTGTCACACTTGGTGTGGTTCTGTATACAGCCAGGGGTTGAACTCGATGATCCTGTTATCTTGTGTTATCTTCCAACTCAGGATATTTTCTGATCCTATGACTTCATGGGCCATAGGGCGTTAAGGCCCTCAGGGGTTGTATCTTCATGTGTGTCCATCTGTGAGACTTTTTCATTCCTCTGGGACATGCGAATTGAACATTCTTCATGATAAATGTCTTGCTGCATATTACTCAGACTGAGAACTTAAATATATTTATATATATATATATCTATTGCAAATTTTCTCTTTACTTTTCTCTTGGAGCATACTTTCCTGGCTTAAGAAAAAAAAAAAAGAGAGAGAGAGAGAGAAGAAGGCCAGTCTTCCCTAGGCACCTTACTGGGCCGGATGTGTTATAGCTGAGAAGCCAAGCCACAAAGTGGTGGATCACTGATTTAACTGGTAATTAAAAGGTTAACAATCAAGTCCATTTCACCTGATCAGTATTTCCCACCAGGTAGACGATTACAGCATGCTGACTGCTTTGGTATTGTCTTTCTACCTCTGTGGATAGTAGATGGAGCCCAAAAAGTTTCTACTTAATTCTAAATATCCAAAACTAATATTCTAGATTTAACTCTTGGTTGCAATTTTGGTAACAGACAGGAGGCTGTTCAGTAAGATTATCTGGTGATCAAAACAGCTACCAGATCAACCACCTGTGAGTGAGTACTACCTTACTTATTCCCAAAAAGAAACGGGAGCTTGATGTTCTGTCCACTGAGGACTTTGTTAACAGCAGTCCTGTGGCAGAGTTCAGATGGTTTGACTGGGTCAAGGACACCCAAGGGAAGTACAGCCTCTGCATTCAAAGTATTTTGGGTGGCTTTGTATCAGTACCAAAATGTTTCAATACTGAAGGATAATGTGCACCTTTATTTGGAGCACTCTGGTGTGAACAGAGTACTGCTTCATGTGGGGACTTTGTGCTTTCTCTGTGCCTTATTCTCTGTGTCTGATATATTGAAATGTTGTTTGGTGATCATGAACTTAAACATATGTGATGCTTTTCATATAGTAAATCATGGTTTGGTAGAGTAATAATAAGTAACAGATTGAGAGCAGGCTGCTGGTCATGCCTTAGGAAAATGCAATTGCCTAAAAGTAGCACTGCTAGCCCACAAATGCACATGTTGGAGTGGTGCACCATGGTAATTCAGCTTCATACTTTTTCATTTTCCCTTACACTAAGATTTTTCAAAAAGTTCTGTGAGGTTTTCTGGAATGTAAACTGTCTCTATGAGGTATAGGGCACTGGAGAAACATTGAAGAAAACACCTTTCCACTGTCTTGAACCTGCATGTCACTGCATTTGGTGCCACTACTTGCTCTTTGTTTCGTTTGCTCAGTGGTTTAGGAACCACCCTCATTATCAGGCCTATTCTGGTTGTGCTAATTCACTATCAGTAGCTATTCCACTAGATTATTTTTCCTTTTTTTTTAGTTAATTATCAAGAAAAAAAACGCATAGCATTATGAAAAGGTTAGTTGGAAGTATGGTACAGCCAGGTTAATACACAATTCTTGTTTTCACTTGTCTGTTTGCTGCAGTTCTTGAGACACTGAATTTGGAAATTTGGAGTAATTTTCTATTAAACTATCTGAAATAAATTTTTTTGCAGCTGTCCCAGCTGCTTTGTGCTGAGAGGAAGAAGTGGCTTACAATGCTGGTATGTGGGATCCTCACAAGTACTGAGGTTAGAGTTCCTTTCTACAAACTCGAAGCCCACCTTTTTCTACTTCCTCATGCCACACAGAAACAGCCATATACCTTTGTTTATACTTGGAAGTGCCCATCTCACTTCATGTGAATTATATTTCGTGTTGTGTGCTTTGTTTATGAAAATTGTTATAAATCTGTTAAATAATGTAGCTTTTCAGGTTAGGACTAAACCCTTATAAATCTGTGTCATCAGCAGCATCTTTTAAAAGATGGCACAAATGGTGACATCTGGGAGCCAATTCATCATTTAATTAAATTATCCTGTAATGAAATCTGCCCTAATGAGATTAATTTTAATTATTAATTGGTAGCTGACATGGACACAAGGCACCATAAATAATAAATGGGAGCTGCGTCTGGTCTGTTTCTAAGAAAAGACCTACTTTAGAGGAGCAGTGCTTTTCATGAAGCTGTGTTATGGGGGGTTTTGTGCTATCATGATGTTTATTTTGTTGAGTATAATTTCTGTTTCAAATTTTAAGGGAGAATATTAGTCTTCTTTCTGTTGAGTAACTGTTCTTTTAATATTTCATTTGATTCAATCCTTATATAACTAGTCACCTTCATTCTTCAAGAAATCAATTCTTATTTCTGCACTTAATTATCATAAGTATGTTTTAGAGGTAAGCAGTTTGTTGAGGGTCTGCCCAAAATGTGTGGGATTTTGGGCTAGTCTGTGCTGTCACACCTATGTTTGTATGCATTCATGTGCTCACACCTGGGCAATGTCTCCCACCTTCTGCTGTAATGTCCATCTTATTGTGGGCTACATTAGTGTTTGCCTTGCAATATGAATAGCATGGTAAATGCTGTTTATAAGGACTTTTGTGCTTGGCCATTTTACAGGGATGTATGGGTGGCATAGTAGAAATGGTCTTTAAGGATACCAGGCACAAATCCTCCACAAGTTTTACATGAGGAGTGAACCTTTTTGCCTTTATCTCCATTAACAAGCACAACACCACTGTGCACTCACTCGCCAATTGCAAACTGGTTCCACAACTCCTGAGCTGATTACTTGCTGCTCACAGAGTGTTTTTTTCTTTGGCCTCCTGGGCTGGGCTCACCTGTCATCTGTATTTGTTTTGAAGGAACTGCCATTTGTTTTAGTTCCAGCATGTTGTGAATATTTGGTTTCCCTTCATTGTCTCTTGTTGAAAAATCATTTTGCTTCAGAAAGAATCAAAAGACCAAGGTTAGAACAAGAGCTGTTGGTGCTGAGGAGTGTCAGTAATAACCTGCCACATAGAGCAGCTCCTGATTGCAATTTTTGTATGCTACCATTAGCCTGATAGCCCAACCCATGTTTGGGCCTCATTGGATGAGAGAAGGAGCAAATGCAGAATCCCAGAATATTCTCATTTGTTAAGGACCTTCAAGGATCATTGAGTCCTAGACTGAGGTAACTTATCATATTCTTCAGTGGCACACAGCACTTGTCCCCAAAGAATTTCCCAGCTTTGTCAGCAGTGGTGACTGGAGAAGATAGCAAATTCTGGTACCACCTTTATGCAACCTTTCCTTCCTAGAAAACTGCACAGTCACATGATAGCTATGTGGCTTTTTAGAAAGGATAAAGGGATTTGTAATCAAGTTCTTTACACTGCTGGGTATGTGATAGAAGGTGGCTTTGTTTCTTCATCCCTCCCAAACTCACATAAATACACTGTTACAGCAGCTGGACCTTATGATGGCTTATCACTTGCATTGAGCAGTGGAAAGAGCAGAAACAGATAAAATTACTTCCTCTCATTTTATGGCTGTTGAAAATTATTTGTAACAAGAATAATTTGCATTCCAGAGATTTTCTTGTCTGCATCCCATAGTATTCTCAAGTGCCAAGGATTTTGAAAAGGACAGTTTTCGCTCTTTTGTCAGCTTTCCATGGATTCTAAGGGGGCATAATTGTTTACATAATACAGTTACGTTTGGACTGTTTGTTCTGTAGAGTCTATGCTGTATGATAGGAGTAATTAAAAGTATTATAGGATAATTATATTATGCTTTAAATAAGTAGAGTGTGCAACATGAGTCAGTAAAATTTTGTAAGATGCAAATTAAAGAAAGAAACATATCTCAGCCTAAAAGAGTTCTTTGTCTCATTTAAAAGTAAATCCTAAAAATTCTGACAAAAAAAACCCATCAAAACTTGAAGCATGCCAAACTCTTGATGAAATTATTATTTTTTTTTTTTTTTACTACAAGGAGATACTTTCAGGGATTTTTTTAATTAAAATCTAACAAATTTCTCTGTATATGTGACATATAGCATATACTTTGGTATGCATAATTCAAAATGAACTTTTCATCCAGCAAGAATTTTAGGTCTCCTCTCACGTTCCAATTCCTCTTTTATGGAATTGTACAGAAGAGAGTTAAAGGGTTTGCATGCCTTACTGATGCTTTAGAATCATCTCAGGAGGAGATCTGACTGATCAGTTTTAATTTGAAGATTAGGAAAGAAGTGAAATGGTCAAAAGAGATTGGATGACATAATAGAAAAAATTACTCTTTTTAAGTGTCAATTTAAATAGTTAACATTTGAAGATGAGAGGGTTGGAGAATATTTTGGGCAAACATCACTATGTGATTTCCTTGTTCTTCCATATTTTCAGCATCTGCTGATGGCAGGATGTTCAGGTCAATGCATATTTTTTTGGTATCTTGAACATATCTACCTAGATTCTTAGAGAGTTGACTGGAGAAAAATTCACATTCATTTGGATGATGTCTGAGAAGCTCGTGGAGCATAACGCAATAGCACAGTCTCCCAAGCAGACTGCAGGGAGATCACACGTTCTAGGAATGCAGTGTGACTCACTCTGCTAGCACAGTGTGTATCCATTTGGGATCTGCATGTGCCTTCAAACAGAATACCTTGTGCCTCATTAGAGGGGCTCATTTCGCTTGGTTCTGAGCCACTGAGCTCCGTGGCCAGCTGGACCTTGTGTCACTGTGTTCTGCTGAAGTGCAGGATGTACCACTGTGTGTCAACAGAGAGCTTTATTATTCTGCATCTGGTGGATTCCTGCATACATGTATGCATTGCAGTCAAACTTTAAGTTGGCTTTGTTTTCCAGAAGCTGATCCAAAGCTCACTGATGCTTAGAGGAGTCTTCCAAGTAACTGCTGTAGGGTTTGGAACAAGTTGAGTATTATAATATAGGACTGGGAACATTCAAAGAAAAGTCACAGTTTCACATATGCACACACATACACAAACTTAGATTTGGTCAAAGGATTCATCCTCCAAAGGCTACGGAGACTATTTTGTTCAACAAACTGCACATTAAAATAATATTGTCCAGTCAGAAGAGAGAAAACTCACTTCTGGCATGGTGGCTTGGCAATATCTGGTTTGGAGGGTGGGTGTGCACCCACACCCAGTGTGTCTGTGTTTGCTAAGTTGTCTGCTGATCCAATTCATTTGCAGCATCCAAGGAGAACTACTATTGCAAGATTTTGGTGATCTGTGGATTTATTTTAGAGGTTGTAGTTTTCTGTCCAGCTTCTCCCAGATGCATTCAATAGATGACAGATTTGAGAGTAATACTGGCTAGTCTTTATATATTTAACACTCTATCCTATTCTTTCATCAGGCATATACTGAGATCCGGACAAATGTTTAATTTCATTGTTAAGTTGCAAAATTAAACCTTGGCCAGTGGGACACCTTCTACTTGGAAGAGTGCAGCTCTGTAGAACATTTGGGTGTTCTTGGACAGGACAGCCCTAATGCTGTGCAGTCGCCTAAAATTGCCTTGGCTCAAAGTCAAAACAGTCCCCATGCCATTAACTTAGCCTTCCCTTAACTGCTAAGATGTGCCTGCTCCCCACAGGATGTGGACCTAAACCCTCTGCATTTGGACTTGTGCCCATTTACCTTTTTTCCATGTTTTGGAGTCCCAGTTGGCCCCTACTGAGTATAAAATATGCCATTTGAAACCATGTTTTCATTAGGCTTATCACCCTTGCATACTGATCTGCTTTTGATCTCATTGGGTCTGTGTCTGTTCCATAATTGGTTTGTCCACATTTCCTAATGTATAAATGGATAAGGAGATTTTAGGTGAGATATCTAACTTGCCAAGAAATTGGAATTTGTAAGTTCAGCCAATCTAGATTTCCACCCAGTTTGTGCTGTATACTTGTGAATGTAAATTGCTTTCAGTCACTTTAATTTACATACCAAAGAGCCAGAAGAAGGTGTAAGTTACTATAGGAATGGATAACTAACTTATTTATGTGTGCTGCTTTTAGTTGCATTACCTGCTTATCCTTTCTTCTCACCCTACACTGCATCAGCAACATTTTTATAAGCTGAAACATATTTAGTAACTTGAATTCAGAAATGATACATACAAAGATGTAACCTACAATCCCTGAATGAATATGGATATAAATTTGCCTATTTGGTGATTGTAGAGTCACTCATACCAGTCATAAGGTCTGTTCTGCCATCCCAAATGTCAAGACAAGACTATGTCTGATCTCTGTGGTAGATCTACTCTTGACTTCAGTGGTGGAAGGTCAGATACAAAAAAATTTTAGTCTTCTTGTTTTTGTATAAGACTTTGTAAAATTAAGTCATTCAGCTTCCCAGTGTTGCCTGGTTTCAGTCAAAATGTTTTAAACAACAATTCTAACTGCTCATCAGAAAAATTCCCCAAGACTATCTTGTTTTTTTTGAATATTTTAAAATTGTTTTTTTCTTAGAAACCTTCTCCTTGAAAATACATCCATGAAAAGTGCAACTGTCTCACATGACTCCTGATAAACAAAGTAGTTTTGCAGTCTTACTCAACCCCTGATTCTCAGTTTCCATATTGTCAAAAACAAGGATACTACATTTGTTATTTTGGAGAAATCTAAATTTGAACTAAACATTTGGATCAACCTGCTGTTTGGATGGAAATCAGGATTCCAGGCAAATGCAGAAAAACAATACCTTATGTCTTTTATTAAAATAAGCCAGTAGTAAACAGTTTTAATATGTAACAAAAAATATTTTTGTGCAAGTCTAAAGGATTTATTAGACAAGAGAATTATTAATGGCAGATACTAAGTGAACTAATCATCATATTTAGACAGATTTTCAAAGCCATCTGTATACATAAGGGTGTTGAAAGATATACAGAAGGATTTTCATATGTTACAAATTAAATTAATTGCTAACCTCTGAAAAAATGAGTTGAAATGACAATTAGTCTTTTTTCTTGCTTAGATGCCTTTGAAGATCCATGTATCAGAAACCTTCAAAATATTAGTCTGACTTTTAAAGCTAAGCTCAGCTTCTAATTTTTTGTCCATTATATGGGTCGGAAAAGGAAAAAAATTCTTGCTTTTGCATATCTTAATCGAATCCTTTACATTACAGGTAGAAATAATTTATTTCCCTTGGTTTCCTGTCAGTCTTCTTAAACTGAAAGTAAAAGTGTCTAGGAAAGCCCATTTCTGTGCAGGTGACAACAAAATATTTTTCTGAAAATCAAATAAAACAAATAATTGCTAGGTTTTATCCATTAAGAATTGTAAAACAATTACCATTTGGGCATAGTTAGATTTGTAGTTTACTTCTTAGTCTTGAGGTGTACTTAGAAATTGTTCTTCATATTTATGTCTGAGATTAAAAATTGAAGCTCTTGTTTATATGTTTGTCTCATTAACACTATTTTTTAAATTCTATTCACTCAGTAGTTGTAGCAAGTTTTGGTGTTAGTATGGAACCATGTAATTACAAATATAATTTAACATACTTGAAAGCAAATACAAAATATTTAAATGGTAGAAAACACCTGTGCTTTGAAATGTGGCTACTCTGACAGTTTTTGTGCGTGGTAGACACAAGCCTTTTAGAATGTTTTGATACCTTTCATTATTGCTGCTACCTTTCTAGGTACTCTAATAGCCCTTTGAAGAAACTGGCCATCACTTTAGCAGGACTTGCAGAAAGATAGCCATATCCACCACACCTTTGGATAGTCTGCATGAGTGATATTAGTGCCTCCTTTCCTCCTCACTCTTACCCTGATAGACTTTTAGACCAACTTAAAGTTGGAGTGGCATGTGAATCAGCTCACGAATCAGCTCCTCAAAACCTTCTAACCTTGTAAAATTTAAACATCAAGACAAAATCTGAAAAATGCTTCTCAGTAACCTGTGGTATATCATAATATACCAACTGCTAATGGGAGCGGGTTGGGGACTAGGTGCTTGTTGGGGTCCCTTACAATTCAAGCCCTTCTTTGATAATGGTGATCCTGATTTATGCTCAAAGTAGGTGAATTTTAGTTGTATTTTATCAAAATATTACATCTTTGAGGTTTTTAAGTCACTGTTCAGCTCTGATTTTTTTCATGTTGATTAAATTATTTTCATGGCCTTTTATTTAGCCAAGAAGTGACTAAACTCTGTTTTAGCGACTGAAATGTCAAAATAACTGTGATTTAGTGCCCAAAATTCCTAGATAAGTTTAAAAAAATCTTCCAGACTGTAACATTTTTGTAGTAACCATTTTCTGCCTTTTTACTGTTAGCACAGCTCCTGTTTATATTCATTCTCATTCTATTTGAGTTGATTTAGCCATCTGAATTTGCTCTCTGGCCTTCAGAAAATGGCTTCTGTTTAACTTAATTAAATTAAGAACTCAGCTGATTTATTTATTAAATTCTGTAATCTAAAAATCTGTATTATTTATTAGACAAACAGAGATGTAATAAAAAAATCAATTTCCCATCTTCAACTTTTAAGGACCCTCGACTTCATCTTTATCTGTGCTGAGGAGTTACATATGAAAAAGATCCAGAGAAAGCAAGACACAGAATTTTTTTCATGCAGTAAGAAGCTGTATGATCCTTTCACATACTGTCAACTGGAAGGCATGAGTTAATGTTTTCCAAATGCTCAAGGTTGATTGTTCATTCACACATATGTTCTTTGAAACAGTCCTTCAGTTCTTATTGCTGTTTGATTCCCTACATTCTGCTGAGGTGGTAGCTGTTTCAAGCTACTTGTCTCCACCACCCCACCTCCCCAATTCCTCTTTGAGCTGGTGCTTAGGTTATTCTTAAACTTGGTGCACCTCCAGGTCCTGTTTGTATTCCTCTCTCAATATCGAGCTCTGAGACAATGTGTCCCTCTGAGCTTGAAAAACTAACATAGTAATCTGTGGTTGTCACTCCTTTTTTGTCTATATGGTAAATCTTATTATAGAAACCAGAAATTTAGATTTTGTTGAACTAAAAACTAAAGTACCAGCCTTAAGGTTCACAGTGTTGGGTTTCTTTTTCAGTAAAGAAAAATTGAAATCCATGCCTCATGTTCAATTCTATTTACTTGATATGTTAAGGATTTGGAAGAATTACAGAATTCAGATGTGGGAAATGGAAATTAATAAAGATATTCAAACCCCCAACCCTCCTTTATGGACTGTGACAGATATAATTGACAGATGAGTGCTGTAATGTGTATGCAATAGTGACTACAACAGAGACAGTGGGTCAAGTGATGCAATATAGGGAGTATGAAGATAAACTGAAATATATTTCAACCTAATAAAAAGGAATATTTTTCTACCAACACATAGTAAAGATTTGGAATTCACTGCCACTTGAGAACATGGATGTCTCTCTCTGAAATTATTTAATAAAAAATAAAACATTAGCAAATGTTAAATAGTATTGTTTTGGTCAGATATATTTGTGTTTCACAACAACAAATCCATATAGTATAGAGGTAAGTTTGAACTCCTTGTCCTGGCAGATTGTTCCATAACTTCACCAGACCAGGTGCTGACCCTTGGATCTACGTTAAAAATCACCAGTATTGTCCACTTTCATAAGTATGTCATTGTATCTTGTATTACCCAAAGATCTAATCTGGTAATCTAATGCGTAGTAGAGAATGAAGGCAGAGATATCACAGTTGGTATCTTCTAAAATGAGCTCTCAGCCAGCTCTGGAGTGCAGCACTCACTGAGGAAAAAAATAAGTCTACTCCTTTTCTGTTGGCAGTGGTTCCTGCTCCACTCTCACACAGAATTCTGGGCAGGAGGACTGCATTTGGGACCGTCTGTTTTCCTTCCCTGCCCTTCTGTGCAGGCATAGCCAGGCATTCATGTAATTTTTTTAAATGCACTTGGGATGCTGTTTCAATTTTCCTTTTATCTCTCAGTTGTTTTAATACAGCATTTGTGCATTCACAGCAGAGACAGAAAGCAGAACTGCAGTTACACCCAGTAACAGGGTACTGGTTAGGGTTATGCCCTGCTCTGTCCAGATGCGACAGTTTCGGGCCAAATCACCACAAACCTTGCATGCATGCTTTTCCCTGTCAGCCACTCTGAATAGGTGATACCATTTTTTCTTGTAGTGAAACAGTTCTGCTTTATTTTAGCTACATATTTTTGTTGCCAAGTTGCATATTTTCTCTCTCTGCTGTGCACCTTAAGTTATTTAAAACACTCCTTGGTATTTTCTAATATTCCCTTGAACTCTTGCTAAAACTGAAGATATTTATAGCTGATTCATTTTGAATTAATATATGTGTGCTTGAAATGCTTCAAATCTCTGAAGTAATATTTTCATTCACTATATACTTTTTTTTTTAGTTATATCTCAAGGTGTTTGTACATCTCTAGAAATAAATGTGAACAGTTAAGTCTCATTTCTAATTTCACATATTACAGTGCCATGTCTTTTTTTGTTGAAAACAAGTATTACAAATCTGGATAGGAGAATAGACTGAAATCCCTGGTAGAAATTTAACACTTTTTTCAATTCAGATTCCATTCTTGTGGTGCTTTACACATATGCCTAACTGCACACTGTGAATTAAACACTTACTAAAGCCAGTGAAACAACTCACATGTGAAGAAATAATCGCACGCATATGCTTTTTAATAGATTATGTTGAATAATTGTATTGGCGCAGAAACCAATATTTTGAAAAGAATAGTGTGCTTCAATGTGTATCTCCAAACCACTTCCTTGTATCCTGAAAATTGTCAAAATACTGACATGGCTGTCTGAGAGAGAAGAAAAAGGTTTATTGTACGCTCCTTGTAGGGCCAATGACCAGAATCACCACATTACTTTCAAAGTTCAGAGAAATTGCTTTCAGGTACTACGAAGAAATACCATCAATGGTATTCCATTTGGGTTTAGTGCTTGGCTTCCAGTTTAGAAAGAAGTTTTGTTTGTGTGCAGAATTTACAAGGTTTTATTCTTTCATTTTGTGAACTCTTTCTTTCATTTCAGCTCACGTCTTTCTCTGTGGAATAAATAAAATATATTGAAGTCTCTACATTTTATTCTCAGTTTTTAAAATATATTGTTTTATATGATGAAAAGTTCAGTTGGAAAAGCAGAATTCAAAGTACCCTGTTTAGACATTAAAGAAAACTTTTAGAAGTCTGTTTTAAGAAAATATAAATTTTGAAGTATACAATAAAAAAACCCCATTGTGGGATTTAAATTTTTTTTATAATTTTGAAGCACTTTGTAAGTAAGGTCTCATGGCAGTGACAGAAACTTGATTTCATGAAAGCTGCTGAATCATCAAAATACTATGATTTGTGATATTTTATTCTTCATTTATATGTGCAGATCTAACTAGTAGATAAAAGTAACTTCTCTGCATTTCTTCACTTGTGTCCAGAAATAGAGATGATGATGTAAAACAAGTAGTTCTTCCAAATGCTTGTGCTGATGCTGAGAGATTTGTTATGATGATGGAGGATGTTTGCTCTCCAGCTCTAGTCACTTGTAAGATGATCCACCTTTGAAGTTGCGGTAAAAACTCTGAAACACTATATTTTTGAGGAGGATGGTGTTGAAATCTGTATCCTGATCCAGATTTTGTTCTCACAACAGTGCAACCCCTTTGACTGTAGCAGAATTGCAAGTGTGATGAGAAGAAAACCGGATGTAATGAGATAAAACTTTATGCAAAGAAATTTAATTCTTTATACACAGAAATACTAGGTTTAAAAAAAACCACAGCAAGGTCCAAATTTTGCTACTGTATCCTAGATTGTTTTAGATGGATACATTATTCAAGGAGAGTGTTGTCATAAGGGGATATTAATACCATTGTATTTCCAGTTGCAAATCCATATATTTGAAAAATACTGAGGGAGTGTAGAATTCTTAGGTGTTATACAAATTTTAAAAGCTTGTAGTGTTTAGTAACACTAAGTTACCCTCTACACTGTAGTGATCAGTTTAATGCAGTGATATTTTAGCAAAACTATCCACGTTCTGCTCCTGATTACTGGGGTGCATTCCACCAAAAAAATGATGAATGCCTCTAAAGAACAGAATATGACCCTGTGTTTTTCTGTGTTTCCTAGGAATAAAAAAATTAACTTAGTCTTCAGCATAGAATAGCTTAAAGCAAAGGGTGAATTTAATAAATTTGAGGAGAGGAAGGATTGTATTTTGCTTAAGCAGTATGCTGCCACTGGAGGAGAAGGGAATAAAAGGCTATAGTTTAGCACAGCAGAAAAAGAAGCAAGCTGCTGAAAGCTTAGATAATTTGGGGGATATAGAGATGTCACTTCCTCCCTTTGCCAGGCTGTGAAATTCTTTGTAATTCCCATTGGTAAAGTTGCCAACACAAACAAAGGCAAAAATTGAAACTTCTGACCAAGTTGTTCTTTTATGAGTAAAAAGACATAGACATTCAAGGGACCAAATTTGTCAGCACCATCTTACCCAAATCAAGAAATAATATAGAAAATTTATCAATTAATTATGGTGAAAGAATGTTAGAATTACCCTTTTAAGAAATTATTTTAGTATCAGATGTATATCTAAAAAATGTAAAATACTAAGTTGTCTGAAAGTTGCAGTGTCATCTGTAGTTTTGGGAGAAAGATGGCTGTGTGATACAAGAGCATTTTTAAAAAATTTTTTTCTAACCAGCTGTTAGCCCCTTTAGATGAAAAGACTGAGACCTCAATAGTTATTATGGCTCAGCAGGACTTTGAGAATATGGATTCTGTATTAAAACATTTGTAACATATTGCATAAAAGCTATAAAAACAAAAAAAAAAGTTGGACTTATTTTTCTTATTTTTGGTATATCTTTTGTTCAGAATGTTGAAAGACATTGGTAGGACAGTGTTTCATAATTGCCTGAGAAAAACTGTTTCCAATAAACGCTGAGTTAACTGACCAGTAAGCTACATATCTCCCTGAAATGTCCACATGGAAGGATGGACAAACCCAAGAATTTTCACCATGCAGCTCATGTTTGCTGTTGTTTTTTACTTAAGGCTCCCTTTCAAGTTTTGTATACAGCAAAAATAATTTCTTTATATAAGGTGACTGGCTTCCCTAAATTTATGAAAGATAAGCTTCATTCACTAACAACCAGAACTTTTCTCTGGTTCTGCTTAAGGGAGTTACTATACTGGCAATTTCTTTTTCTTCTTTTTTTTCAATATTATTTTTACCAGTTTAATTTTAGTGCATGCATAAATTTTACCTTGTTTCATTGAAAGTTTATATTTTTTAAGAAAGGAAAACAGAATTTTTCTTACATACTTACATGTCAAGGGAAGAGCCCTCAGTAAAAACCACTGACTTCATTAATCCTTTAAAGTGAAGAAGGCCTAAAAGAGTTTATTTGCTCAGAAATAGTCATATAGCAGATCTTTTTCATAATCAGCCATTCCTTAATTCCCATGTCTCCCAAGTCAGAACCTAAACACCATCTTTTCCATCATGCAAGAAGCACTTCCCCTAGCACACTAGGTTTTGCTCCAGGCACAAATAAACAGTGTGAGTCCCAGCACTGTGCCCAGAAAGGTCGGGATCTACTGCTGCTGCTCCCACTTTCCCCTGTCCCTGCCCAAAAGTACCACCTTGAAGTGGTTTGCATTCCGCAGCATAGGAATCCCTGCTTTGGTTGTCTCCAACCTGATATTGCTCCAACTTTCTGTTGAGATCATCTGTGGTAATTATAGAGGTGCCAGTCAGCTTTCAGAATAAACAGTGAGTAAAAGCAAGGATACAGCCCTTGTTTTAAATGAAAAGTCTATCATGCCATTCCTCAGAGCATCATTTTGGACTGTGTTCACTGTGGTAGTCACGCGTGCGCAGAGGGAGGGGGGATGAGGGAGGAGAGCTGGTCCTGTCACAGAAGCAGAACAAAAGCTGAAGGAAGAGCTCAGGGCAGGTGGTGAGGAGCACTGTACACATCTGAAAACATGAGAGGTACAAATGGACTTTGTGTACTCAGAATGGTGTTACCTGGAACAGGGGGCTTGGCTGAGAGCGGTCAGATATAGGGACACTCTCACTGAGTGTCTTTGAACACTTAATGGTTAAAAGGACAGAAAATGGGGCCTGATGATAAGGAGTTCAAGTCAAAAACTCTGAATGGCTCAACATCTTTCTCTTGCAGATTTTGAGATCTGCTTCAAAAATTGAAACTCCTTCTGAACTTTCACATACAGTCTATCTTGTACTTACTTAAATAAACTTTTTATTTGATCATAAAATAAACTTCAGGAAGATTATAGTACAATTGATTCTTGAGCCATAAATAAAACTAACTTTAAGGTTTCAGGGTTGAGATCACATTTGTGCCTAGCACTGATCAATGAACACATTACTCATCTTGATTGTAACCCTAGAAAATGGGGTGATAAATACACGTAATAATTAGCAGGGGTTTGAATACTTTTATCATTTTTTTACCTTGGATGTCTTTGAGAGATAGGGTGTCATATATGAACTTTCCCTAAGGAGAAATTATATGAAAAATCTTTTCAGAAAGTTTGCATCTTGAACTTGACATACATTTTGTAAAGCTCAGATTTTATTTATTTGTTTATTTCAAATCAGAATCAATATCACAGATACTTAAAATGGCAGCTGTAAATGACAGGTAAATGAGTAATTTTTAGAAAAAGATTCAATGAAACCAGTGGAAGTAATTGAGATGAAGACAAAATGCTTTCTTTCCAGTTGCAACAATTTTATTGTATTGGTCATTAATGTTTCAAATTAAAGGCTTGATATTTCAGTTTAAAGGCTGAATTGCAAGACTGCAGAAATAAACCAGAAATTGCAGGTGCTGAAAAAACTGAAGACCAAATAGAAAGACCTCTTAACTTTTATTTAAAAAGTGGTGTTTTAAAGCTCTTTCAGGAATGTTATTTGTAAATATGTACAGTTTGTTGCTGTTATAAGTTTTTGTTTACTATGTGTAATTCTTATTTAGGTTTATAAAGTTTTTCAATTACCACTGAAAATCTGATATGCTCAGATGTCTATTTTTTCTTTGAACCTAAAATTTAGCTGGCTTCCATCAGTTTTTCAATTATTTTATTGAGATTTAGAATCATAAAATCACAGACCTTTCTTTCCATCTGTTTTCAATCTCTTTTCTGAGATTTACTCAGTTTTTTAGTTTTGATAGCAGTTTCAGTTGTGAAAAATGTGCATGTTCTTAAACCTGTCTAGTATCCACTGTTTTGTTATTGTTCTCTGTATCCAAGAAGAGTCTCTCTGCAAGGCTGAGGTGAACAAGGTGGGGACTGTGATGGAACCACACATTTTGCTCTTAGAAGCCTCGGGTTGGTCCGTGCCCTGGCAGAACATAATGTGGCTTTAGTGGCGGCTGGAGTGTCCAATAAATACAGCATCATATATAGATAGAAGTATTAGAATATTAAATATTTTATTTTGATCCATTGATTTAACAGACAAGTCCTGGAGCAGGTGGGAGGCACTCGTGAAATGAAATACAAATGGTAGTTTTTCTTTCCATAAAGTCTGATGAATTGCCAAAAACACAGCTCAGATAAACAAAACAAAAGTTACAGGTCAACAAAGCCATCTTGGGGAGGGTTGTAAATTTAAATCTGACTTAAATTTCTTGGAAAAACATAGTAGTTTGGATCTGGGAATTTATCATTTATCTTTGTGCTAAAATTAAAAATTAACTCAAAAGGGTAAAAGCAGTTGAGTTAGTTTTTTCTTGAAAAAGCTAGACATGTTGGAGGCACCATTATACCATTATCCATTCTATGGCTAAAATTTGCCACCCCCAGGGCCTGTGGTGACTTGCCAGAGCCAGCTAGCCAGGGAAATGTGGACAGACCCCAAAGAGGAGAGAATCTGAGGATGGTGCAGCACTCTTGATCGAAACATCTTCAAACCCTCTGAAGGCAAGATCCACTAAAGAATTCAGGAACATACCTACTTGTCAGTGAATTTGATCTTCGGTTACAAAACTGTTGATGAACCCAAAACCTCACAGGCCTCCCTTTCTCCAAAAGTATCTCTACTTACATTCTTTTCTTTTGTGATTTTTTTTATCATTCTATTGCTTGAAAAATATACTGACTCAAAACGTGAAGTGATTGTGGTGGCTCTCAGGATGCATTAGAAAAGGTTGCTCAATTTTTATTTGGCAACAAAATGTGCTGCTGCCGTGTGTTTTTCCCTGCAATGTACGTTGAGAAGTACTTCTCATCCTATGATGAAATCTGAAGGAATTATAAAAAAGCCACTCACTTGCAACTTGGCAAACTTGTCAGTTTGTGACATTGCTTAAAATGTAAAGGTTTGCTGGTAAGATTTTTTTTTTTGGTTTGATATTCTCTTTTTTCAGGCAAACAGTGAACAACAACATCTAATACAAAATTTAGAACAGGAAAAACTAATATCAGAAGTAATTTTCTCTACTGAGGCTCTAAAGCAAGCTATTTTGGTGGCAGAACTAATGGAGAGAGTCAAAATGCTTAACATTTCATGCTTTCATGTTTTCTGAAATGACTGCAATTTGTCTTTGCTAATTCTGATGTTTTCATTTCTGTTACATTTTTGTCCTTAGAATGATGTAAATATAATTAAGGGCATGAAGAAGCTTCTGATTTGTGTGTCAATAAAAAACATCTCCCCCTTAGTAATTTCAGTTTGCAGAGAAGTTAATCCATCACAGGGATGCTGGGACAGTGGTTTCCCTGTCAGTCAGTCTGAGAGAGGGGCACACGCTGTAGATGTAATAATTTTCTCTGGTTGTCTCTTGACACTACTACTTTGTGCACCAAATTCTGGCATAGAATTTTTTTATTGCCACTACGTGATAAACACCTTTACAAGTGTATGGGACTGTACTTTGTCTCCAGACCTGGGAAACAATAAAATTGTCTGATGTATCTGGGAAAAGGAGGAAGGTTGGTGGTTGTTTCTTTGGTCCTTTCATTCTTGGTGTTTGTGTGTGATAGAAGACGGGAATACAGAGGTGAAGTGGTGGCAGGGAGTGGCAAAAAATCTGTTTTGGTTTGAAGCTGCTGAGTGAGGACTTCCTGCACACAGAGGTGGGCAGAGGGAGTGGGTGATGTGCTCCTTAACTGTTGGTGGAGTCCAAGCCCAGGCTGGTTTTCCTCTGCCTGATGCCTGGGAGAAGGAGACAAATTTTGTTCTTTATCTACTGCTGTGATGACTCTCCACTACTCTGAGGACTCTCTGCAATTCTATGAGTGGCATTGGAGCCTTGGAGGCCCCTGCTCATGTACATCCTGGTGCTTTCAGTCTTCTTTGGCAGCATTTTCTGCAATAGCTTTTTCCTTTGTTTCCTTTCTTTTGGCGCTGAAAACCCTGACCAATCTTGATTAGCCACCTTCCACATCTGATGTGTTGTTTCAGCAATTAAGAATGAGGTTATGCCCAAAGCTAATGTCAAAAACAACATCTGAGACCCGATTATGTTCTCCCCAGTAGTTTAAATATGCTTCAGTGGGTTTTCATTGTCAAAGAGGTGGGCCTTCATTATGCCATATAATGCAGTAAAATGAGGATTACTTGGATTTCAGTGTATGAGATTATAGCAACTGACAGGCACCTGTTGAAGGAAGTATATTGTATTTCTAAGCACAAGTATTTTATAAAAATTGAGCAAGATTTCACATGGAAAAAACTTTTCTATTTAAACTCCATTAGTAGGTTTAAGTACAAAAAAAGGGGTCAAGGAATCTGGATGGATGTATTTATTAGTGGCCCTTATAGTCCTGACAGTCCATTCTAATAATAAAGCGTGGAACCTGTCAAATATCCTAATCTGAACTGACATGGCTTTCTAGCCCAGTTCATCAATCATGTTTTATTAGCTTTAGCAGAGCCAAGCTGCTATCTGTCATTTTGATGCTGCAGTGGTGACAAAAAATGGTGCCGAAAATGTGCTACAGGTGTAACTTTCACTCAAAGAGCAATTCTGAGCGGCAGTCAGGCTTGTGTTTGCACGGGGAGAGAGTGCCATCTTCAGTTTCACATCCCCACTGAAACAAGGCTGAACTTCCTAGTGCTGCCTGATGACTAAGGAGTGAGGAAAAGTACTGGTAGAAATTTGGAATTCTTATTTTTGCAAGATTTCTGAAGGAAAATACTAAACACCATTTTCTTGTCCTCATCTTAAGATGCAGTTAATTGAGATCTATCTGTTGTGATAAGCAATTTTCAGGTGGTTTATTCTTTTGATTTGCAGTGTTGTATGAAGAAAACAATTGCCAGTTGGATCACAAACCTCTTGTAACCAGTAGCACTTGTATGCCTAAAAAATGAGAGCTAGGAGGCTCTACACTGCTGCGGATGTACTGTGTTTTGTAAAAATCATCAATTCCATTTATTCTTTCAGCCCAGAACCGACTTGGTGTTTTTGCTGGGGTCCTGGCACTTGACCCTTGTTTTTCTTGGCTCTGTATCATTTTACAGCAGAGCTCGAGGACACTCCTCATCTCTTGTTTCCAGCATGTTAACATATTCAAGTAAATATTATCTGGCACAGGCACATGAATTATCCTTCTGGGGAGTATTTGTAAAAGTTTTAAATCCAGATCAAACAATGACATCCATCTTCCTTCCTCTTGAATTTCTTTTATTCACAAGATGAATGTTGCTGGCAAAATTCTTTGATCTTTAAAAAGACTTTCTGTTGCTAATAGTCACGGATAAGGTAAGCATTTATAAACACCTGAATAACTCGCAGAATATATGCCCAGGTATGAATTTTCTGTATATTTTAACACTTAATAGGGCTTTTCACAATAAGGAGCAGATGTGCCATAGCGACAGCAGGCGAGCAGGGACCAGGAAGGTGGTTTCATTAAAAGAGCCTTGGGATAAATGCAGCACATTAGATACCCACTGAAAGACAGGAGCTGTTGATGGGGTGACCTCTGAATGCAAGTCATCTTACTATAAACAGGAGGGTGTGGAAAGCCATTGGACAGAGCCAAGCTTGTTTACTATCTAGATCTCCTCCTAGTTAACTTAAGTAACTGGACTGTGCTAGGCTCGGCATGACAGTTCAAGGAAGAACAAAGTGTCTTCAGTTTTCCCGAGTTTAAAAAATCTTACTGATGATACAAAAGATTTTTGGTCCTGAAAACCTGCCTGCACACCTTAGCTGCTCTAAGTGGAAGTTAATTAGTGTGAAACGTGGCAGATATTCTCTTTTTTTGTCCTGGAAACTGACTTTGCTTATCTGAGAAATTGGTTTCTGTGCTTCAGAGACTACTGAGGTAAGGTTATGATGGATTTTAATTTGCGATATTGATGTAAATGTTGTTCAGTGATAAAATGGGAAATATAAATGGGTATTAACTCCTATTCAGATTCTGTTCTGAAAAGGAGATTTGATTTTAATTTCTGTAGTAGCAGCTTTGAACTTGATTTTGGAACAAGGTATTTGTTTGTGGTGACTCTAGACTGCAGGACTTTAGATTAAAGTCACAGGACTGGATTCATCAGGTTCTTTCAGGAGCAGCTTTTGTTTGCCACAGGAGGTTACTTGTTAAGTACTGCAAGAAATAAAATATGACATTCAATAAAATGTGCTGCAAATATCATGTTTTGTCAAATCTGTGAGCAGTTCCTTGGTGTGTTATTTAATAACATATTTATAAGACACACTTAAAGGCCAGTAGGCTGAGACAGGTGTCTAGACATAAGTTGAATCCAAATTAATTATCCCTAAACTACAAAAACTGTGGATATAATTAAATAAATTTGTTTTCCTAATACTTAATTCAAATCCATTTATTTAATTTCTAAGTTGATAAGACATGCATTTGGAACAAATAATGTTGAAGTGCAAATATGCTAAAGCATCAGTCCTAGCTCCTCCAAAGTTTGCTGTTTTGTAATGTCATATATTATTTTCCATGCACTTGGTAATTGAACAGACCATTTTTTTGTGAATAAGTTGTGATTAAAGCTTTCTTCAGGGAGCTCATGTGCATGTGCTGCTGTTGTACTCAGATGCTGTTCCGTGCCGTGGGGTCTGCGCAGCAGCAAGAGCAGCAGTGCAGAGGTCACGGCGGGAGCTGGCATGGGCATTACTGCTCCTTAAATGTCTGTTTCATTCAGGGAAACTCAGCCGGGGTTCACTCTGGGAGTGCTCTTTTATTACCCTAGAGCAGCAAGCAAGTCCCAGGAAAGAAAGAGCAAGGCAATTTGGTCCAGCTGTAAACAGACCTTTACAGCCATAGGGAACTCTAATAGGTAGGGAAACTCTGGAAGAAAGGTATGATAAATTCTTACAGCCAGTAAGTTCTTCGATTTTGTGCCTGTGGTCTGGTAAGCAGCAAGCAGCAGGATCCAGTTACATGTTTCTTTTCTTGGTCTGTTCACTATTTTCTGAAATACATTTCAGCTAAACAGCTTTTGACCGTCTCAGTAACTTCTGCGCCTTTACAATTCCTTCTAAAGTTAATCAAGTCTAAATTTGAAAAGAGTATATAAACCAAGTAATATTTTAAATTCCTGAATAAAAAACAGTTCTTGCCAGAACCTTTTACCAAGAAAATTTGAGATTTATAAAAGTGTATCTTGTTAAATGTTACAGCAAATCAAATAGCAGCAAGCTTGTGTGAATGTGGATAATATCAAGCAAAATAACTTGAATTGGCTTTGGAAAACATCAGTATGTTTGTATGTTTGTGTGATCACACACGCGGAAATATGCTCGGTAGAGTGCGCGCACAAGGAAGCTAATTCATCTGTTACAGAAATCAAAAGTCAAGGTTATTTTCTCTAAAAGAATGTGGTTTGTGAAAGTGTCTGAACATAGTGTTAAATAGAAGAAGCAGATGAAAAACCCACACTGCAAACTGTCTTGTTCACATGCTTACCTATCATTTTCATCTTTTTTTTCCTCTGTTCTTTTCTTTGCAAATAGCTATACATAAATTTTCTTTAATTTACATTTACTTTGGGAGAATAGAGGAAATAATTAGCACTTTGTTCAGTTTTAAGCTTAGAACTTTAAAACTTATTTAGTAAATATTATTCACAAGGGATTTAAAATTTAACATGTTGTTTCAGTATTTTTAAATAAAAAGAGAGCATGGCTGTATTAAATTTATGTACAAAAGTTATGTGAGCAGTTTGCAGAATTTAATGCTGTAGCTCATATACTACTTGCTTCCTTTTTGTATTTTATTTTATTAAAGATATTTTCAATCATATTGCTGGTAAAAATAAATAATATGCATTTTAGTAATAGCTCAACAGGAAAGATAATATCTATGTGGTTTGTTTCTCTTTCCAAAATTCAGTCATTGCTCTGAATTAATACATAATTAAACAGTATTCAATTATAAGTAAATAGCTACAGAAAAGGTGAAAATTTTTTCAAAAGCTTATTTTAAGATGATTTAGCTTTTAGCTCCAAAAAGATGCAGCTAAAAACACACATTGAAGAAGAACCTGGATTAATTTAGAAAGCATAATTATTGTATTGTTTGCATTAGGTTGAACAGAAATCGCTAGGCAGAGTCCCAGTATAGTAAAATTTACATGCTATTTTACCTAGGGTTAATTAATGATTTACTTCCTAGATACTGAAGAAAAGTCCTTTGCTTGTTCTCATAGTCAATCTGTTATTGTTCTTCACATTAATTTCTGGGATATTTAAAAGTCATTGACTGACCTTTACAATCATGTAAGTTTGGCTGCTCATCTGGTATAACTCATAATAAAATCTTTGGAAGGTAAAATAATCTGAAGTGATTTAACATAAACAGAGATTCTGCGTATATTAACTGTATTTATTTGCACACATGGACCAGAAGGTGCTTTTGTGTGTTCACATGAATGATTGAACAATTCTTTTCATCAAGGGTGTTCTCATGGATAAAATGAATTGTCCCATTATGAGATTTTTGCTGTACTTGAAGTATTTCTACTGCTATCCCAGGTGAGCTCTGCATTCAATTAGAGCCACGGCTAAGAACCAAATGTCCATGTTGCTCTAAACATTCAAACTGTTAGCTCTACTGAAGCACAGTTTAACTTGATTGATACTTGGATTTTAAAGCAAATAAGGACTAACTTTTGCCCGTGGCAAAATATCTTTGAAGTTTCATGCCTGTGCTGAGGCTGGATTAGCTAAGTGATAGCACTGAGGCTGGGACTGTGACCCTGTTGTGCTTGGCAGGTTGTGATAAATGGGGGAATCTTTCTTAACCTCGTGGCCAAAACATTCCAGGATCAGGCTCGGGAGACAGGAGAACAGGGTCGAAAGATGCAGGAGATTTGGCGTGTTGAGCCGGAGACAAAGGACACTTGCTGACTTGTCTGGAATGGGGCAAATGCACAGACTCTTGTGGCAGAAATGGCTTCAGATGTATTGAAAATACACTTCAGTGTGACTCCTGGGCATTCCTCTGTGTACATGAAATTCATCCGTTACTATGAATCTGTCTCTTTATTTTTGTTTTGAATGCTTTGAGAGTTTAGGGAATCTTGGTTGTTATATTTTCCTAAACTAAAGAGGTTGTTTTCTTCTTTAATACTTGAGATGAGTATATAAGACCATCCAAAATAAATTGGACAGATTCCTTATTCCAAGTAATTGCCTGCTGGCTAAAGAACTTACTGGAGGACAGCAAATATAAATAAAATGGTATGAATTTGGAAAACAAACCCTGACAAAGTTAATTGATTGCTTCTGGAAAGCTAGTTCAACTATTTTATAAAACACCTTTAAAACTAAATCATACTTTCAAATATTTTAAAATTATACATTTAAATATAGCAGTATTAATAATGAAAAAATGAAAATCTCTTTGGATATACTAAAGATCTATAGTGAGATATTACCAGTCAAATTTTAAAACCTGAAAAAAGAGACAAAATTGGCCTACATGTGAGCTGAAATATGATCTGTCAAATGCTTCTTTCTTGCGGCAGCATTTTAAGAGCTATATTGGCTCTGATGTTGTCTCCCTTGGCTAATAATGAAAAACATATTCTTAGCTGATAGTTTGAGATTTATTTACATATTTTATGCAGTAAATGCAGCTATTCTGACTAGTGCAAAGAACTACAGCATAACGCAAGTGACAAAACCAAAATTAAATATTCTTAATGTGATTTCTAATTGTGGCTGTTGTTACTAGAATACAACCAAATACATATTGTATTCCTGCATATGGATACTATTAATCATTTATCCTTTTATGATTCATTTCCCTGAATTACATTTTAAGCCTACAATATTAACAGGGGTTTTAATTAATGTTGTGTTGTAAATGTTCATTAATATTTGAATAATCAAATCTAAATCATATGCATAAAAAGTAGTCTTACTACACAGCAGTTTTCTTCTGTGATGCTTACTAGCATATAGTAACTATATTGCACATTATGTGCAGTATATTTTCCTATACATTTTTAGAAGAGATTTTATCTTTGGTTTGCCTTTACTAAATTATTATTCTTTTCCCTACACCCCTTAAAAAACAAAAA
>VYXF01005643.1:306220-361830 GCA_013397295.1 Polioptila caerulea
AAAAAAAAAAAAAGACTCATTTCCTAGCAGCATTTTCTTCACTTTTACTGACATGTTCCAAAGGCACTGAAAATTAAAGTAACCAGAAACAAAGTAAATTTGATTTCCTGATGATACAAATACATGTGAATAGATCTTTAGTTTATATCCAGGGTTTGTGAGATTTTACACTGCAGCATTTTGTGTCCTTTTATCTGACCTCTAACAAATTATTTTTTCATCAGTTGGATAACATCTGTGCCACAAAACTGATTTCATTTTCACCATCAAGTAGTTTGAACTGCAAATAATCTTTTGCATCCTTACTATGAGAGAAATATGCCACTGAAGTTCTTAGCTATCTGATGTAGTTCATAATTGTTACAACAGCTGCTAGAAATTGTTGCTAAATTTCAAAACAAATTTGCTTCAGTAATGTGGAAGAACAAAAATGTATGAAGCTAGGAAAAAGCACAGCTGTTCACTGTAAGTGTACAGGAGATTTACTTGGTAATTTTTACAGTAGACTGTGATGTGCACTTGTTTATTAATTCCTCCTTCCACTTTTTTCCAAGGTTTTGAACACACTTTTAAAAATAATTTGTAGCATAGTCATTTATATACACTTTAAGTGGGTGGTTTTATTTGGAATAGCTTCAGTGCATTATGCAAAAACTACTAGTGTTGTACAATTAGCTGATGACTTCAGCTTGGGCTGTTTTCATAGACCAAATTATTTTTTCATTATCAGATTCATAGATATTATCTGTGGAAAAGTCAGATATTTATAGCTGAATATCTTTGATCTACTACCAGGAGAAAATCTACCACAGAATAGCAGAACAGTTTATATTGTTGGGGCTTTGTGGTGAGTGTTTTTTAAGTTTTATTTTATTTTAGCTATGTTTTAACATAATTCCCATCTTCCACAATGCCTACAGGACTCTGCCAGCTGTTAATAGGTAGGCAGGTGCTGGGCTAAAATCATGTTCATATTACCTGCTCAGATTACCTTGTTCATGTCCTTCCAACCTGTCTTATTGCTCTGTCCACCTGTTGCTTCTTGGCATTAATTGAGCCTCCTGTCCTACAAAGGCATATTCAGACTTTCCTTCATTATTCTGAATTGTAGCATTGATGGTAACAGGCCAAACCACCACGACCTGATTCAGGCCTAAGCTTAAATCTCCGAGGGCTTGTTCCAAGCTTGACAACCCCTCTGCTCAGGGAATGCCTTTTGCTGGAGGAGTGAATGCAGCATCACCTCAGGCAGCTCTTGCTGAAGCCCATGCAGAATTTGGCAGAGCTGGATCTCACTCCTCAGTCATTGCAGCTGGTCACAAAGAGCCTCTTTGCATAATCAGGCCTCTGTACATGTACTCAGCATACACATGCTCTTGCCTTTCAGGGTTGTGAAGGAGCACAGTGAATAACAGATATTTTTACTGATAAAAATTATTAACGTTTAGACAATGAAGAAGTCATATGTTCTTAATTATCTATGAATAATGCTCAGTTACGTTTTCCCATCTTTCTGGTACTCTGTGTCACTTACAACACTGTCAATTGGATATGGTTGTCTCTCCTGAGAGATGAAGAAGGATCTAAAAAACACAGATTTCTTACTAGCTGCACATTAAGAAGTGTACTGACAATCTGCAGTAGTTTCTCTCCTTTTCTGAAGGACACATGCAACGTTACCTCTGATTCTGTATCACATGCATGATCGACCGGTCACACAGGGTGGATCATGCTGGCAGACACTGCAGGTAATAACTGGTCTCCTACCATTACATCTGGCTCATACAGCTTGAGTAAGACCAAAAGTGAAGATAAGTTGGCTGAAAATTATCTGAGCAAAATTGGCACCAGTGAACAAGTGGCTAAACTTGGAGGAGCTCGTAGGAAGAGCTCACCGTGTTGTCTGGAATAATTCAAACCTCAGCCTAGGAACTTTCTTTAGATTGACAATAAATCAAGCTGTCATGTAGCTGAATCCATACATAAAGCTTTCAGTGTGCCCAAGCTATTCCATCCTATTCTGTCAGACCATGATCTGCGTCAAGTATCCATTAATTCTTAAACAGGTTATACTTCTATGAAGACTTCTGTGCTTGAAAACTAATTAGTACAAAGGTCACATCAAGTTAGTGTATTGTGAACACATTAGAGCTGTTTTTTTTTCTTTTCCTGAGCTTTTTGAATATGGTTCAAAACCACAATCCTTGTCTTTAAAGTCCCTTTAGCTCTGGGATGAAGAATGCAGCCAATGAGTATGTTTCTCCAAGACAGAGAGGACAGTGAAACTGATGGTTTTCCATACACTGCTTACTTAACACTGACCCAGCATTGGTGGGTTAACTCTCAATTGAACTAAGAAACATAATATATTTGACCAAGAATACGGCACATTTTCTGGGGGCTGGTCTCCTTTAACCTTAGCACCAGGCAATATGTATATTAAAAACACAGAAGGCAAACAGAAGAGTACAAAGACAGTAAAATAAATTATTTGCTAAATCAGAATGTTTTACATGTATATATGTAATAATCTGTAGTGGGGATGAATATTTGATAAATGTGAGATCATTACTGCACTGGGGTATCAATATATTCCTTGGTAAAAACCAGGACAGTGAAGAGCAGAAAGGAGGAGATGATCGACAAGGCCATTTGTTTAAATTTCATCTAAGCGAGGGATGGAAAAGTTGTGACAAGTGTTCTTTGATCTCGAGGGGAAAGACAGATTATTTTCTGATGAGGCAAACAAGACAGGAGAGAATTTGTCCTTTGTTCCTGCGGGGGTCAGTATATAAGTTCTTGGGTGAATTAAGGGGAAGTTGGATTCCAATGAGACACCAGCATTGTCAGAACAGAGAAGTGCCTTGAGGCAGAGATACTTGAGTTGTGGTGGTGAAATCAGCATTAGCAGTAGAAATACACCGTACTGCTCCTCATACAAGTTGGTTTCCACATGAAAAGAAAACAGCATGTTTTATTATGCTTTATGGCACAGTACTATAGACCTTTAACAAAATAACTTGAAGTATTTGCATGATCTATTTGCAACATGGCCAAGTTAAAACAGCCATAGGAACATTAACTTTTGAACTTCCTGACTTTCATTGCTTTAAATTTCAGCTTCAAAGTTTACTCTTTTTTTTCATTGCATTTGTTGGCCCTGGTTGGTTTTGAAAAGCAGGAGGAAAGAAAATAAGTTGAGGTTTTCTGAGAAGGCTCTGAATTTTATGCATATAACAGGAGATGACTTGGTATCCCTTTGAATATTAAATGATACCTCCAAAGCAGTTTTGATACACCTAGTTTGCTTACAGCATTTCTGTGGAGCTGAGGAATCACAAGATGAAATCTAGAAAGCATCGCACAGCATAGCTGTTTTCCTGCATTTCAGTACATTTGTTTTCTTTTCCTATAGAGATCAATTGCATTTGGGAATGCTGATATTTAAAAAACAGACACTTAAAAAAAAAAAATGTGATTACAAAAAAATTGGAGGACATCATGGGAACGTAACTGAAATAAAAACAGTAAGAATTTTCCATGTATAGATTAAGAATGGTATCTTCTAGCTGATTGTGAGTTTGGAGATACCAGGAAGACCAAGGGTATACTTGCAGATTCAGATTCACTGAGATATAGTGCTGCCTTGAAAAGGCAAAAAAAGCCAAAGGTTTGTGTTTAGGTTGGTGAGAGCATTTTTTAAGAGATGGTGTGGGTGGAGGGAAGGGAGAGAGCTTGCAAAATAACGTGAGAGAAAGAAAAAAAAAAAAAGAGAATGAGAGAATATCTGTGTTAGTGCTTTAGTATTTTTTCCTGAATCTGAATTTGTTGATAAATGAACTCCAGGCTGGTGGAGTTTCCAAATATCTGGCCTTTGGAATACCTGAATGGGAAGCTAATGCCTGCCTTCTTTCTTCTCTTCCCTTCTTTTTCCTTCCCTTCTCTTCCCTTCTCTTCTCCTTTTTTTTTTTTCTTTTTCAAAGGGAGCCAGGCCCACCTTCCCAGGTGGGAGGGAAAAAGCATTCTGTGAGCTCTGAGCTATTAGGTAACCCAGGCTGAAACAAAAGGTGCCATTGTAGTATGGCATTTGCCCTGCCTGACCCACCAGTTAAGGGAAGGCATATTTCCTTCTTTCATTGTACACAAACAAACAAAAAGAAAAAAAGGATGCCAGTTTTTCCCACAGTACATGCATAAATGCTTTTCAAAATGTAGAAGTTAGTACTTTTACAGGTTCCAATGGCTTAAATTATGACTTGACTGCTACACCCTCTGATATTTTTAGTGCTCTTGTGCCAAAGGCAATTTAAAATGTGTTTTAAAAATGTTTGCAGGTATAAAAGATTTTAAAGACGCTTAGAACTCTGAACTGTGTGAACCCATTAGTCATGTTGCAAAAACAAACATGTAGGAAACCCTTCCACTAGCAAGAAATTACCAAGGAAGGAATGTTTAGTCCCCAACGATAGCATATGAATAAGAAAATTGCGATGTTAAAGTTGTGTCTGATTTTATCAATTCGTGTCACCTTAATGATACCTTCATTCTCTAAAACCTCGCAATAGAAGCAGTTTTATACTGGATCAACCTTTCTGATTTATGTTTTACAAAGGCTTGTGTCAATGGTAAGACTGTGCAATATGGCCAAAAGAAATCATTATATGGATTGATCAAATTCCCATTAACTTCAACATCTATGTAATGTGCACACCAGCAAGAGCTCTAGTGTGTCACTGCTCATCATTCCAGCCTGGTGAAATAAGACTTAGAGGAAATGCAGTGCCTCTTTGCAGTCTCCATTAAGGCTTTAGTTGTCAATACAGTTATAAAACTCCATGTAAATGCTATCAAAGTCAGCATCGAAAAAACATTTGTGGAGAGCTACTTTTCATTGCTATTCATTCTCAACACAGTGTCACTTATATCCTGAGTCATATTCTTCTACCTGATATTTCCATCAAATTGCTCCCCTGCCTGTGCCATCCTCTCCTGGAGTTGTTCTACAGGCATAGTCCTTTCCCTGGACAGCGAGCAGAGGTGGGTCAACTTTCTCCAGAGTAATTTGCTGCAGGGAGTCATCCAGGCAGTCGAAGTGCATTTGCTTTGCCCATACTCCAGAGAGATCACACAGGCTGAGCAAGCACAAAGATGTGCTTTGTGGTTGTCCTTGGGTCTGCAAAAAGTGCTTTTCTTATTTCATTCTTGCCTCCTTGATGTTAGAGCCTCCACAGCTCCACCATGCATAGCTGTTTCCTCCAGGCCCAAAGCAGCTCTACCTAGCCCTCTTGCAACCCTACTGGTCTGGGAGGGATCCTCAAGGTAATTGGTGCAGTAGATGAGGGAACTCAGCAGATTCATTGCCAGAATAATTTAGTGCTGATGTGGCAAGATTTTTCAGCTGTAAGTGTTAGAAGGGATTTCTCACCTGTGTTGCATTATGAGTTTAATACCACCAGTGTGTGTGTGTGTGTGTGTGAGAACACCTCATAGAGCAGGACCATTTCATGGTTTAACATTTAGTGTAATGGGGTCCAATAAAATCATGTTAAAAGATGTTAATGTTGCAAAGAAAAACATCAGAAGCAAGGAAATGCCAGAATTAATATGGCCTGTGGAAATTCAGCCTCTTACGCATTATGGTGCAGATCTTATTACCTGACATCCTAGGCTTTCCAGGAGGTGTCTTTTTTTCTCAGTGAATGCATACTTAGATTTTTCTTTTAATGTTCCTCACTCTATCTTTGTTAAACATGAAGCATCCAAAGCTCAATTAATATAAAATCTTTCATCATGTAAATATTTATCGTATACCTTTTTTGCAGTTCTTTGCTGCCTAATATATGCATCTCTTTCTCACAGTGACCTCAAATTATCAGACACTTTTAACAGTGTTCATGTTTGAATTCTGATGAATCAAGTCGAGGTGAAGGTAGAAATTGTATAAAACTTTGATTATTTTTAATAAAAGTTTAAACCAAATGAGATTTTCTTTTTTTTTACATAAATGTAACATTTTATACACAATCTTCTAAGTTCAAAGTGTAGTTTCCCAGCTTGGATCATTAATTAGGTCTTCAGTGCAGCTGGAGTAGCAGAACTAGTCTGTTGCTCTGGGCAGACTGGTTACTAATGACTTTTGTAATGAGTTTCACAGGTATTTGATGAGTGCTTAGGCTTGTGTTTGTGGTGTTCGTCCCAAATCTAGAAGAGAGGAGAGAAAACTGTGGTGTTCTATCTCAGCCAGTCCCAGTATTCTTCTACTGTCCCCACCACGCCTCTACATCTGTCACATTTTTTTAACTTGGGTTCTGCTCTCTCGTTTTGCCACCATGGAGAGCCCATTCTTCTTTAGTCCCCTGATTTCTGTTCCCTCTCACTGTTTTGTTTTTTTTTCTCTTTTTCCTCCCTTCATTTGAGTCTACAGGGTTTTTTTGTCTTTCAAGGCACACCCTGGATACCCTGTACACAGGGTATTGACAGAGCAAAGAGGGACAGTTTTAATAATGTCAAATTTCCTGATGGCGTGGGGTTCTCCTGGCACTCAGGAGAGACTGAAATCCTAAGGCATCTTTGAGGTGGAGAGTATTCAGAAATTCAGGAGCCAGATTGCAACAGGAGTTCGCCAACAGTGTGACAACAGGTCTTTATAAACAAATCTTACAAACTGAAATAAGTGTGGGCACCATTTCACAGAAATTGTAATTCCTGGGTATTGGTAACTCTCCCCCTCCTCTTTCAGTTTTGGGATTTTGCCTCCAACTTTCAGGCACTCAAGCCAATCAGCAGCATAATGACTTGACATTCAAAATTTGAACACAGCAGTCTGTTCTCACAAATATTTGTATTTAAAGGTTTTTAGCTGAAACTTTTCAAACATTATATAACAGGCAACCAGAGTAGGAAAGTTCAGTGCAGTTCAACAAAATTCAAACTGAAACTGGAATCTTACTCCTGTGAATGATTCTCAACATGCATTTAACTAAAATGGTGGGAAAACCTGTGTAAACAGAGAGGGGGAAAAGGAAAACAGAGCAGGAGTAAAGAAAAAGGTTCTTTTTATAGCATTTAACACATGAGAATGTAAATAAATGTGGTGTTAGTGAAAGTTATTTTGAAAACAGTCAGCAAGGCAGATTAAGAGGTAAAACAGTGCAGCTGAAGACAAAGGAAACAATATTTAGTCTTTGATCAGACGTTTTCACAGTGATTTTCTGTTCACCTTCAAGGGTGGCATAATTTTATGAATAACAGAATTTGTTTTGCTACTTGAGTAGCCTTGAAGAGAAATGGTGTTCATTCCATATGGCCACTTGAAAGAAAATCCCATGCCTGTTCATCCTTTCAGAAATAACATTGTTATTTATTAAATCTTTTCTCTCAAAGAAGGACCCTAAAGATACACAATGAATTTACATTTAGTCTCAGAGGAAAAGCCAGATTTATACTCTGTGCTTCTGCACATTTCTTCAGATAATGATCATAGAAGAACTGCCAAGCGGCAAACCTGAAATATTCTCACTTTTTAAAGTATTTTGCTTTCATGGCTATATTTCTAAATAAAAAATACTCACTGTTTTTCTCTCCAAGTTTGTTGCATCACACAGGAAGTGAGTCATTTTGATACAATACAGTGGCTTTTCTGCTATGACCTTTCAACTTCTATCAAAATTTATCAGTTGCGGCTTTTGGTGGTGATTTTTTGTTCTTTTTTTTTTGGTGTTAATTTAATGTAAAATGTTAATTTATACAGATAAAGCATAATCTTTCAGATATTTTAATTACTTTGTGATGTCAGTTAAAATAAAATTCAATAATAGTGTGAGCTATGGTAGGAAAACTTGTCTGTGAGTACCCAATTACTGCATCTCACATCCCTGCCCAGGAAAGCCAGAGGTGCTAATATAATCTGTATATTAAAAAAATATACTATTATTACTAATAATACTATACTATAATACTAATATCACTACCATATACTAATATATTAAAAAAGTGGTCCAATTATGTTAATGTGTGCTGGAACTATCTTTGGGCTTCTGTGGTAGTTGCCCACCACAGGACATGCCATCATTTTGCAAAATCTGGATGTTGGGATATCTGGGTGACAGACTCTCCAGCAGCTGGTTAAAGTCAGGGGTTGAACTTTCCTGACCTGGGGAGAGAGATCTGAGCCCCAGTGCAAGTGTGAGAGACAGTGCTACTGGTGGCAACCACAGAACAGCAAAAAAATTGGAAAGGAATATATAAATGCCAGTAAATTTAAGAGCAAGGAGATAACAAAAATATACTGGAAGTGAACGCATGCTAAAGACATAAAAATACTACACTTATTCTACTAGGGTTTATACTATATAGCTACTAGACACATACTTATTTTTCTAATTAATTTTAAAATTATTTTCTAATTAATTTAATTAATTTCTAATTAATTATCTTATTGCATTTTATAGCTCTAGGTACATTACATTTTCAATCATTTAAAATTATATTTTATATGCTAAATGAAATTATTATTTTTCTGGTCAAATCCTCTGTAACTCAGTTGACACAAACTGCTCCTGAAATTACATATGTCCTGTCAAGAAGAAGCTGTTGTAATTTTGGTGTCCTTAAATGATTTTAAATATATTTTTTGAACAGTTCCCTCTGATACTGACACTCAGGACAGTAAGCTGAATAACTATCTATCATGTTTGTATATAATGCACACTGAAGGCATTTTTCATGGTAAATGGTCATATGTTTATATGTCTGGAGTATTTTATTGTATTTCAGATGTTATGCTGCTTTAATAACAATGTGGTTAACATAAAACTATAGCAATGATGTTTGCACCTGGATGTTTATATGCCTGTCAGGTTTGGGTCTGTGTGAGCCCTGACTGCATTTTGTGCTCTATGAGTGCTCATCTCTCTGAGTGATGTTGCATGGCATTCAGCTGAAGGATTTTATATAAATGTAATATTTAGCATTAGTAAAATCCTTTTTTCTATTGGGCCTGGTGAGTGTTTTGTCATTTGTCAATAATTTCAATAGAAGTGAGCCAAAGTCACATTTTTTTTCCCCTCTGAAACACTTTTAAAGCAGCAAAAAAATATAAAAGAATTTCTTGATGCAGCGTATCCTGAAACTTGTCATTGAACTTGCTGGTTGTAAAGGGAATGTTTATTTTATTGTGTCTCTCTCACCAAGTGAGCCTCAGTGAGTGATATTTCTTGGTGGCTTTAAAACTGGAACTTTGAAACCTCCCACAGAGCCCTGGATTTTGCATTAGCAAACTAGTGAGCAAAATGTTTTTTCCTCAGCTGAAAATGCAAGTAATTTAGTTTACCATAAGGTACAATTAAATTTCTGCTGGAAACCATGAAGATCCCAAGGAGATACCTACTCTGCAAGAGAAAAATTTTCTAATTTTTTTTTTACAGTGATGGATTTTGTCCCTTCCAATCAGCCTACAGCAGTGTATCGGGGAAATCAAATTGGAAGCTAAAATTCCTTTTATGTACTTACATATTGTAAATATAAGTGAAAATGGTGCATGTGTTCATTGATGCAATAGGAAAATATAGTTAACATACAGTTAGCAGATTCACATAATTAAAAATACTATATGAATTATTTAACTAAGGGTGCGTTTTGCCCCAGAACCTGGTGTTTATTATTTTGAGCTTTAGCAGGAAACAGAATCAGTATCAATTGGGGAAACATTTCTTGGCCAAGCTGAGAACAGTATGGCTTTCTCATTTCAAAATGGGGAACCTGGTTCTTTGGTTTCTTTGTTCCTAGTTTTGACTACTCCCCAAGCTATTTTAGCTGAACATTTTACCTACTAATGGAGCCTGGGGAAGTGCAGTTGGCAGCTGTTCATGGGATAATAATGAAACACACTGTTTAGGACTGCAAACCACTGCTGTAAAGTGCGGGAAATATTTTATAGAGATCACGGTGAGCAGAGCAGGATCCGCTTTAAGTTCTGCTGTAAGTGCGTGAGCGGGGAGCAGCAGGAAGTTGTGTTTCAAGTGAGAGTAACCAGCACTGCCTTGCTTTTGCAGGTAAAGAAGCCGTGTCCAGACTCCGATGGTTCAGAGCCGCAGAATCCCAGGTATGGTGCTGGAGGGCCAACACCGACTGACTGTGGTGTGGTGCTGGAGAGCGAGGCCGAGCTGTGCTGGGGATTTGCAGCATCACAGCCCTGGAGTCACATTTTGCAAAGAGCGAGTGGTTGGATCAGTTGTAATGGTTTTCACTCTGGAAAAGGGTTTTTTCCTCTTTTCCCAGTCAAAGATGCAGCCTGAGTCTGGGTTGTTGAGTTTAGATGATGGCATAATGCTGAATGGTCACATTCAATTAAAAAAAAATCCCAACTATTAAATCATGTAGAGAAGTCTGTACAATCAGCTATCTTCAGTTATCCTTTTTCTGCATACCTGAGTCTTGAAGTTTATTTAAAATATAGTTTACTTCCAGTGTGGATAACTAATTATTTATTTGGGAAAATTTGTCCTTACCAAAACTTCATTTTGTTTTCACATATGAAAAACCTGTTGTGTTCATAAGCTGGAAAGAACCCAGACACTCTTTTCCAGCACAGTCGTTTCTAGTTTCGTGTATATGGGAAAAAGGAAATGGGTTTAACTTCCATGTTTTGCTCACATATGTACATAATGTGTATGGATAATTTTGAGCCAGTGAAGCAGTAGCTGTTTTAGATGTGCATCTTCCTGGTGGTTAGTAAACTGGTGGAAAGTTTTCTTCAATTTTTAGCGAATGCTTCTTGTCTTCTTGTCTTTGTCTTGCTTCTGTATAGAAGACTATTTCAGTGTCATAAAAACTCAGAAGCTTTCATTGTGAGGAGAGAGCCACAAAATAAACCTGACATTTCACTAACATTGCTACTAAAACTCAGAAAAGTTAAATTATTCATATTATCCAAACCCATCCTTACCTATATCTTAACCTTGTTCCTTAATTATTGCAGCAAGATCCTCTGAGGGTCGCCTGTAATATCCAAGGCCATAATAGTATCTGTGCCTTTAGCTGCACTGTGAACCCTCTGAATTTCTTTGATTAGTTCATGTCTGTTAATAATATGTCTTTTCATTTAGTTTCGTAAGAAATGAAAAAGGAAGAGAGAGTTCAATGTCCAAGTATGCTTTCAGCGTAGTCAGTAGCAGTGGAAACCTGCTTTGCCTTTCAGTACTTGTAACTTCTAAATGAAAAACTTATCTGCTGTGCTGCTGCTTTGAATTAAAATATATTATAAAGGTCAAGTTCTTTCTGAGTATTTTGATACCATGGAGAATCCCAGCCTAGCGTAACACTCATATACAAGTGCATAATTTTAAGTGTTGTGATTGCCCAAATGAGAGTATTGTATCTCAGGCCATTAAAAACTATGAATTCCAGTCTGATATCATTTCATCAGTGTGATAAAAACAAACTGCAACAAACCTGGGGATCCAGAATGCAATGTACTGTTGCTGTCTCTGCACATCAGGAAATTTTTTATAAGCTGTAGTTAAATTCTTCATGCTGAGTCTGAGGAATAAGATTCTTTCTTTCTCATGCAAGAGAACGCATGTTACAAACAGTCAATCAGGTAGTTTCATTTTTTGAAGTGCATTTTCAAACAGAAACACTTTTCATTTTGAGCTCTGCAGCCTCAGTTGGAAGATATATCAGAGTTGAAATTAGTGTTACTACCTGAGCATATGCAATGCTGTGTATACAGCCTGGAGTGGCATTTTTCGGTTGTGATGTAACTTTTGGTTTTGGAGGGGAATCTCTGGCATACTTCAGGCTGGAGCGGCACTAGAGGGCTCTGTGTGGCACATCACACTTTAGAGCCTGGAGCAAGGTAATTCTTCTCTAAACAAGGCTTAAGTGAAAACACTGCACATAAAATGAAACATCAGCATAAAAATGAATGCTGGAGACACACAGCCTTACAGAATAGCTCCTGGCTTGGGACCTAAGGCCAATATCATTCATTTATTTAGCTAGCTTTATAGTCTGTTAGTTTTGGATTTGAAACTATTACAATAAATGCAGATGGAAAGTGTTTTTTCAGTAGGGAAGTAATTAAATTGGGTGTGGGAACTTTGTCAGGAGAATTCTTGGAGTGACATGTGTGTATCAGCAGATTCTTTGTCTTGCTTGGCCTGGGTCTGTCTTTTAGAAAGAAACATTCAAACTGCAGATGTGACTACTAAATTTTTTTAAGGGATATACTAAGCTATGAAGCACATAAAAAAATAGTTTTCAGAAGTGACCAGCTATACATGTAGTAAAAATAAACCTTGCCAAAATTTATTTAAAGTGGCTGTTGTCTTAACAGGTAAATTCCACATGGAGAGAGTGATCTGTAGTTAAGAATTGAAGTTACGGTGAATAGGCGAGTTGTAAACATATGACTCTTCAATGTCATTGACAGACATTTTTATTCACAAACAACTTTTTCTTACAAATTCTGTCAGAGTTTTTTGGGAGTTTTTTATCAAATTCCTATGAAGAGGTTGTGAATACTTCCTTTTATACCTAGGTCGTGACATTATACCTTACAGTGGTGGTATTGTGACTGTATCAATATTATAACATTCTTTCTTCATAATTCTGTAGTAAAAAATCAAATTCACCCTGCAAGCCTGGATAGTTGTCCAGTCATGCAAAATCTTCCTGGGGATGTTGACACAGAGGCAGTGAATATTTGAGACTTGCCCACTGTTCCACCACAAGTCTGGAACAGACAGAAATAGCATGGTGGACAACTCTTGACATGCTGGCTCTGTATTAAATTCACTAGCAAGGTTAGAGAAGATTCTAGAATTTCTAGAGAAGTTCCTGTGTTCAGAGCCTACAAACATACATAATTTTGTTATATGACAGATAACTTTAAAATGGTATCAATCCAGAGTGTGCTGAACAGCTCCTATGTGAAATTTAATGTCATTCAAGAATTGCTGAAGCATAGTGCAGTGCTTGAAAGTTAACTTGCTTGCAATTATCAATGACCTTCCTTTTTACTTCAGTAAGAAAATATCTATTTTAATTCTAATAAGGAATAATTTTGTTGCCCTGAACCTGTAAACTACAGCTAAAACCTCATACCATGTGACCTGTGAAAATGCTAGAATATATGTGATTCTGAAGTCTGGTAAAATGATAAATATGAAGTCCAAGATTCCTGCTCACAATCAACAACAGCATGTTTTATTTGGCCACACATCCCAGGGCAGCATCTTTATTTGAGATAGCAGTCTGCTCAATGGATGCATCTCTCCTACCCCCAAATCCTCCTTCTCATATCACCAGGCTTGCCAGAGGTTCCACTGTAAGACCAAAGTCACGTCAGGAACTGAGGTATGAGAGCAAGTATTGTTTTTTCTGGGCTATGAAATGAAATAGGGAGGAAAGAAATTAAACGAGGGAGAGGAAGTTCCTGCAAATGGAAATTCACAGGGTCTTTTACTGCTTCCTCAAAGTTCACTGTTTATAGAAAAAAAAAAATCATGTTTTTTTTACCATCTGGAGAGGATGGAAGACTGCAGCAGAATGAAGAGTTTTTCAGTTTAAATACAGTTTCTTTTATTTCCTGGAAGGAAAATGGCTAAATATTTCACATACTTTCCCTCTTTAAACTATTATATTTATATTGTGATGAAGCTATCTATAGGAAGAAAGGGAAAACTTGAAGGTTTTGATAAGTGGTTTCGTAAGTTAGGGATAAAAGTTAGCAAGCAAATCAATTTAGGAATACTTAGGATACATAGTGTCAAAAATATATTACTTGTGTATTTGCAGAAGGGCAATGGATCTTTGTACTAATAACTTAAAATTAAGCCCTGTAGAGCAAGAAGCCCTCTATTTTATTGCATGATTTTTACTACAAACTATGGATCAAATATTTCCAGTAATAACCATTCTTCCTGACTTTTCCTTTACATGCTTTTAAAAAAAAATTCTAAAAGCAAAGGAAAAGGAAATGAAACCAGTCTTAAGTAAATCCTCCCATTTAAAACTTTATCAGATGCTGTAAGAAGAGTGTAAATCAGGGGCATTACAGTTACTGCATGGATACCAGTTAGATGGGGGTCATCCCTATGTGTTACCAAACTACAAATTCACCAGTGATGATCACCAGTAAATATTGAATCATATGCACAGATCAAGTTGCTAGATAAAGCAATTACCCAAAAAAGTGCACAGGGATTTTTTATGTGCTTAGAAAGGCCTCCAATATTTCAATTTAATATGGGTTTCAGTGAGATTGCAGCTGTTCATCAGATGATTGCTGTTCTGTTCTTCAACACCCACACTTATATGTGCACCACAGAGTAAGATTTAAAAGATATGAATTCCTGTTTCTGTTTCATCTTAAAAGTCTCTCTTAAAACTTCTGAATGAGAAGTAGGCTTTCACATTTTCTCACCTATCTCATTGTGATACCTACCCATGTTTTTTCACTGGTCAGGGTACAGAGTGTGGATACACATCTAGAGACAATTATTGTCATTAATGCATTCACAAGTAAATAGATAGTATTGAATGTCAGTGAGGGCTACCACAGTTTTCCCATTCACTTCACTTGACCAAAGTTTGTTTCCTCTGTAGTTTGGGCACACTGTTGTGGATGTAGTGTTCACTGTGTTCACTGTCTCTGAGCTACGCTGATGCTGCACATATGCATTACCAAACAGTTTTTCCATGACCATTCCTACACTTAAAGAAAATAAAAATAAAAGTAGTTTGTATCTTCTGTACCTTATTTCAGACAACCAGATCATTATGTTTTGTTCTCATCAGTTTCAACTAAAATACACCTGAGATTTCTTCCACCAACTAATTCCCTCAACAAGACCTTAAGTCTTATCCCAGAATGATCGTAGTGATGGTTCATTCTTTCAGTCAGACATTGGCTGGCCTGTGTTTACCAGATCTAACACTGTAACTCCTGAGCCCAAACCCAAGCTTTACAGGCATCTGCAGATTCTGTGATGAAGTTTTCATGCTTTTTCTGTGACTTTGAAAACAGCTGACCGTCTGCATACGTGCTCCTAGTAGAGTGGGATCAGCAGTAGCTTCCCATTCATTTACAGTTCAAGAGATGGACAGCATTATTGTTACATAGTAAAGAGAAGCTTGCAATTGAGCTGCTGAGCAAGAAAAGCCAGCAAGAGCTATGGAAATTGTGATTAAAGTTTCAGCAATTATAATAGAAAAAATAAATAGTATTGGTTGTGTTGTAAAAATGAGCAAACCAGTATACCTGGCTTTCATATGTATTGTTGAAACCCATTAGGCTCCCTAATTTTCTTCTCATACATGTCTTAGAAACCTTTTAGAAAGTTAGGGTTTGTTGCCTTGTTAACTATATGTAGTTTATCTTGACCAGAGGAAAACGCTTTTCTGAGTCAGAAGTGTAGCTCCACTGTATCTCATACTGAATAATCTGTAGATCATAATGACGTGATAAATAGGCTTCACTTGAGGAAATGAGTTATTGAGAGGGGTCTGAACTAGACTTTGAAGGTGAGGTCCCTCTCATCCTGAAATAGACATATAAGGTAGGCACTTTTGAAATGCCATTTATTTTAACTTCTTTCTATTGACATCTTACTGTATCACTCTTCTCCTGGGAAACCATGGAGAATCCACCAGCAATCACCTGTTGCTCTGCTGATATTTTGTAAGACCAACAAGGTACACAATATGACCAAAGGCAATGAAAGCATTTCCTTCAATTTTATAGATTCAATGTTTCTGCAAAACGGGTCAATTCTAGAAGGGAATAGCTGCAAAAATAAGATTAATCTTTAGCCAGGAAAAAAGACTTTTTGACGAGCTTCTGGTATTTCTTGGGCTTGGGGCAGACTATAAGGAGGAACAGACACAGCAAAACAAATTTTCTATGAAAAGACAGAATAATTAAATTGAAAGTTTTTCACAAGTAATTTGGGGATTGGAAGAAAAACTAGTCAACAAGAAGAATGGTATATGCCAGAGTATAGCATTCATGTCAATGAGGCCACTACAGTTACAAGTACTTCACCTAAGAGAAATTTTTGACAGGATCAAGCCCAAACTACTTAGTCAAGACAGCAACTGGCAAAAAAACATAGAACAATTTTCCAATTTTAAAATAACTACATTGTGGAATAAGATTTCTCATAAAGACTACATTCTGGGACACACAGACTTAGCTTGCAGAGAATGTTTTATACAACTCTGGTACTTATTAAAGTTTTGGTTCACTCATTTAGTCTGCATGACTCTTAGGCAGTTGGAATCAATCAAATTAACATGGTTGGGAGGTGGTTCTTCACATACTTGTGACTGAGTGACACACAGCAGCCATGACTTGCACTACAGTTCTTACAAGGAGTAGTGCTTTGCTATATGAATTTTTTTTGCAGGCATGTAGTTTTCAGGCAATGCAAGTCGCTGCTTTTTTTTACGTCAGTCTGTGTGGTGTCCCTCTGACTTCTGAGCACTGATGTTCTCATTCTTTAACTTTAGAAATTCTGTCTTCTGATTACCCAAGGCCTATTGTATCTGGTCACTGTCTGCCCATCAGTTTTTGCTGGCTCTAGATCAAGCCCCCAAAGAGTTCTAAAAATATATATGATATGTTTACAGAAATTACAATAATCTATTTAGAGTGCAAATACATGGTAACTGATGACATCACAGGGAAGTATTTTAATGGTTTATATTAACAGATCCCCGTGGCTTATAACAATAAAAGCAGTGTATTTTTCATATTTCATGCCTGTTAAATGTCCTCGGGTTTTTTGTTAATATTGAGCATAACATACTTTCTGTGATATTAATAATAATTTATCCCTGTGATCCCAAGCCAGATCATGTCACTGTTAAGACTTCCATTAACCTGAGTCAATGATGGGTCAGACTTGAATGTCAGAATGAAAGCAATAAAGCCTAAGGGGATTTGTTTGTTTGTTTGTTTGTTTTGGGGCTTTTGGGGGCTTTTTGGTTGTTTGGGTTGTTGGGATTTTTTTGTTTGTTTATCACCACATTGAAAAAAAAATGGATAAACAGGATTCTAACAGAAGTGTTAGCGGAAGTAATCTGAAGATTTTGGAGACCAAAATACCTTGTAATTTTGAAGTTTGCTCAAGAGAGCAGGATTTCTGGATTAATTAATGTATCCATCAAGCTTTTATAATTGTTGAATCTGCAGGAATATCTTAGATAGTGTAAATACTGGTTTTGAGTGAAAGAAGATAACCTAGGAGTACATATACAAATGTTTTTTGCTTAATCCAGTAGTCTCTTAGAGCCTTATTCTAAAGTTTTAAATGGATTTTGAGCCATAAAAAACCAGTGTTTGTTCTTACATGTGCTGCACATGTAATCACAATGAGAAGGAGGTCTGTTTCTTTCTCCTGTGGTCTATTTTTTGCTCTGTCATATCAGGTTACAGCAGTACATAGGAGAACTAATTCAGACTCTCTTCCAGCTTCTCTGACCTCTTGTATACTCTAAATATATTTTACTGCTGGTGAGCCTGAATAGTAAAATTATTTGTTTCCACCTACTTTGCACTTCAAATAGAGCTGAAAAAATTCCAAGAAGGATGTAAACAATAAAAAGAAAATGGCCATTGAAATCCAAATAGCCTGTTCTGAGATTGATTTGTTTTTTATATGAATCATATTTTTTCTCAAATATATTTTTAAGTGTAATTTCTTGGCTAGATATTTCACATTTCAAATGTGGTTAGTCAGTCCTATGTACTCAGTAATCATTTAACTGACACCATACAGCTATTATGCTGTGCTCATATTTAACATACTGGAATTCAACTCTTTACCATCCTACTAGGTCCTGATCAGTCATTAGAGAAAAAAATAAGTAGGAAATAAAAATAGAACTGTCATGGTTTATGCCCAGCTAGCAAGCAAGCACCATGCAGCTTCACCCTCCACACACCCACCCCAGTGGAATGGGGAGAAAAATCAAAAGTAAAACTCGTAGCTTGAGTAAAACTATGTAATAATTGAAACAAATTAAAATATCTAATCATAGTAAATAATAATAATAATAATACTAATAAAGATAATTAAAAGAAAAATATACAAGCAAGTGATGCACAATAAATCTTGGTCCTCACTGTTTGCTGACTAATACCAGACCCGTCCCAGAACACAGATAATCCCCATTTCTGGGTAATTCCTCCAGTTCATAAACTAGGCATGATATTCCATGTGGAATATCCCTTTGGCCCACTCAGGTCACCTGTCCCAGCTATGCTCCCTCCCAGCCTTTTTTGCATACCTCCTCAGTAGCAGAACATGAGACACAAAAGAAAAAGGTCCCTGACTTAGGATAAACATGGCTTACCAAAACCAAAACATTCTCATGCTGAATCCAAAACAGCGCTGCAGCAGCTACTGAGAAAAAATTAACTCTGTTGCAGCAAAGGACAAGAATGAATAAAAAAAATCCAGATAAAAAGAGACCACATTAAATAAGGTGGTTGAGACCATGTGCAAATAAGGTGGTTGTAAGTTTGCTTTCTTTTTTTCCTGCTGTCTGCATCTTCCAGGTATTACACAAATGCATGTTAAGCCTGCTGTAATATTTCAGGCATTGTCTCCCCTCCTTATGTTAAGACAGCCTTATCAGAGAACAATTCTGTACCTCAGCTCCCTCCACACACAGCCTAATCTGAGCAGAAGTCAGTGTTGTTCTCCTCTGGGAGCAGAAGTCAGAGGATCCAGATGACAAGGAGGGAAAGAGGCTCCTCCACAAGGAGCATCTGGCTTTTTGGCAGATTTGTCAAGCACTTCTGCTAATGGGTTTGGATTTGCCCGGGGGTCTTTTATGTGGTTACATTGCAGATGGTCTGTCTGTTCTATCTTCTTCTTCTGAACACTTTTATTAAAAAAAACCCCAAACTGATAAGGTTTTTTATGGGTCTCACAAGATGCCTGTGCAGGCTCCTTTCTTTTAGTCGTCACAAAACTTTCCATATATCCAAACGTGTGTCTTGAGTTTTGTTGGCAATTCTGGACTTAATTCTGCAGTTTAGCTGCCAAGTGATATAATTTACTGTGATCTGAGTTCATATTATTGTCAAATTTCTTTGGGAATTTCTTAGTGTCATTTGTAGAGCAGAAGTAACTTTACCTCCTCTTAAAGCATGAAATATACTTGCCTTCCACTAGCCATCCACCTTTGAAAACATAAGTTTAAATCTGGTTTTGGTTAAAGGTGAAAATTAGCATGATGGTCTCAATCTAATTCATAGGGGATTTGTGTCTGCCATTTAAGAGAGGCCCAGGATTGAAGCAGCAAGTCTGTGGGAAGGTATGTTTGGCAGAGCTATGGAGAAAGGCATATGCAGTGCCCAAATAAATAAAGCAATTCCATGGATCAACTTTTTAACAGAATTATTTATTGTGTGGCCCGAGTGCAGAAGAGGGCAGAGAGGGAGAACATCCTGTTTGGTGAATTCCGTTTAAGTTCTGTTTCAATTTACAACTAAATCTCTGTCACTTTAATTTTTAAGGGTTTTGGGATTTTATTTGCTTTTCAGTGTAGAAGTAATTGGCAGGTGACTAGACATAAGATCATGTTTTATTCCTGTGTTATTTCAGGCTTATGTCTTATTTTCCTTCTAATTATGTAGATTAAATTAAATAGAAAATAAACCCCTGTGCTCTCAAAGATGTTGTGCTTTTCATGACTTTCTCAAAATAGTACCAGAGAAGAACATTCATCCCTCTTAACATTTCATTATTATACCATGTTTCCTACTAGCAATATTTTAACATTTGATGAGAAACAAGAATAAATGTATTATAAGAAGCAATCATGTTGTTATGAACATCTCACACCCTGCCCTGTCTCACAAACCAGGTTCTTGGGGGACCAGTGGGGAACCTGTGCTAAATGCAGTAAAGTTGCAATCTGGCATCTGCAATATGCACATGGGTAGACAAAAACCAACAGCACTGTGGGGCTTGTTTCCTGCTACCTTGTTCTTCCCTCAGTACTGGGACAGAAGCGGATATTTAATGATTTTAAAAGGCTAAACATTATGTCAGAAATCTTGGTGAGATGCAGCCATTAGGTACAATCTGTGTTTCGAACAGAGGGAGCTGCCAAGGAGGGTAACCAGCAGAGAGGCTGGTTCCCAGGGCTGCTTTGTGTGTGCTGGTGGTGTGTGCAGGGTGGTGGCTCAGCTGGGGCCCCACTCCTGTGGCTCTGGCTAGGCAGGCAGGTAGGTATGCCCTGGCCTGGGGGCTGGGTTATCAGCATGCAGGCTGAGCTGGAAGTGGAGGTGTTACAGATTTGCAGCTGCTACCTGCCCCTTCCTGTGGCCCAAGGGGATAATTCAGGGGAGGGGAACTCTGCTGAGTTCTCAGCGACACATATTTATTAACTCTTAGAAAAATCACCTACTTCAGCCCAAATGAAAAAGGTGTGTATGCTTTAAGTTTCAAATTATAAAATAACTTGGGGAAATCAAACAGCAAAGCAAACTGGAGTGTAGTGTTTTTATATCAGTTGTGAAGAACAATTGGTATCGGTGCATTTATCAGAGCATCATTCTCTCTCTTGCTCAGAATAATGGAATTTGTTTTGAGTGCAATTAGTTATGCGAAGTTATTTTAGATTCTTCCAGGCAATAAGGTCATCCTGGGCAAAATGACAAAGAATGTGTGCAGCACACCAAGTATACATTGCCATCCAGAATGTCTGTGCCCAGCTACACCTTACAGTGATCAGATACTGAAGCAGTTAAGGCATCAGACAGTCAGCAAGTTGCATATATTTGTTTTATATTCTAAATCAAACTCATTGTTGGGGCTGCGATTAGAAAACAGAAATAATTGCTTTTGACACAAACTGTTTTGGAGCCAAACATAATGTGCTCCACATGAGGTAAACTATAGAATATTTGTCTTGGGAGCCAAGATTCAGATCAGGTTTAACTTATAAGGGGAACTTCACTGTTAAAAGTAAGATGTGTTAATGTTTCCCATGTTAAGACTGCTTGCCAGTAACTCTCTGTATATTGTATTTACCAAGAGAAGTTTCAGAATGTTTGCATTAAAATATGAATAGAGCATGAAAACTACATGTTTTGGCAACTCCTGTATCCTGCCTAGTCTGTCATCATAACTCATCCTTTCCAGAAGCTGATGAAGTTCTTGCAAGGCCCTTGTACTGGTGGCTAAAGAAATTACATTGAAATGAGGTATGATCACTCTAAATACAGCACACCTGAAAGAGCTTCTTTTTCTGTGGACATTACCTGGTGAAGAAGAACCATGTTACAATAACTACTATGAAGTATAACAGGCATCTCAATTTAGGGTTTTAGACAAAACCCACCCGTTGCTCTTTTTTTAATGAAAATATGAGTTCACATTTACATCATGCTGTCTAGGCTCCTCTGAAGCCAACAGCAAAATTCTCAGCCCTTCATCCCTTATTTCCCAATTTTATATTTGCGTAAATATTACCTGACATGAATATAGTTTACATTATTATATTTAAATTCATAATATTATTTGCAGTAAGTAGTGAGATTTTGAAGGCTGTGTTTTACAAAGGACAGATTAGCAGCAGGCTAGTAATTGGCAGAGCTGATAATCTCCACATTCCTCTGTATATATGAGAAACAGTCTTTGTTCTCAAATCAGACTCAAAACCATCTTTGTGAGATCGTTCAGTCAATGGGTTTGTTACCAGTTCCTTTTGTCCAACCAGGTCACCTGTCAAGAGATGTAGAAGGGACTCTGAAATTTCCAGCAGATGTTTCAGATGTGACTCTGAGCAGTTGTTCTGCAGAAGTGGTGGCATAAGGGGGAAGGCCACAGGCTTGCTGTTTGCATTCCAGCCATCTCCACAGAAGTGTTTGTTATTTGTTTATGACACAGCACATCATGTTGTCAGAACCACAGCATTTGCAAGCGCCCGTCACATCTGGAAGTGATCAGAAGCTGTTGGGTGAACTATGCTTTGAAAATGTAGTCCTGTGATCCAAGGACTTACATTTAGATCTTATGTATCTGTAAACTGGCAGTTTATATCTCATGTAAGTTGGATACTTGACAGCTCCCCGTGGAACTGTGGTGTCATTATCACTTTTGATTTACTTATATACTCATATAAGAACTTCAAAACCTACTTTAGTATTATTTTTTTTGTTTGGGCTGGTTGGTTTGTTTGGATTTATTTTGTTTTTTTGCTTTTTGTTAAGTAGCAGGTGCCTGTGTGGCTTTATGTGTTTTCTGTTCACATGCCCAGGCTTGGGATGGGCCAGTCTCTATGTGGATTAAAATAATTGAGCACCTAGCCCCTCTTTCTGCTACTTCAGTCCCTGGTCCTTAACACTTACTAGTTTGGATGTTCTCTCTCTGGCTCCAGGAGTGATATTCTCAAACCAGCTGCCTTTTTCCTTGAGAAGATGGGAATTATACCACATTACCTCTTTCCAGATACTCCCTCCAGTGACTCGAGTGTAAACCCTGAGCTTATCCCATCAAAACTGTGGCTGTCCAATTAGGAGAGCCCAGAAAAGAGATCTCAAAGGCTAGGATCTAGCTGGCCAAAAGGTATTGTTTTGCATAGCTTTGCCTTTTGTGTGTGCATCAGTCTATTATATCAGAGTGGGACAGTTTCCCATATAAAACTACCATTTGCTTTCATCAACTCAAATCAATCTTAAACTTCAGAGTGGAGAGATGATGTGGAAGAGGAGCATGTGGAAAAAACACACCTCCTGTTACTTAACTTTTCAGTGTCAGCCTATTTCCCTACTCAGAATCTCTGTTTTGTAATTGAACAATCTCCTGAGCATAGAGAGTGTGAGCTGGAAGATTATGCTGAGTTAAATAACTTAGTATGTTCCACTCCCCCTGAGTTATCTTGATTTTTATTTATTTGATTTAGTCCTTGTTGGCTTTGGACAAGTCAACTACATATCCAACAGCAGAATCCAGAAATTACTCCTAAGTAAGTATGTTTTATCCAAAAGTGTGGCAATCCAAATTAATTTTATATTGTCTTTTAATTGGGACAGGGAAATGACATTCATTCCCAATAAAAGTCAGAAAGCAGTGAAAAATTATTGTAATGTGGATTTGTGGCCAACAGAACTGCATTAGAATAGACAGTATTCTGTGGTTTTCTGGGAACCACATTAAATTAAATTAAACTGAAATAAAATGTCTCAGTCAATCAGAAACAAGGGAAACCATGCAGTTACTGACTTTTAAGCAAATAATAGTTTTCAGTAATTATATAGCACAGCAGTCCAAGCCATCTAAATTCATTTAATGTGTTTAATCATTATTAGAGCAAAACTTAACTTCTCACTTTCAGGCACAAGGAGAAAATACCAGTTTTTCTTTTCTGACAAAAAGAAACTTGAATTTTTAAGCAATTATCTTTCCCAGTGTTTAGTCATCTCTTCTCACTAGAGTTACAAATAACAAATACAGATATCCTTTTCCATTAAAAAAATTAATATCAGCTTATTACTAAAGCAATAGCCATATACTGGATCAACAAAAGCTTCAACCTTTGGCAGTTGTTCCTACAGTGAGAAAAGAGAGAAGCATAGATTTAATAAAGGCAAAAAATATCTGACACCTAATTGTTAGGAAGCACAGAGAAGCTCAAGGTGGAGCAGGGTCAAAAAAGGGAGGGTGATAGCAAAAGCTTAACTGGGGAAATGGGAATGGGGGTGGGGAAGAAGCTGCAGTGCTGTTTAAAGAAATGTCTTTCTCTAGCTGTGAATGGTGTAAGGAGGCAAGCTACAATGCAGGCCTTTGTCACCAAACCTGCTCGGCCACGTTCTCAACTGAGCCCTCTGCATCAAGTGCATCCCAGGCACTGACACTGCCTGCCTGTCAGACAACTCCTGTAAAGTAATACTGTCTGCAGGAGGGTTTTTTCTTCTGGTATTAGGCTTGAATAGCCAAGTGAAGAACAATAGGCAGGAAAGCAAAACTGAGATACAATCACAACTTCTGCCCCTTTATGCCCGAAAGATTTACCTAAGGAGTTCCATCCTCTGTAAGACAAGCAGTTTATTCAAAATCAAAAAAGCTATTAAACAAAATCACCTTTGAATTTTCCTCACATTATTGTTCCTTTGTACTAGAGGGACCCTCTCCACGGTGCAGTTATTGCAATATCTGGGTGTGGGTTCTTTTCCTGTGAGCTGGGAAGCTGCATGGTGATACTCAAGCTTGCAATGAGTAGTCCATAGGGAGTCTAGTACAGCCCTTACTTTATACTAACAGTTTCAGGAAGCTCAACCTTGTGATATTTTTATTTATTATCTATGTGGTATTCCTTAACATGGTAGAAAAACTTGGATGTTTTAATTCTTTCTTTCACTAAGGCTCCCTCTCTTTGATACCCTCTGTCTGACATTGATTGTAGATTTGTTGAAGTATTTTTATTCTTGGAATATCAATGTGACTTTACTTTTGCCTCTTTCCATTACTTTTTTAATATGAATGTTGACACTGTACTTGCAAACATAAGAAGAACATAAGATAAGAAACAGCAATTATACAGCTATAATCCACCTCCTATCCCCAAATAATTGCAAAAAGTTTGACACTTGTTTTCTGTGTTGGTAAAAAATTTAAAAAGGAATAAAATAAAACTCCAAGGAGCATTTGCTGGTTTTATCAATATACCATAACATTATTTTACTGCTTTTTAGCATGCATTCCTTTACAAGTTAAGAAAGGAGGCCTCAAGGAGAGCAGGAAGGAGGTCTTACTATTATTTGTTTTTAAACCTGGCAAGCTTCCAGAACTTGTGTGTTGGAGGAGCAGCTTTTGTGATATTGTGCCTAGAATAGCAAAAGTTCTGCTATTTTGGCCATCTCCTAAGCTTAGGAAGATCTATAGGTGGGCTTGATGAGCTGGGGAAAACAAGAGGGATAGTTGTCTCAATGGAACAAATTTATCTCATTGGTTGTGCTCTTAATTCCTTACCTTTAATAGTGACAAAAAATGACAAAGGCTGCCATAAACAGTGCAAAAGCACCTGAGAAAGAAAATATCAACTTGTATTTTGGGGTAAATGAAATGATTGGAAATGTTACGTGTCTGAGGAGTTTGTTTTTTGTTTTTTTTTGCTTTGTATTTTTGCATTATTGGTGGAGATCTTCCGTGGAAAGGCGTTGGGAAGTTTTTTGTTGTGTATGCACTTAAACACATGTCTTTGTGTATACTGAGCATCAAAGAATTATTATAAGATTGGATGTGTCTGTGTGTTAGTGTACATAAATTTGTATACAACTGTATATTCCCTGGAAATCTGTCCATCATCCAGAATCTCTCTCTCTTCACCCTCTTTCTTACTGCCCACTGTAGTCTTTGAAGGGTTGGAATAACTTCTAAATTGTATTCTTTACAGTTCTTGTAGGTGCAAGTAAATATGAAAAATATCTGGTCTAACTATGAATGTAATTTAAAAAAAAAAAACCAACAAGAAAACCCAAAACCAAAACCCCAAAACACTAGGAAAAAAACTTTATAATTGTGGTGTTATCTAAATTATTGGCTTTTAAACTTCGTTGCAGATTTTATGTAGATTGGACAAATTACATTTGTGTATATGCATCCACTTTGATTGGTTTTGTCAGAATAAAAGCTTGCATGAGCTAGTTCAGACTGCATATGAGAGGTGAGCTCACTTGTCCTGTTCAGAACATGGCTGAAAGATTTGCCTAAAAAAATTTATGTGGAAAATGGAAAAAAAATTAATCCACTTGTCTTCAAAACAGTGTAGTTGGTCTGAGCTGATACCAGTAGGAAATAGATTTAGCCAAGTTTGAACAGTTCTGTAATCCAATTTTCCTATTGCACTAAAAATTAATTTGAAATAAAGGTTTGCTTAATTTCAGAACCTCCAGGCAGCTGATAATTTAAATGGACAAGACCCCAGGTTTCTGTGAGAAAGTATGGAATGCTTAAGAATTGGTGTTACAACAGGAGCAATACTAGAAAAACAGAGGGGAAACTAACCTAACAATAATAGTAATAGTAATAGTAATAGTAATTTTTACCTCAGTGCAGTTTTGTGAGAGTCTGCTAAAGAAATGTATGTGGCTAATTTCCTATCAAAGAATTTTAAATACCTTAAAAAATTTTGTTATGATTATTTACAAACTAAATTAAATTATTCCATTTCAAATAACCTCCATCTAGTCCTTTTTTTCATTTCTCCTGCAATTTGGATTTGCTTCAAATTCTGCACAAAGGAATTAGTATTTTAAAAATGTTCTGATTAGGCTGGGATTTGAAGTACTTTGTTTTCATGTTAGAATATTTATTCTTTTATATATTTTTGATAAATTGTTTCATACATTTGATCTTGTTGATAAAAAAGTTTGAACTGGATTATGAAGCAAAACGTTTACATTTTAAAACATCCCCTCTTTCAAGAAAATTATGTAAATATGTTCTACTTGTAGAATTAATAAATAATAAATGGAGTCCCAAGCTGTGGAAGGACCCAGCTCTTAGTCCACCTTAATAATAGTTAAACTGGAAATGTGGTTGGATAACACAGTTATAGCAACCCAGATTTTCTGAAAATAAATTTTATGTCTGCTGAAGAAAAGCAGTGCGCAAATAAATATGTGATTGTAATGAGGGATGAGGGGGAAAGAGGAATTTTAAATACAAGTGTAGAAGCAAGATTTGAGCTTTTTACCTCTAAAACACCACAAGTGAAAGCTATACAGAAGTAGAGAGCTGCAGTTTTCAAACGGGGTAGTCATAATTAGTCCTGCTTGCACCTTCCTATGCAAGGTTGGGTTATGGTGCTGGGCTGTGCTGGGGTGGGGCACAAGTTCTGCTCATCCATGCTGGGAGAGATGGGACAGAAGAGGGTGGAATTCATCTCTTTGGATGCTGTTCCTTAATCCACTTCTGAGCATAGGCTAACCCTTGAAAGATGTAACTTCAAGCTGGGGAACAGAATATGGGTCTAATGTGTGGAATCCCCACACAGACATATTTTTTATTCAAACCTTCTTCAGTTGTGTAGGGTTGTCCACAGGTTGGAGTTAAAGCCCACTGAGATCTGGAAGACTGTTCTGTGAAATGGGAAGTTTTAGAGACTTTTCCAGTAAGCTTCTGAAATGATCCACTAAGTATGTGCAAATACCAACTTTCAAAGACTTTAAGCACAGCCAAAGCAGAATAAAAGACAAATCTGTCTTGCCAAGTCTCAGGTTTTTGCTCAGAAGCTGGGAATAATGCAAACCTTCTTCAAATAGTCAAGAGATAGTTAAAAACATCTTCTTATCAAGCCATCAATTTCCTCACAAAATACGTCTTTTTATACGGTGTAGAATTTTACTTAATTATTCTAAAAAGCAGTTTGAGACATAGCAGGAGGAGAAAAACTAAAGCTCAGTCATATGCCTGGCAGAGAAACAAAATATGTAAAATAAAATTGTACAGTGTAGTCTTTTAAGCACCTTTAACAATAAACTTTATTCCACATAAATTGAAACCCACTGCATTAACTAGAAAGCAGTCTTTAATAAATAGCTGCATAAACTTAGAAGTATTAATTACTCCTTCAGAGATTTCTTTTTAACTTTTTTTAGTGCAGGAAAGCATATACTGAACCTGCTTCTGATTAAGTCAGTGAAAGCAGGACTCTGATAAACATTTAGTTTGACAAAATGAATTCAAGATGTTGGAATTATTTTGTCCATTTTACTAAGCATTTTTTCTGAAATCTCCATTCACTGGAAGATAAGATTTTAGTAAGTCTGTTACATCTTCCTGAGAATTTTTTAGGCTAAAGGTAAAATAAATGCATCCAGAAAAGTGAATTGAATTATATGTGTTACACAGAAGGTAACTTCTGTGCACTTGTGTAAATAAATCACATAGGGATATATTAATGTAATCCCTTTACTTGTTCACACAGGATGGAGCACCCAGGATAATACAATGTATACACATGGTTTTCTGAAACTTTTTTATTGCTTTGGATATCTTTTTTATTCTTAATAGGCTACCAATAAGTAGAAGATGTCTTTCAGTCATGCAGAAAAAATGTCTATTTGTGAAGAAACTAGTTTAAAAATCATTTTAGTTAATTAACTTGACATGTGTGCAGATGGGATGCCATTTGTTAGAGAAAATAAATTAGGGCAATAAGAATATTTCTCTGCACAGAAACCATCATGCTTGTTTGGGACAAAAAGTATTAATTTTACAAAATCTGATTGTTTGTATTCTTTGCCAAGAAAATGAGCGTTAGTGGACCTAGTTTTCTGATTTAAAGGAAAAAAATTTGATCTGATTAGGAAAACCTTATTCATTTATCTGTGAAAAGTGCTTAAAATGTATGGTTCTTAATAAAACTAGGTAGGTGAAACAGTGATTTAGCTTTTAAAATGCCACTGAAGTATTCGTATCTTTGGTAATGATACATGCCTGTCTGAAAAGAAATTATTGGGAATAATTTTCAAGGGGAAAAAACACTTGTGAACTTCCTAAGCTGGAACTGCCCATTAGGTGTCTGTGTGCTGATCATAATTCAACAGGAAATAATGATATTTAAAACTGCCAAGTGTACACGTGGGGAGCATTACACTGTATATGCAATGAAACACGCATTGTTTATTTTGTGTAGCATTCTTCTGCTCCCTTAAATGCATACAAGATGGAAACTCATAGACTTTTTTTAACCTTTAACTGCTACACTTGTACAGAAACTTCTAAACAAAACTTGGCAAACTTGTAAACAACTTGAGTTCATTTTTTATCTTCTAACACTTGATTACATTTCCAGTAGACAATAAATACAATGCACTGCTGACAGATCTGTAGAAATGTATATACAATTAGATGGAGAAATCGGCTTCAGTGCAGTTCAAATCTCGGTTTATGCCTTTGCATTCCCTTGAATATGGCAGTAAAATCCTTACCTGCTGATTGCCTGCAGCAATACCAGTTTTTTCCTGCTCATCCACAGTGCTATTGGGAAGGCTATCCTGCCAGTGGCTTAGCCAGTGCATCTCATTGTTGACTCAGGCATTTACTTGAGTAAATGGTATTCTTTGTTTCAATCTGGAGGAGAAAAGGCTTTCATTTATTTTCTCAGTTGAGATATAGTATTTCCTACATTTTCTCGAATATATTCAAGACATGAAAGCTCTGAATCTCTGTCTTAGGTTAAATGAATACAATGTGGGGGAGTAAGTCATCCAGGAGATCAGCAGAATTAGGAGCAAAAAAGCCAGATAATTTCATTATCTGGAGGAGAAAAAAAAAAAACAAAACAGATTCAGCCAACAGACCCCTATTTGATGGAAAGGTAGTGAGGTTTTGTTTGCTTGGTTTTCCACAGAGGAGGATATGTGGAGCACAGAAGATAACACTTGAAATAAATTCTTAAGACGTTGGGTCTTGCCCTTAAATATTTGTCATTGATTTTCCTGGTCAGAATATGAATATCTGGGAGCTGTTGTTGTTACTGAACCATTCCAGCTGTTCATCTCTTTTCTCACCATTTCAACCTCCTGCAATGTAATTGGGCTTTTACATCCTCCGTAACATAATTTTTCTGTTAGCCTTTGGAGTGTACATATGGAAAATCATTCTCTTGTTACAGATGGGCTGGCAACTTTGCTTATATGTAACAAAATTGTTTCTCGGCGGGAAAAAAAAAATCTTTGTAATTAATACATAAATGAAGGAAGGAGTAGGCGAGGACACACTGCAAATTGGATTGCTATTGCTGGTCTAACAAGAAATGTTCCTTGTCTGCTCTGTCTTTGTCTGAGAAAGGCAGACCTGTTGTCACTGCATGAAAGCCATCTACAGGCCCCCAGTGTAACCGGGAATTCATTGCAGTCGAAATCCACTTGAAATTTTGCAAGCTTCCCAGAAATTACGCAGAAGAAAACAAATATCAAGTGATCCAAGAAGAATATAAACATGTGTAGGAGTGAAAAATTTTCCAGATGTACATGAAAGTTCTGTTCATTCACTCATGTGGTCTTTTCCTACAATTTAGTGTGGATACAGTAAATGCTGATGGTTGGAATACAAATAACAAGAGGCAGAAGTTCCTGTTTCAGCTTTCTGTGTAAATCCTGTCTTTACACGTAATTTCTCTATTTTCTTCTAAGAGATACTTATACATCTGAATTTGTTCATTTATCTTTCCATCTGTCCATCCATATGTGCACTACCTTATGCACAAACTCTGTGGTGTGTTTCAGTGGCAGTTTCATAAGCCAGTGTCACTTCATAATACCTAAAGGAAAAGGGGAAAAGTATGGCATTGTTGCTGTTACCTACTTTCCTAGGTTTGGTAAAAGGCAAAGATGTCAAAGGAACCTGTGTATTGATTTGTTAATCTGGATGCATTGCAAACTCTCCATATAAAAAATAATAGGCTCTTATAGAAAAAGCAGATTATTTTAGATATGCATTAACATTGTCACCTTGGTTTTTAACAGGTCTATGGAAATGCAGGATCTAGCCAGTCCTCATAATCTTGTTGGAAGTAGTGATGCACCAGGTAGTTCCAAACTGGATAAATCTAATCTCAGTAGCACATCAGTCACAACAAATGGAACAGGAGGTAAGTATAGGACACTGCTGGCACACAGAAAATTTTGGCTAGTTTTTAGTCATATGCATTTTTACCATAATTTCAAGAATGACCATATACCCGTTTATAAATACAGCAAGAATTATGAAAAATTGGCAGTCATAAAACTGTAGATTTCTAATTCCAACATCACTTCTTTGATTTGCACCAACTGAAGTAAGAGGCAGAACTGAAACAAGGTGTAAAGAGGAAATAAGGAAAATGTTTGAGTGGTTGATTTAAACACAGTGTTAAATGTTTGTTTATACCTGTGGGTAACTTACAAAATAAATCGTATTTTCTGTGTCATACTACCTTGATGAGTAATAATTTACTCTTATACCCTGAGTTACATGCATTTATGTTAAATTAAAATCACTATCAAGAGAAGTGCATAGAAATTAGACTTAGGTAGTTTTTTTTTCTGATGAATTCCATTTCTTGGGAGATAATGAAAGTTTGTAACAAAGAAATTGTTAGATTTTCCTCAACACCGTTGCCATGCAACTACAACACAGATATCCCATTGCTTCCAGATAACCAATTCTGCCATAGTAGTGGGAGGCAGGGCACCACATTCTGAGGTGCCATCCATAAAAGTGACACCATGGATATGAGTCAAACTAGAGGTTTTTTCTTAGAGATAATACATTACTGTCTATTTTAATTAGTGCTAAGAATTTTTTTTTTGTTTGTTCTTTCTGGCCACAAGGTAAAGCATTTTATTCACTTACTCTATTTAAATAAAAGTCTGTCAATGTCAATAAAGAGTGGATGTGCCTGGGCAGGTAACTGAGCTCTACAAAGAAGGGCTGAACCATATTTTTAAACAGAATCCTTATTCCAGCATGAAGAGAAAGCTTCTAGCATGCTATTAAAGAACACTAGTAACTGTATGTCTCTCTATTATTCAATGTGCATAAATAAGCCAGTTAAAATAATACCCACAAAACCAATACAGTTCCATTAAAAGGCTTGACTTAAAGTGCCAAAACACAGATCTGTCTTGGAGACTATTCATTTACACTGAACAGACATTGGGAGAATGAACTGTTGTACAATTCCTGTTCTCAGGAGACAACATGACTGTGTTAAATACTGCAGACTGGTTGCTGAGTTGCAGTACTCCCTCCTCTGCAACAAGTATGAGAGACCCTGGTACCGTGCATGCGTGTGTGGTGTGTTTCCATGACTGCTGTGTGACATCTCTCTCCGTTTGCTCCGGCCTTTTCTTATCCAGTTTGAACGTTCTCATGGGGCTCCCCCTCACCTCGAGCATTTTTTCCCTACCCTTTCTCAAAGGCCTTTCCCACAGCCAAAAAGCTGCTAGGAAGTGGCAACAAGTAGTTATCTTACAATGCTTTGAAAGTCATTTGATGAGCAAGGAGAATTTAACCCGCTTATAATTAGCTTAGCTGCCTACATGCTCTGAGTGACTGGGATTGCCTCGTGGTGTTCAGCATTGCTGGGAATCAGACCGATGGAATTTGCACGGAATGCCCATTTGCTTTTCTTTTGTTTTTAAGTAGAGCATTGCACCATTACCTGAGCTCAAGTCAAGGTTGACAGTATTGTTCTTACTCCTACCAAGACTTTCATTATTAATCAAAGCTTATGTCTAATGTGCTGCTGCATGTAGCTTGTCACTTCCCAAAATTTTAGCCAAATTTTTCAAGCTGTTGTTTTCATTTATGAGTTTCCTGACATGTATTAATAATTTACATAAGTTGTAAGTATTAATAATAACTCTATATGTGACATAATTGCAGTACATGTGGTATTAATCATAAGTGTAAACATGCATCATCATGTTTCTCTGCAAGTCCTTACCAAGGTGCTTAAGTTGTGCAGGTTTGGACTAAAGTTATGAAGATTTCAAAAACTTGCCCTTTTAAAAAATTCTCAGAATTAGCTTGCCATTTGTAAAACACATATAAAAAGAAAATTTACCAAAAAAAAAAAGCTGACTTGAGTATAAAAGATCATTTGCATCAGATTAAGTTGTTCCATGTGAGTGCTCCTGCTCTGGTCAATTACAAGATTTTCAGTTTAAGGAAGATTGAGGTAACTTGATCTGTCACCTCATTTAACTGTTCAGCATGTTCAGGTAAATGTGGAAGGTAACAATTTAAGTACTAATTATTGGTAGTGAGGAAATATAATGTGTTAGTTGTATTAAATCCGATTTTCCATAGGCAGTAGAATGTTTAGAATTGTGCTTCTGGTTGAGTATATTTCCAGGAAAACTCTTAAGGCTTGCTAAGAGAAAGAAAAAAATTATTCCTATGACAAGCAGTGTGGTTTGTTGTTTTACATGAGCTTTTAAAATCAGATCTGTTTGCTGTAACTTCTGTAGCATTTGCTTGTCCTCCTTCATGCTTATTATTAGCAGCTCTTGCCCCTAAAACTCTGCATTTATATTCAGTCCTTAACATAGAGGAATGCTTTAGAGAAAATAAAAAAGGAGTCAGCAGAGTAGCAGTCATGTTGATCTGCTAGGTCCCTTCATCAAGGTATATTGTAGAAGCTGTTGCTTGTTGTGAGTTGTATTCTGAGTTAGCCTGAAAATAATGAAGTTTGGATGAGATCCCTGGAGGTCATTTGAGGCAAGCACTGCTCAGAGCAGAGCCAACTTTGCTGTTAGATCATGTCAGCGTTGAAGGCAGCATTAAATCACAGCATTGAATTTTTCTCCTACATCTAATTGGATTTTTCCCTTAGTGCAGCTTGTATCTGTTCTCACCTGTTGTTTCCCAGGGCACCTTCTGAGATGAGTGTGCCTTTGTTCTTTGTCATCTTTGTCCCTTCCCCTTAGATAGCTGCAGGCAGCAATTAGCTCTTCCCTCAGCCTCCTCTTCCTAGGACAGAACCAGCCCAGCTCCTTTTGTCTCCTTGTACATCCATGGCCCAGCACCTGAGGATGTTGGTAGCTCTGCTCTGTCACTGTGTTGTCATGGTCTAAACCCAGCTGGCAACTAAGCAGCACACAGTTGCTTGCCCTATCCCATCTGAAAGCAGAACATGGGCAGTCTTCACTGCTAGCAGCACTCAAATGTATTTACAGTAGAGATTGCTTTTCATTTTATTTTCCCTCCTTCAAAATGTTAAAAAAAAAATAGTTCTCTTGAACTGTTGGAATTTTTTTTTCCTAAGCTTTGTGCTTTTTCTCCCCTCTTTATTGAGTGACGTACAACATAAAGAAAAATAGGTAATAGTCAAAATCTCTAACTACACTGAGGAAGAACCTTGATGAACTCCTTACTGTCATAAAATCTGAATGCAAAAGAATAGAACTGTTTAAAATCAAGCACATATAAAAACACTTTCTGTAGGTATTTTCCAAAAAAACTTAGTGCCAATATAATGTTTTTCCTCAAGTTAAGTACAGGAGAGAATTTCTTTTGTTTTAGATTATTTTCTTGACAGGGAAAGAAAAAAGATGGTGTCTGCTGGTGTTGATGGCAGTGTAATGCAGCTGGCATTAACTAGAACTGGACACAATTCTAAAGTAAACATTTTAATTCATGACTGAAGTTTTTGTTAGATATAACAGTTAAACACATACTGTCTTCTTGGGTACAATACTCAACATTTGTAGCTCACTCTGAACAATAGTGAAATACCTTCTTGAATAAAAAGAGATAAGGTACTAAAAAATACTTTTTTCATTTGGGTAGATGCCCAGACTTTGCAGAAGTACATAGAGGCAACCGTATGTAGTAATCAGGAAATAAATTAATTTAGATACTTCTGATACTTCAGGAAACAAAACATATTCCACGTGACTGAGAGGTTTAGTGGAAGCCATCATTTTGTGACAAACGACCCTTGAACTTTTTCTTGATATGTGTTTTATTGATATGATGAAAATAAAATCACATCCTTCTCAAATAATTATAGAAATGGGATTGACTGATTACTCTATTACTCTTAAGAATTACTTTTTTCATTTTGGGTTATTTTTGTCACAGTTTTTTTTTTTGTTGTTTTTTTTTGTTGTTAGCAGAATGAAAAGATAATAGCTAGCAAAATGAGGAGTACACAACAGCTTGAAAAAATGTGGCTGCAATTCTTGCCTAATGATTCCATATTGAATTAATATCCTGCTGCTTGCAAGGAGACTATTTGGACATGGTCTTTTTATGAAAGAGAAACAATAATGAAAAGAAGTTCACATTCAAAAATTTTTTGATCTCAGACAGTAAGTGGAAAGATACAATTGTGTAATGAAAACCAGAAGGTGCTACTTGATTTGTTTGGCACTGGATCACCAGTAATGCTGCAGGGCGCTCTACCAGTCACAGAGACAAATGCATCCCAATTTCTCCTGCTTGTTCCAAACAGGTGTCCCTCTGAGTTCAGCACAGGTCACTTGTACAGTTGTAGACATCAGCAACATCCCATGTGACTTCCTGAAGTAAGATCCATTCAGCAGTGTGACTGGAAATGGGATGTGATTTTGTAGGAGAGGTAACTCACACAGGGCTTGTCATAGGCAGCTTTGCAAGTAGTTGTCCAGTTTCTAATTAACAACTCACAGACACAGGGAATAGCAGAATAGCAGAATGTGTCTGAAGGTGTTGTTCTGGATGTTTTTCCCACAAGGAAACAAAATCCTTTATTTAGCTCATGCACTGCCTTTTCTTCTGCAGTCTGTATGAGGGACGGTGAACCTGGGGGCAGCTCAGGCCATACTTGGACTGAATTAGCCTCTTGAAGTACCTCTCTGTCTCAGCTAAACATAAAGGGAGATTAGTAGGCACCTTTTATACACTTGATTTAGGTGACTTGAATCTGAGCCACAGTTTTAAAATACATTGCCAGCTCAGAACATGAAATTCCCCCCTTTCCCATACTGTTGCCAGTGCAGTCAAACGTGGATGCAGTGATGTTGACAGATGAGAGCTTTGGTCAGCTTAGCTGAGGCCTCTCAGAGGCGTCAGGTAACCAGCTGGCAGAGAACGCCTTTCCTTGGCGTATGTTAGACCTGCTGGGGGGCTCTGCCAGGCTGGCTGTCACAGCAAAGGCTTCTTCACAAATCCCAGGCTGTGCCCTCGGAATTTGGATACCTGGCATGCAACTGTGGTAGCTGCTTGTGCAGGCCTTCATTGCCTCTTCCCTCTGTACCCCTGGGCACCAAGCTGCGATATCCATAAACAGGTGATGAACGTCATGCCCAGCTCTAACTGACCTTCACGAAGAAATTGCATTAATATGTTGAGGCTTCTGCATTTGCCAGTCAGACAGCTAATAGGAGCTGCAGTGTGTTCTCTGCTGCTGTTTCTTACCACATCAATTGGAGGGGTGGTTCCCAAATTCCATTAAAAAAATCCATGCCAAATGTTCTCTCCATATTAAATAACAAAATCTGTATTGCCTCTGTGATGCTTTTTGTGCTTTCTTACAGCTTGGATGGTAAGACTGCATGATGATCCCTAAGAAATAAATTTGAGTTCAGAGTAGACCAAACTGTTTGGTAACTTCTGCATAAAAAGCTGACTTGTCATGGCTGTCATTTGTGTCCTATTCTAGCTCTATTGTGTTTTTTTCCTTTCAAACTTCTCTCTTCAGTTATGGAAATTTGCTTGCTGATGACCTAGCTCAAAAAGGCCCCCACAGACTCTGTAAAAGGGGAAAGGGAAAGGCAACATGCTGGTACCGTGAAAGTGATTTGCTTCTGTATTAGCATGAAGCTATATTAAAACTGTTTTACTTGTCAGGAAAAACTATTTTTGTTATGTGCTACATCCCTTGACGGCTAATGTTTTCTTCCTCTGTGCTACTTCTAGGGAATTGTTGGAATCAATTAGACCTAGGTTGAAATCTCCACATGAGATATTGCAGCTGCTAAAACCAATAGCTGGATGAATGCACAGACACAGAGCTGTGTAGATAAATGGGCATTCCTGTCAGATTCCTGTAGATTGTCTGTGGTGCTAGAGCAAAGGTGGAAGCTGTTGCACGTGTGCTTGTCTGAGATGGACCACCCCTGGTGAGACTGGCATGAGGACTCCAGTACAAATCTAGAAGTAAAATCTCATGTCTACTTATTCTTCTATGTAGTGTCTCTTCTTGCAGTCAAAACAGAGCCCATGAACAACAGTGAAACAGCAACAACAACTGGAGATGCATCGCTTGATACTTTTACTGGGTCAGGTAAAGCCAAAACAAAATTATGTTTTGCTAGATGCACATTAATGCAGCATTTAATGATCCTCACTAAGGAACATTTACATGGAGGAATCTTTGGAAAGCTACTATAAAATATTATAGTATTTTATACATAATAATAATAATAGTAGGAATAGTATAAATAATAATAGTTTTTTCATTTTTGTAAATGTAACTCAGCAATTTACTTGAGGTGTGATATTAAAGAGTGCCTAACAATGATGCCTAAGACCACTGCTGTTTGCAAAAGTCTCAAAATAATACTGTTATTATGGTACTGTAGATCTTTTTTCTCAGTGTTAGCCTTTTATGATATTAGAAAAAAAATGGGATTGTATTTATAACAGCCATGCTAATTTGAACAGTTTCAAATCTTAAAGTTTATACCTCAGTGCTAATCCTTTTACACCTATTAGCAATGTGTTAGTTTAAAAACTGACCAGATTGTTCTGTTTGTCTCTTTCCACTGTGATGAGCTACTTTCTTTCCAAGAAAATAGTTTTACTTTAAATAAATAGGTTTCAATTACATTGCAAAAAATTTAAACAAACAGTTGTTTAAGTAGATCCCTATAAATTACTAAAATGTGATGAACTGTGGAAAAGTACAGATAATCAGCCTTCTAATAATTAAGTTGACTCTTGCTAATAATTATATTAAAAAGGAAAGGAAGGAGAATAAGTTTTGCTTTGGAAATACCAGTTCAGTAGTGGCCTGACTGAAATGTCACCAAAACCATGAATCCCCACTCCACACTGATGCTGCTTTTACTTTGGTAGACTTAGGTAATCAAGCCCTATTTAAAATATTTTGGAAATCACAATGTTTCTGTGTACTAAATTTTTTTTTAATCATGTTTTGCAATTGTCTTTTAGCTATCAGTTAAACCCAAAAGTTGATTATTCAGAAAAGTATTTATAACTAGTTTAGTGCCTGAAGAAAAGGTATTTTGTGAGACTTAAAGCATTTACTATTTCTGATTAGAAAAATGAAAACGTTGTCCTCATTATAGTTATACTGAGAGGAACTACTGCTTAAAGGATAAAAAGTTCCATAAAAATTAAATAGTCTGGGCTAAAATTTGGCCTTTCTTTTTCACTTTTTTTTCACTCAATGCTAAGATTGTATTAGTAATGATTATAAATCATAAAATATCCAACTCTAGATATGATTTTTTTCATTGTTAGTGAAGTTTTATCAGCTTCTGCCATGTATTTAAGGCAGCTGAGTTGTATTCTATGGCTAAGGCAACATTGGAGTGCCAAGAATTGCAGCCTTCAGCTCAGGTTTAGATAGCTAAGTAACAGCTTGATTTCCCCAGGTGCCACTCACCTGTCAGCTTCCACTGACTTCAAAAGAAGTCTTGAGATCTCTACACTTTGGATGTTTGGAAAGTTAGTGCCTCAAAAAAAAAAAAAAAAGAACAAAAAAAAGGCAGGAATTTGAGCCTTGCATAATCCTTTTTTGCCTGTTAGCCACCTGCATACTCAAAAGAAATATGAACCTGATTCTCAATTTGGTGGACAAACTCAGGCATTAAATGAGTACAGTCATTCTCAGTGGGAAATCAATAGTCTGCCTGTCTGGGTGACGTGCAGTCTTCATCATCAGAGCGAGACGCTGAGCTGCCCTGATAATGCACTCGGCCTTTCCTAAAGATCGAATGTGTTACTTTCACACTTGTTACTTGTACTCCCTAATCAGACAACTTTTTTTGCTCTAATTTTATGGGAGAAGTGCTAAAGAGTGGTAAAAACTCAGTAAAACGAGGTTTTCTCTGAGTTTTTAGCCTAACTGGTTTGTTGGGAAGTTTAGTGGGTTGCCAAAGACAGTAAACTCTGATTAGTAGACAGATGTCATTTCAAATGAGCCACCTGCAACTGCAAAAATGTATAACAAAGCCCAACACTGAACAGGGTTTTTTTCCTGAAAATGAGGGACATATATGTGTTACTCCAACTATTGCAAAGTCATGGTGCCAGCACTTCTCTGTATTTTATGAAATGAGACATGGGTGAAAAGAGAATTCCTGGTGCTGAGATGCATTTGAGAGTCTGCCATGCAGAAATCCTCTCCTTCAAACACTCTACCCATTAAAATTGATTTCCCTGCTCCAAGAGCTGTCAAAATACATGACCTGTCCTGGAACTGAGCAGAAGGCTCAACAAGCCCTGTGAGGTGTGAAGTAGTCATCTCTGTCCCTAATGACCAGCTGTAAGTGATGGTTAAGTCCTTCAGGTGAAGTATTGGGCAGGAGACCCAGACTTCAGAGAAAACTGTAGTTCTGTGAACACTTGATAGAAAAGCTGAAAAGATAAAGCACATAGATCTCTTGAATTTAGAGTGGAAGTTCCCCTGGGAGCCTTGCCCTGGCCATGGGGATTGGTGAGGTCCTGTTCAGGGCTGCAGCCCGTGCGTTGCAGCTCATGCTCAGGGCCCCGGTTCCCCTGTGCTGCAGAGCTGCCCCAGGAGTACCTGTGTCTCTGGGAATGGGTTAGCCAGGTAAGGAGTCAGGTTGTGCACCCCCCTTCCTCCTCCTCCTCGTCCTTCAGAGAGGAACAGTTGGTAATTAGTGTCCTCAGTTTGCGTCTCTGTGATTCCGCAGCACACTCCCACTGGGATGGGCATTCACAGGACTGGGAGAGGTGCACAGCCCTTGACTGAGATTTTCAGGCACTGTGAATTTGCTGCAGCTGCTGTACTGTAATACTGTGTATATATTGCTTAGAGTAGTAGATCAATTTGAGAACTGTTTCATCATTTTAGTGGAGTGGAGAGAGAGGTATTTGATGTTCTCATCATTTTTACTTAGTATTTATTAGACACTGGATATAGAATACAGTTTATAGATTTGGAAAACAATTTCTGAAGGCTGGAAAGGTGAAGTTAGGGAATGTCACTGCTGTTTAACCTACATTTGGTTCCCTTGTGCATAGAGATTGTGATGTTACCTAAATGAGGTCCTTTTAATCTAACCTTTTTGCATGGAATTTTCCGGATGTGTAATGAAAAAATACAAAACTCCAGCCCATATTAATATTCTGAACCCAACACATGCTATTAAAACAGTTAATGGTAATTTAAATCCTCCACAACCACCTTGGGCAGTTGAACTATGAGAGTAACTGGTAAGAGCTGGCTGTCAGCTTGCCCCAACATTAATGGGGACTGGAGAGATCAAGGGTCTTATACCTGCCCTGAAGGGCATTCCTCTGGTAATCTCAAGTAGTGAAGTCTTAGGAATAGTTAAATTTTTCAGAGAATAAACACTTTTGGTTTTTTTAACACAAGCAACACAAAAGAGCATTTAGCCCTGTTCATATAATGCCTATATAAAGCGCCACAAAACCCACAGCAACCTGCCTCCACCATCTCCTCTACTGCCAGCAGTCCTCAGAGAAGGGAGATGTTAGGAGGCTGTCCAGCAGCCAAAGCTGTTAAGGTTTGATAACCCTTAGAATTAGCAGTTTCATCCGTGAGATACAGGTGTGGTCCACAGGGGCTCCAGTCAGTCATAATATTCTCTTATCACAGGCCTTACACCCTGTGTTTCTCAAACATCTCACAGTCTAAAGTTGTGGACAAATTGCAGGGACAAACTACAGAGAAACAGTGCAAAGAACGGATTTGTAGTCTTGCCTTTTTCTCTTCCTTACAACTGGTAGTATCATCAGGGAAAATTGGGGATAAAACAAGGAAATTTAAACCAGATACCTTCCAAAAGTATTTTATGTTCTTGTCTGAATTTTAAAAATAGAGTATATGCAGAAAGAATAAAAATGCAAGCAGGACAGTTTTCGTTGAAAAGTATTGGGTTTTGATAGTTCAAGTGATTTAAATGAATAATGATTAATTTTTTTGTGGTTTATGTAAGGTGGTGTGGCATGATAAATATGATTTAACCAAACAAATAATTGATTGAGCTCTCATTCAGCAAATGATCAGACAAGAAGTGAAGCAAGTATGGCTAAAATGATCCAATAAGCCAATAATGGATCACAAAAGTTCCTTGCCCTGAGAATCACCAAGATCACTCTGCTGCTGTTGCTTGTCTTTAGAAAGGTCACAGAACTACAACAGGGAAGACTAATTACTCATCAAGCTTTAAATAACCAAGAGCATTCTTTAGAGTTCTATGAACCAGTTACATTGATAGAAACACCTCTAGGTTTGTCTGACTCTGTGAATAGCTGCTTGCACATGTAGCAGACTGCTCTGTGGATTCAACCGCAGAAAGGCATTCTCAAAAAACTCCTCAAAAACAATACCTACACAAAATGAAATTTAGCAGATTTCCATCACAGGCAAACTCCCAATATCTTTTCAAACAGCAGCTCTTTTATGGAGTCTAATGGCACATGTTTTAGAAGTTATTATCCAATTCTTCTTTACTTTCAAGCCACACTTAACTGCACATTTTAAAAAGAAGTTAATTGTTTTCCTTCTACTGTATTTTCCTTTTAAGTCCTACACATTCTAAATGCATTTCAACTGTCTTTAAAAATACGAAGTTCCGTGTATGTTCAAAGCAATAGATCTGAGAGACGTTAATTAGGGCTGGATGTAGAAATGTATCATGTTTCATAAAATAGTTAGGAACCTAAACCTATTTGTCACTTATAAAATTTTGAATGTTCATTTCTACTACCATTATGAATAACTCAGGAAGAGGGTACACTTTGAAGTACAACTATGATTGATTAGACGAAAGAAATTCCAGTGCTTCATTGTGTACTACTTTAATCTTTTGAAAAGTGAATGAACAGCAGATGGCCTAATAAAGACACTCTGTATGTTTGCCCAGTATGGATTTGCTCTGAAGGGATTGGTTCGACACTTTAGAGTATGTATATTTGGAATACATCTGTCTTAGTCAAGACAGATGGCTAAAGGAAAGGGAAACTTCCAAACACTTGGAATTAATCCAGTGTGAGCACTGCTTCTGGATGAAGTTTAATGGGTTATGGCTATTGTTCTATTAACTTTCTTGGAGAATGCAGCTGTGAATAGTACAGATACCTACAATTTGGATGGCTACTGAACAGGAGTGTTTATGTGTACTTAAAAAAAAAATACTGTTGTTAGGGGTTATATTCTAATCGACCGGTTTGTAAAGAATGGTAGTTGCTTTCTATCCAGTATCTTCCATCACCTAAGCTAACTAAAATTAGTCACAACCATATAATACATGCTTTTCCTATCCAGTACTAAAATTGAACTCCTTGTTAATGTGAAACTATAAAGGTATGTGTAGGTTATTTAAATCTCATGAAACATGTTAAAAATCACAAGGTTCTTTTTAACTACCCCTTTTAATACAACTTGCAAATTTGAAAGATCAACAGTGTGTGAATCACAGGTGATGTATGAAACCAATGCCTCTGCAGTATACTCAGAAATGTGTTAGTCAAGTTGAGAAGGCATGACACACCCATGCTAACTAAAGAGTTCTGCACAACAGGGAAAGATTTGGGAGTTTAAAAAAAATTTTTAAGATGTTGCAGTTCTGGTGACATCTGCTTCCTTGAAAAGCTGTCCATTTCGATAGGCTTCTCTGTTAATTTTGCTGCTTTTGTTCGCACTGTGTGGCTGGGTAGGTCTCCTGGTGTTTCTAACTGCTGTACTCTTGTTTTCTGTTTTGCAGTAATAACAAGTAGTGGCTACAGTCCCAGATCAGCGCACCAGTACTCTCCACAGATATATCCCTCCAAGTTAGTGTCTGCACCTCTTCTAGTCTTTTATAGACCTTGGCTGTGGGCAGTTTTGTGGTTTGTTGCAAACAAGTGTTCAGCAGGAGAAACAGAGAAAAAGGAAAATTCTTAAGCCACGGTACTGACTCTGGTACTGGCTCCCTCTCAAACTTTTTTTCCTCGTGTGTCTACAGAATAAGATCCTGCTTTGTGCAGTATCACTGCACAAGAAATACCCTTGAATATCTGCACACAACAGAAGTAGAGAAAATAATCAGACTATTGCATTCTCAGATATCAGCATATTAACAGCATATGTGGGGAATATATACAGATATATTTTGAAGAAGTCAGTTTATATATAGAAATCACAATTGCATGCACAAGTTGCATACTGGGGGGGGTAATCCTGTCCCTGACCCTTCCATGGCCAGCATTGCCAAACAGTTCCAAACATTCCACAATCATGAACCACCCTTTTCTTGTCCCTCTCCAATATCATAAGATTTAAAAATCAAATAAATTGGATTAGCTTTTAATCTTATTATTTTTTAAGCCGACGGATGTTGTTAAAAAATTTTTTTACGCTTTTTTTTTGCTGGGGAGAAACTGACTCTTGGTCACACAAATCCAGGAGTGCAACCTTTAGGAAGAAACACCAAAGATATATGAAACCGCTGCAGTTGGCAGTATATTATTTTGCTTGTCCTGTGATCAGTGTTGTGCACAAGGGTTCTTGATTCCAGTATGCCATCTGTTTTGTTTCCACGTATTTGATACAGCGATCAGTGTGACTTTGGTACAGAGAAAACATTGAATCTAAAGATTCAAGAGCCAATTATGCTCTTTCAAGTTTGACGGGATTTTTAACAAATTTGTATTCATATGATGGTAACCAAAATTTATTAATACAGAAAGTAGGTGCCTGAAGTAAGAGCCCTCATTCCACTTAAAACAGGTTTTGGCAAACTATATTAGATACTTTTGGCCAAATACATTACAAGGTTTAATAGAATTTTTAATCTACTGTTACAATTTTTTGGCATCTAGGTTAATGAGTAATCCTTTTCTGATAGTAAATGCTGCCAACTGTACTGAATTAATTCGAAAGAAAAAAAAAATTAAAAATTGGAATCTGAAATTTAGTCATGGCTTTTAATGGCCAGATTTCAGTTAGTGTAATTCTGCATAGTGTGTTTATTCAACTCCTGGTCCATAAAGTCTTATTTGACTTAAAAAACAATCCAAGAAAAATGTTTCTCTGTATATTTTTGCAACTCTGGAGGGCAAAAAATTTAAACTTGATTTTATTCAATCTCTCTATAAAACCTCAGTATTCGTAAGTAAAAGACCATTTTTATTTCCATTCTATTTTCCTAGCCCATATTTTCCAAACATTTAAAGCCCATCTGGTTACCAAAGTATTGCTGTCAGTGTTTTTTATGCTGCCCTCAATGGGCAGGATCCATCTCCCACTGAATCTAGAGGCTGCATGTCTGTTGAAGCAGAACCTACAAAGATGACATAATGTACTAGCTTCAACATTCACCTCCATGTTTCCTTTATTCTTCTAGTCCAAGTTTCCCTCCACTGGACTGAAAAAGTGTGGAGGCTTTTCTAATTGAAGAATTCTGATCTTGGCTGAAAGAGTTTAAATCCATATAAAGACATGCAGCAGTGGCACAACCCACCTAAAAGTGGACACAGTAACTCAAGAATTAAATTGCATTGATGGGACAGCATAAAATATTCACTGTGCCTTGGGGAATGTGGGACAGAGTGTCTTTCAGCTTATTTCAGTGGGGAATGGAATAAATCCCAGAAGAGCAGTTGGCAGAATAACGAACTGCCTTTGGACATCTTTAAACCTTTTTCTTTACTTTATTGCTTGAATCAACATACAAAGTATTTGTTGCCACAGTAATGCTATTTTTCCTGATATTTAGGCCCTATCCGCACATTCTTTCTACACCAGCAGCTCAAACAATGTCTGCCTATGCCGGACAAGCCCAGTATTCAGGAATGCAGCAGCCAGCGGTCTACACAGCCTATTCCCAGACAGGACAGCCCTACAGCTTACCCACTTACGGTATTTGACCTCTTATTACTCCGCTCTACCTAGAACTAAAAGCAATGCCGACCGGAATGCTTTTTGGCTTTCTCTTGTGTTTTCCCAACTGTAACAAAATATGGTAAAGAATCAGTTGAAAATTAATTTCTTATACAGATTTGGGTGTAATGTTGCCAGGCATCAAGACGGAAAGTGGGCTCTCGCAGACCCAATCTCCACTGCAGAGCGGGTGCCTCAGTTACAGCCCAGGGTTTTCCACCCCACAGCCAGGCCAAACACCCTACTCTTACCAGATGCCAGGTGAGTAGCCACCTCTAAAATATAAAGTATTAAATACTTAAATTAAATTTTTAAGGATTTCTTCCCTGTGCAAATAGGCACCTGTACTCATTTTGATCGTCTGTCACTTTAGATCTGGTCATGGAATGCAGTCCCTACTTGCACCTTCATTTGGATTTTTTAGTGGAGTTAAGTCCACTAATTTTTTTAGTGGCAGGACTGGAAACACTTGCTATATTTACTAATATATACAAGTCTCTTTTCCTTGTTTTTACGTTCCTGAGTATGACATAATTTGATACTTGTTTCTTCTTGGATTAACATGATTTTTAAAAATTTCTCCTTATTATTTATTCTTTCATTTACTATTCAGTTAATAATTCATTGATTACCCTCTGGTCATCAATAACCTATTTTATTTGGACAATTTTAAAGCTTCTTATACAATGGTTAATTTGCATATTACAAACTGCAATATGAATCATCTGATTTATGTTGAAAACAAGAACATGCCTCATTACAGATTGATTAAAAACACCCGGATGTAGTCTTTGAAAAGGTTTTTGTTTCACAAACATAACACTAAAGAATTAGAAATGAAGGCAAAAGAGAAAAACAGTATCTGAGGAGAGGTGAGAATGCAATGAACTGAAAAATGCTTTCTAAATTGGTGAGATGACTTACTACTGATATCTTCCTTGCATGGTGTGAAGAGGAATGTATGCCTCTATGCATGGGAGTAGCATTTCATTTCTTTTAAAGTTTCATTACAATGTTTTATATTTCTAATGGAAAAAAAAAAGTTGGGTTTTTGTTCTGATTCACCTACATCTTAACATGGAATATTCTGATTAGAATTTTATTTTGATTCACAAACAAGTTCTCACAGTTAATTATATTTCTTAATTTTAGGTTCTAGTTTCACACCATCGTCCACTATTTATTCAAACAATTCTGTTTCAAATTCTACAAACTTCAGCAGTTCACAACAGGTATGAATATTACCATTTTTATTTGCCAGTTACAAAAGAACTTATATAAGTTAATGTTATTCAATGTTATTTCAATTTGGATTTGGTACGCTGAATGAGACTCACTGGGGTCTAATGCTATTTTCTGTGGAAAATAATCAAAATTTTGCTGGAAGCCTAGTTACATATTTTAGCACTTAAATATTTCAGCAGCTTCCCTGTAGTCTTTTAGTAAATATCTTTAAATTTAAAAATGCTAAATATTCTTAATTTTTTTTTAAAAAAGCTAAACCAACCCTTCTAAACACCAGCAGAAGTCATCTGACTGTACACTTAGAAATATTTAATGGGAAAAAATTCACTCATTACTGTACATAATGCTCTACCACATCTGCTGTTTCAGGATTATTCGTCATACACAGCTTTTGGCCAAAATCAGTATGCACAGTATTACTCAGCATCAACATATGGTGCATATATGACCTCAAACAACACAGCTGATGGCACTTCATCATCATCAACCTACCAATTACAGGACTCTCTCCCTGGCTTGACTAGTCAACCAGGTACAGATCTACATTCAGGTGAAAACAATTTTTTTATTTTATTCACTTTTTGTATAAAGACAAGATTTCCATACTCAACTTGCATGGATATTGATATTTTAATCTGTGCCTTTCAGAAAACATTGTATGTAAACCACCCAAAATAAGCCTTTTTATTGTTTAGTTAGGAAACCTGTCCAGTTTGGTTGATAATTAAAAAAGGTTTTTGTAGACTAAGGTGGTTGTCAGCATCACTGGCAGTGGAACAGTGCTGTTTCTACCTACACACCCCAAAATGTTGCTGTAAAAAATTTAAAACAAGATATAATTTTTCATTTAATTATGCCTCAGCCGTGCTGTCAAGAGCACATGGGCTTTATTCAAATATAAGCCATGCTTGCTAATTCACTAATTTAAATAACCAAGAATAGAGAAAATAGTTATTAGCACCATAAAAAAATTGTATTGAAGTAGTTAAATGTGCAAGAGGAGCATTATCAGGAGAAGTGAGAAGGCTCCCTTTGCCTGCCCAGCCCTGCCCTCTTGTGCACAGCACAGTAGCCTGCTATTTGTATTCCTGGGACATCCCTAGGATGGATGGAGTAGTGGAGGGTAGTGGTCGCTCTTAATTTTTCTTCAGCACTCTTAGAGTGGTCTTTTTCAGGGACACAGGCTTCACTCAGCCAGCGTGGGCAGTGTCTGCCATTCCCACAGATTGTGAGCACCTCTAAAATGTCTAACAAACTGGCTCTTGGATTAGGCTCTGAATAGGGGAGGAATTTATGCTTTAGTCACAAAATCACTTTACTGCATAAATTTTCCTAACTGCATTTCAATCTTATTGAAAAATACAGTAGGAAGACTAATGTATTATTGTAATGAACCTGTACAAAGGAAAGGTAACACTGTGTAGAAAAATATAAGCAAGGACTCACACATAATAGAAACTGCTTAAATTTACTAAAAATACTGGAATTTTAACTAAATTTGTTGAAATTTTTTCTACCCAGATGTTTTCCTCAGGCTGATTTTTAAAGCGTAACAGTGCATGTGTTTGTGGGTGTATGTTTGGGGTGGAGTGTGATATGGATATGGATATGGATATGGATATGGATATGGATATGGATATGGATATGGATATGGATATGGATATGGATATGGATATGGATATGGATATGGATATGGATATGGATATGGATATGGAACAGTGATGGGGAAATACACATTCTCTTGATTTTTGATGAAAATAGTAATGTTATTCCATAGTCTCAGAATGCAAATCTAGGAAGAACAGTAATTTCAAGTGAAATTTCAACAAGTGGAGGACACCTATAACATACACAAATCATAAGTAAAGAATTTTTAAAAGTGTATGGAGTGTACTCACAAGTTGCAAGTTGTATTTTGATAACTTTGTATGTCCTGTGTATTTTTGCTTGCTGCTTTGTTATTCCTTCCTATCCTTATTTGAGAAAATCAGACAGTTTCCCATGTTGTTTCTCTCCTAGGTATCTGTTTCCTAGAAATACTGTGTAAATATATCATGTACTATTACGAGTGCCATTAGTATTGAATAGAATGAGCAAAAAAAAAAAAGGAATCTTAAATAGTTTGAACGTGTTGAATAAGTATTGAAGGCTTCGTATCTGTGAAACAGTAAAGATTTGTCTTGGTTGTAGATTAAGCATATGAACTTGTTCTCTTGTTAAGTAGGTTGTGCATCTGAGTTGAACAAATCCACCCCCATCTGGTCCTTATTTCTGTGAAGTGTTGCAGTGATCATGAGACCCTTTGCTGGGAGTGAAACACCCACTTTGTGAATGCATGACATGCCTGTGCCCTTCTGTGTCACAGTAAAAATAAATTTCCATTGGTGAGGGGCAGTGTCTTGGAGATAATTTCAGATATCATAGATCATACTGCAGTTCTTTAGCACTCACTGTGTTCACCTGCTGTTAAGCAAGTCCTTAAGACTTATTCCAACAAAAACCTGAGACTAAACACAGCAAGGTCCTTCATTCTTTTGGCGTCTCTACTAGCTATTAATTCAAATATCTAATCAAAGCCCCTAGTACTCTCTGCAGCAGGCTTATTTCTTGTTTTTGTAATAAAGACCCATCAGATCAAGAGTTAATACCAGCTACAATTTTATTTATTGACTGTGTAAAGAAAATGAGATGAAAATTGAAATAGACTTTACTCTTTCTACTATTCTTGACAAGCAATAACACACTACAAATCAGAAAAAAAAGCAGGCTTGTAATGTTGAAGCTGTCTTCTGGCTGCTCTGTCTGGTAAGGATATGTAGCAAAAGTCAATCCATAAGGAAAGTATGAAGGGGCTCAGAAATTCATCCATTCCACATCTGTATAATACTCAGCTCCTTAAAGCAGGGACAACACTTCCGAGATTGCATTGAGCCTGCCTTATATTAAGATTTTTCAAAATGCACTCATTACCACAGAGTATTTGTGAGATAAATAAGTGTCTCCTGGGGCACTTCATCTCAAATAGGCATAACTCAGATGGACTGGGAGGTGAAGTCTCAGGAGATAAGTACACTTGAATATATTTGATGAATACATAAATACTTTTAATCTGGGGCAAATAAAACTCAAGCAGAGAATATAGGCCCAGATGAAAGCTTCATGTGAAGGCTCCTTCCTATCGTGTGTCCAGAGTTAAGGGGGGCAAATCAACATAGGATATTAGCTCCTGTTCTGTTACTGGGATGCAGTAAAACTTAATTTGGTACCCACAGTGAAGTCACCCTTTGCAGCTCCTCTGGGAGATGGCATTACTTTTATAATCAGACTGCACAAACTCTTTTTTCCTTCTTAAGTCACAGAACTGTGTTTTAACAAGGAGGAGGGGATGTTCACATCATCGAACTAGAGGTGGGAAACAATGTCCTGGATATGAAAGACCGCCTCCATTTGTAATGTGGTGCCATAATTCCCTTTGTAACTTGGTGCTGCAATTCCCTGTCTTCTAACTGGAGCTGCTGTAAGGTCTCCACAGCATGAAAAGCTTCATATTGGACAAGTGCATGAGTATGTGTGAGAACATCTGTCATAAAGAGGTCATTCCATATTCTGGAATATTCATATTTCTTCCTGTTTTCTTGGAGAACTGGAACTTCTCACAGTGGGAAGAAGCCATGAGGTGTATTTATTAGGCATGTGTTAAATATTGAGAAAGCTAAAAAATGTCAAATATTTTTTTAAAAATTACTGTCTATTATGAGCTGCAGTAGGAGCTCTTCATGATGGTAATGTTTTCAATACTCTTTGGTACGAAAATTTCTCACATCCTTTTATGTTACAGGTTTGAATTTTTAACAGGTTTTCATTTTGTCAGCATTGACCTTATTTCTAAAGCAAACAGAGGATAAGAAAAGTCCAGTTTCTCCTTTAGACTGGTGTAGGTAAAAAGCAAATCAAGCAATTAAGCCTACAGTTGTTTTAAAAAGCAAGCACCACTGACTTGTGCAGTTCTAAAATAGACACATACCTTGCATTCAAGTAAGAGACAGCTGCTCATTCTGATTTAGAGATTAGTGTAATGAAATCAACGTGGCTTTAAATATCTAGATTTTACAAGGAACAGCGATTAGTTACAGTACTGATTAATAGATAATTATGCAATCATGTACAGCATTGACCCAAGCAGAAGCCTAGAGCAAGTGGTAATGGCTAATGTTAAATGAAAATTGGAGTTATTTACTTCAGTTGTTGGGTAATTTCAGAGAAGATTTTAAACGGGGGGGGAGGGGGGAGTTATATTTTATTTTTGGTGGATTAGAATAAACACAGTCATTGAGAACAGATGTTTTAATACATTACTGTGGAAATGAGTCTTGATTTTGTTGTAATGTGTTGAAGTGTTATAAATAAGAAGACTTTGGTGATAAGAATGTAAACATTCATGCTCACTTTCTTAGTTTTTGCCTCTTCTTTCTGGGGCTTTGGTTTGGGACAATTTTTCCACTCCATCAGAAAAATCTAGGGAACTATTTTTGCACAGAGCTCTTGCACACTCAGAACTTATTTTAAAATGACTGTAGGTTTTTGCTGCATAAGGCTTCTGATTTGGATGCTTCTTGTACATTTGTAATGACCCAAGTACATTTTGCTGTTCTTATGGGGAAAGAGCCAAGATAATTTGATCCTTATTGATTGCTTCAGTGCCTGCTGTGACCTTGCTGACATCAACACCATGCTGGGAATAGAAATGATTAGTCAACAAGAACTCTCTCTCTCCCCATTCTGTAGGGAATTCTGCCTGTATGTCTTGTCCTTTCTCTGCATACCTCTATGAAAAGTCACTTAGCCTCTTTTACTACATGGTCAGGCCCCTAAGCTGTTGTGGTGACCCTCACCTGGACTAACTCCAGTTTGACAATATCTCTCTTCTACTTGAGGACCCAAAACCACACGTTTTTCCAGATGTGGTCTTGCAAGTACAGAATAGAGCAGAAAAATCAGTCTCCTTCATCTGCTGGACATTTGGGGGTGCTCTCTAGGAAAAATGAATAAAAAATCAGATTCCAGCTCAAAATCAAATACATTGTAGATGATTTTTGGAGAATGTTTATACCAAGCTTTAATTTATTTTGCATATTTGCCATCATGAGCACTTTTAACAGACATNTTCCAGCTCAAAATCAAATACATTGTAGATGATTTTTGGAAAATGTTTATACCAAGCATTAATTTATTTTGCATATTTGCGATCATGAGCACTTTTAACAGACATTACCCATGGCCCAGAAATGCTCAATTTCAGATAGCTCAAGGACTCTCTTGAATTAAAATCTGTAGCAAATGTCAGATCAAAGCTGTACCCTTTCCTCCTTTAGTGGAATTAAATCAAATCATTATTAATAGGATAAATTATGAAGGAGGGGGTTTTTTGTCATTTAGCATTCGGGAACCTTGACAAACTGCATTTATTACTAAAAACTGCATTTATTACTTTCAGTTTTGAAAGCTGAAGATACTAAGCTTCATTAAATAGGTAGGTCAGGGATGGGATGGAGTGTGGTTAAGATCAGCCATGCCATATCAGATCAAAGGCCCTTCCAGCACATCTCTGTGACAGCCCACAATGCCTCAAACTTAGAGAAAGACGATCAGAATACAGCAAGCACAACTTCATCTTCTTTCAGATACTAACTGGAATATTGCAGTTAATATTATGACTTTCCTCTGACAATTTGTGGGCTAAGGTGTGGTGAAGGAACAAAGTGAACTTTACCAAAGAGAAGGTGACATGGGAGGAGGACATGAAGCTAGAAGCTGCCTGGCTGCTCTGGATCACGGATGAGTGCCAAAGTGTGTTCTGGTAAAAGTAAAGCAGGACTTGGAAATAAGTCTAGCTGAACTGAAAACATTGGAAATTCGCAACTTTAATTAAAAATGACTTTATGTTTTCAGAAATCATTAGTATGACTTCTAAAATATTGGATGTATTGATATTTTGCCTGGGCTCATGTGTATTTATGTATATGCACATGTATATGTGTCATTTTAATTTTTGTCTTATTCTGCTAAGGTTTATAGTGTTTCATTTATTGGTAAAGTCAAAAGTGTGTGTGGCATCTGCTGATCCCATCTACATAAGATAAGCCACATTATCATTCTTTTTATACAACATTTTTACATGTCTCTTGTCATTGGGTTTGCATACAGACATGTTGAACTTTGAGGAAAGAAAGTTAATTATTTAAAAAACTAGTACTAATTTTGACATGAATCATTGACTCTACAGGGGAGTTTGACACAGTGCAGAGCCCCTCCACGCCAATCAAAGATCTTGATGAGAGAACATGTAGGAGTTCTGGGTCAAAGTCTCGGGGTAGAGGGCGGAAGAATAATCCATCACCCCCTCCAGACAGTGACTTGGAGGTATGTCTGTGGTAATTGATGAATGTAAATGTGGACATTTCTTCTGATGAAGTGTAGATTCTGAGTACTGCAGCTGTGAAAATAGCTTAAAGCATTTTAGAAGACATCATGGCCTAAGTCTCCCTGACAGAGAGTAGTAGCTGTTTTAATCTACATACAATGAGATTTTACTGTTCTGCGTTACATCTGTCAGTTTCTCGTGCAATGGAACCACAAATCTGTATTCAGAAGTGTCACGTTTTCTTTCAGTTTTTGAAATAGGAAATCTCAAATATATCACTCAGGTTAACTACATATATTTATGGATGCCATGTGGATATGCAGAATCACCTGGCCATAGCCTTTTAAATGTTTAGGCCACAGTTTGTGCCTGTGCTTGTAAGTTGTATCAGCGGATCTCAACGGGGCAGGTTACCTCAGCGAAGTTACGGCTGTGCTTCAGATAATGCCTTAGCAAAGGAATACATGCCTGATCAATGGGATGACAATTTCAGGCACAGGTGGCTTTTAGCAGCAGAGTCATTGCAGCTGTGTCACGCCCGTGTTGGCCATGCAGTGCCTTGCAGTGGTAGGAGCAGCAGGAGGAAGCAGAGTGCCTGAGTGTGTGTGTGACACTCCAGCCGTGGCACCGGGGACATGCTGTGCTACTGCCAGTGCCCTGTGTCCCCTGTGCCACCAGAGCAGCCCTGGCCTGCCCCACTGCCCTGCCTTCACTGACCAGCCCTGGGTACAGCAGAAGACAAGACTGTTGCTGGGACTTTGCTAACCACACGGCCCCTCCTGGGGTAGCAGTGTGGGCTGCAGGGCTAGGAACTGAGTGCAAATGCCATTGTTTTTGTACAGAAACCTACTTTTTTTTTTCTTTTCTAAGAATTTTTTCAATTATTCTTCCAGTGAAGCAACTAACTTCTTATATTTCAGATTTTCTTTTGGTTGGTTGTGTTTATTATTTTTACCAGTGAAAATCAAAATGAGTGAAATTGAATGTATGAGTTAATCTGTTTTATCTTACAGTATTATTTAAATTCTATATGGCAGTGGTATATAGCACTTTTACCCAAGATTTTAGTTGTATAGTAGAAATAAAAAGAGTCTTAGATCAGTGAGACTTGCAGAGAAGTATCTGAAAGTACTGTTTATCCTTAACAATTATGTTTGAACCCCCATCACATTTCTGAAATCTGTATTACAGAGCTTTTGTGAAAAGCTTTTTAGAGAACAAATAAGAAGTAGTTGAAGAGTTTAAAAGTTACTGTCTTTTGAAGTTTTACCATGCATGATATAGACTGTTATTGCTGATTTTCAGAGAAAACCTGCTCAGTTAAAAAGTACTTGATTAAGCTTTTAAGAATCAGTTGACTTTTGACCTCCCTGGGTGGTGTGGTGGTGGGACTGTGATGTTATTTGTTCAATAATATTTTCCTCAATTCTGTTTTCAGCGTGTATTTGTTTGGGATTTGGATGAAACAATCATAGTTTTTCATTCGCTGCTTACAGGATCGTATGCACAGAAGTATGGCAAGGTATGTGAGCTCTGAATTTTGTGTCAATTCACTGCAGCTATCTGGCCTGACTATGTACGTGTTTTTCACCTCTGTGTTCTTTATGGCTCTTATGGGTGAAGTTAGAGGTGAAGTGAACAGTAAACCCCATTTTGAGAGGATTAATATGAAGAAGTCAAGGTGAGAAATGAGATGCAGACCCTAAGTACAATACACGAGGCAGGGCTGAAGGAGATGCTGCAAATGAGAGGAGAATTTATAGAGGAACAAGAATGAGGTTCTTGACGTGCATTGGAAGACACATTGAAGGGAGATAATAGATGAAGGGCACAAATGGAAATGACTGACAGTATCTGGAAGAGTAGAGGAAGAAAGAAGAAACTGGTCTGATGGCTGAATTTACCAGGAAATTTATGAATAGGATGAGTAAGAGTCTGACTTATTTCAATGCCAGATGCAGATGTTGTTCTTTGACTCCCCATCTTTTTCACTGAGTTTTTGGTTCCCTTGGCTGGCTCTCTGGTGAGTAATGTCGGGGAGTGAAACCCTCTCCTGAGTATTTTAAGTATCCTCTCCTCTCCAATGAGTCCAAAAGGAGTTCAGGTCACAGAGCAATGAGTGGGAGAACAGGAAGAAGAGTGAGGGTGGCAAAGAGAGGCAGTGGCAGACTGCAGGAGCTCCGGGGCTGGTGCTGGGAGTCCAGGGAATGGCTTCTCGGACAAGGTGAGAAGGGTCTGGTGTGTAGCAACAGGAGCAGGCTAATGGGAGAGGTAGAGCTAAAGGCCTGGATAAAGGAAAAAATCAAAACAAATATGTGGAAGGAGGAAAATGGACAAAGAGGATGTCAGTATGTACATATATCATTTTCTCTGTGCTGTGCTATTCAAGTGAAATTAATGCAAAGGTATTTCTTTTTAAGAACATAATCATGTCCATATTGTCTTGGATAAAGGGCTTGTTTTCCCATCTTTATTACAGCCAGAATCAAATGCTTGAGAAAAGGATGTGACATTATAGAAATGGTTTTCACAACCCCCTCCCCTACCAGTGGGCTAGAAATGTTCAAAGCCAGAACCTGTGGGTTATAACCAGAGATGGGCCAGTCTTCCATGCAATTAACCTTTTGTGGTTATTCAAAGAGAAAGTAAACAGGAAAAGTCACAGGCCAAGTGCAAAATCTGAATTTCTGGAATGCTAAGATAGGTACTCATATCTTGTAAAAAACAGCTTTCCTTGCTTTGTGACTTCACAGTGCCAGATCTGTGCACTTTTCTGTACTCTGTGAAAAAATCCTCTTCTGCTGTTTTTCAGACAATTGTAACAACATTGTAACAACAGTGACTTTGTCAGAACCATTTCCAACTGATAGTTATCAAAACAAGAGAGAAACCTAGCTGAACGTGAACTTTTGTATCACTTTGAGAGTAGCCTACAGACTACCACAGGACTTGCTGAATTGTCACAGTGATAAAGTTGTTCCTTTCATTCTTTTTTGATTGTGCCCTTTGGATGTTTCTACATCAGCTGTAGCACAGCTTTAAAAATCAGAGCACATTTTGTAGTTCACAAAACACCTGCGGATAACTTTGAAAACTGTCTTGGAAACAGCAACAGAAATGTAATTCCTCTTGGTATATTAGTAATGGCATATTAACAGGCAGTAGTACTGACAGAAGATATAGTCTTATATAAACCAAAAGTGTCTCAAGGGTTAGTGAAATTAATGTAGTTATACTGCTGAAGATCAACATCAGTAAACAAATGTCATGGACAACAATGAAGCAAAAGGTGCAGAATTGCAGAATTCTTAAATAGAATCCTCTTTTCTTTTTTTTTTTT
>VYXF01005643.1:361902-384044 GCA_013397295.1 Polioptila caerulea
TTGGTGGTACTTATTGGTGACATCCACAAAAGTAGGGAAATATATTAATTTCCAGACCCTGTAAAATAAATGTAGTGGACTTTTTCCTTCCTGCAGTGACTATCATTGTCATATTTACATAGCACTTTTGTGATTAATTATTACCAGTGAAAGTTAAATAGAAATATTGTTGACTGCAGGAAACTAGAGCAGTAGGAAAGGGAATTCAAGAAGAGCTCATAATGGGTAGGCTTTAAGTTTTGCTTGTCATTGCAGTGTTGCCTAAATTTAAGGTGGGATGTGTCTCAGCCTAAGTATCTAAGAGTTTAGAAATGGGAGAAGTGGAAGATCCCACAGTTAGGCTTCACTCAGTATCTGGTGCCTGACGTATTTAGCACATATGGTCCTTATCTTTTCTGAATATGATTTCCATCTGTGTACAAGGTTTTAATCCAGACTGAAGATTGCATTGTTATGAAATTGGATTGCTATGAGAGTAAATGCTCCAAGAATTGTGAGGTTGTCAGCAGAAATCTTGTCAGCACATAGGTCTTTCAAAATTATTGAGAGAGCTGTTTGTCTTGGAAAGTTGGTATAAAATTGTTGCCTAACAATGAAAGAAGAAACAGGATAGTGTAAAATGGTAGAGATAGTAAATTATTTAACTGTCATGATTTGCTGTCTAATTTTAAAAAGTAAAGACATCTAATGTTACACAGATGCTCAGCTGTGAATACCACGTTCTTCTATATATATTTCATGAGCTTATTTTGTATAACATAATCAAGGTACTCAAAAAAAAAGAAACTTCACCAAAAAAAACTTTGCACGACGAGCAGAATTTTCCCCTTCCCCCATTTTTAATTTTCTACATGAGAAAAGTGTGTCTTTAAAGCAAACATTGCTTTAAGAGAAGACAACTTCTTATACCAAGTGCTCTCACTTCATACTTCGAAGGAGTGAGACGTTGAGTGTAGAGTTAGTGGGAATATACAAACGGGCAAGGATATTCACTCTCAGTTCTTTCCTATGTACCCAATGACATGAAAACTTCCTTTCCTCATTTTCACCAGCTTTTTCCTGTTTCTTTGGGTACCAGGTGAAAAAAAAATATCAATTAGTCTTGCAATTTCTCTGTTCTGATGCAGTTTAGGCTGCACAGGGATGCAGTGAGAGGAGGTGTAGCATATTATGGCCTGGCATAAGGATCCACATGTGAGTGCAGGAACACTTGAAAGCTGCAGTTGTATCTGGAAATAAACACTTTTGAAAGATGTCTACAATTTAACAAGTGGTTGGAGTAGAAGAGAAAATGGGAAGTCAAACTGGCATCTCCTTAGGCAAGGAGGGCTTTCATTGGCAGAGATTATTCGGAAGGTCTGGATCCAGTAGGCAAGTTTCAGGTTGTGTGTTTGTCAAGAAAACACCAGATTTCTGAATTATGCCTAAGGATTTATGAAGCTGAGAATGGACACTCTCTTTGATATATACTTGTTCAGCACTTTGCATGGTATGGTAATTATTTGATGTCAAAATTTTCTAATAACAATGTTAAAAAAAATTAATGATTTGCTGAAGGATGCAGTTGGAAGCATCTCATTTAAAAATGGGGCAAATTGCTACTGCTTATCTGGGCACCAGTAGAGTACAGCTTTAAACCCAACTGAACTGGGAGAGATTTGGTTTGTGGTTGGCCAGTGTATTCACTTCTAAATTTCAAGTATAAAGCTTTCCCAGAAGATTATTCCATGCCTTGCTCTTTTATACTTGTTGCCGTTTCTCTCTGACTTTTGGTGTATTGGTTCTTTTACTGGACTAACGTAGAAAGAGAATAAAAACTACAATACACCTGTGTTAGGTTTGAGGAAAGCTGTGCTGCCTCCAAGCAGTAAGATGACCTCTCACTTTTCAGCTCATTTGCTCATCTGCTTTGTACTTCATGAAAGCTGTACACTTCTATTTTTAATTACTTACAGCAGTAGGAAATTGTGAACATTGGCATTGGAGCTGTTATATTATGACTTGTGTGGATGATGATGGTTTTTGCAGCTGAGCACCAGTTGACAGATACAGTTTTCTGCAATGCTGAGCTCTTAAGTGAGCATTTGCTGATGTGACAGGACATGTGTTAGGAGATGTCATCATCTCTTAAAAGTTTATGAGATACATTCTTAGTCCCTGTGAACAGTGTATATTCTTTGTTCCATTGCATTCCAGTTATTCTTGCTGATTGAAGAACGATTAAGTTGGAGTTTTTCTCGTTCCAAGCATTTATATTTCATACATTTCCCCCAGGTCAATCCAGAAGGCAAGGATTCCCAGATAAATGCTGTGACTCAAAGTGCAACTGTTTAAAAAAGGAACAAAATTCCTTTGTGAGCTTAGAAGATGGAGAATGTGATTTCCAAATGCAAAAATCAAAACAAATCCACACTTGATGATCATACTTTGCCATTTTTTATAACATTGTGAATGACAGAAAGTTGTCAGGGAAGCCTCATTAACTTTGTGCACTTCTCTGGAAAGGGCTCAGAAGCTTTTTACTGCTCACTGTCTGCTTGTCTGGTCATTAAACAGAAAAACTTTGTCACCATTAACACCCATGATGACATTCCCAAATTCACTCATAAATATTCTCTTGTCCACCTGTATTAATAGTGTATCTCTCATCACCTCCAGTTGTCCTCTCCATTCACTCCCTCCTTGTCTGAGACCTCTGAGTTGATTTTCCTACTGCCTTCTAGAGAGCGTGGAACAGAGACTCCCTATGGAGTACGTGAGTTTTCCTTCATCAGCCACCAGCTATGGTTACTAAGAAGAGAGGTGTTCTCTTCCTCCACTGCCACCCATATGAATCTCTCCTGGGGCAAATGTCTCTCCCTATGAGAGAGGGAGAGCTGAACTTAAATCTCAGATTGCTACATAATATAGAGAAGTCTCTTTAAGCTAAAGTATTGGTACTTGGAGCATTTCCACTTTTTCCTGAGGTCAGTTTTGTTTTAAGTCTGTTCAGGACAGCCAGCCATTGAAGATCACTTCTTAAAATTTTGCTTGCTTATTTTTAAGGCCCCATGCATGCAAATTCTTATCACAATGAATCTACCTGACAGTCCGTTTATCTCTTTGTTTTCCAAGGTTTTATTGAAGTTACTTTGGTTTTTGCATTTTTTTTTCCCAAGAAATGAACTTATTTTGAACATGTGCTGAAACCTGACATTCCAAGATAGTATTAAATAGATTTCTTCCACTAATGGACACTGAGCTTTTGGAGCTTTATTCCAGTAACTCTCCTCTTGATCAAAACATTTAAGTATTGGTCCTCCTAGGATATTTTTATCTAGTTTCCCAGAGAGCATTCCAATGGATGGACCAGTCTGCTACAGAATTCCACAGACAGACAGTCTGGCTCCAGTTTAGTGCCTTCATCCTAAGAGAACTAATTTGTATTTAGGTATACAGAAGTGTTGTAGCTGGTCTTGATTCTTCTGCACACTGCACACTAATGATATCTGACTAACATCATACCTCTGCAGGCCAAAGAGTTGCTCTTTGTTCTATGAATTATCTGGGGAAAACTTCCAGATTTTTTTTTAATCATTTTTTTCCTCTATTGTGTGTGCTTGTGTGGAGTAGCACAAAATAAAATTTTGCCAGAAGTTCAGTCTGCCTCTTACTAAGTTTTTCAATTTGCTGTGCTAAGATCTATATTAACTGCAAGTTTCTTGCTTTCTTTTCAACACTCAGTCCTTTGTGCCACTTGAATCAGTCTGTAACTTCTGCTTCAGGTGGAAAGACAGTGAAATGATGATTGTTATGTTCCTCCATATTGTGCAAACACTATAAAACCACAAGACCCTTACAAATCTGCTTTCTTATCTACTTTTGTATGTGAAGGAAAGAACTTACCATGTCAAGAGCTGGATGGAACATGATATCTAATTCTTGTTAAACAGTTACAGTGCAAAGTTTTGGCCAACTTAATAAGGGAAGAATTGTTCATACATTGAGAATTCAATTCCTGCCATTCTCCCTAGCAGAAGTTGTTGGAGGGAGATCTCATAGTGATTTTATGCTGAGCTGAAATTAGTTCTCTTTGCTTTGCTTTATTTTACTTTACATACCATACCTAGCAATAGCCTTCTCATACCTTTGTCAAAACAGGAATGTAGGAAATATAATTTTAATAGTAATAGTCAGACATAATTGGTTAAAAAACTAATATTAATAAGAAAATCATAAGAGCTTTGTCACATTTACATCTTTCAACTATACTTGGCAAGGCAGGAAATTGTCATACATGGTTGGTAGTTTCTGTAAAAACAAATCGAATTATAACAGAAAACGTTATAGGAAATTTCCGCTTCTACCCAGGAAGGGGTAAAAAAGAGGCTGAGAATTAAAAGTATGAGACTCCAGTTTTGGAAGCACTCCAGTGAATAACTTATATAAATAATAATGAGTTACCACCTGTGCGTAAAATTATGCACATGCCTTAGTGTTCATAGGATTGAGATAAAAAAACATATTGCAAATACTCTCTGTTATATCTAGGGAGGAAAGATTTAAAGTTTTCAATGCACAGAAAAGAAATGCAAATGCAAGAGACAAACATGGTTTTATATGTGATGACATTTTGATAAAAACGTTATGGCTTGATGAGGAATCTTGTGAGTCCAGGGTATTTTGGTGATTTGTGTTCTCAGTGCCTAACATGAGTTTGCTAATCTGTTAATTGTGTTCCTTAATCATCCTCTTGGAAATCTGACCTTTGCACTTGATGCTGCCTTCAGCCATGTGACTTTCAAATTCAGTGAGCATTACTACAGAAGAAAGAATGGATAAAATTCTGTTCCTGGGCACTGCAGTTGTTTTTTGCTCTTGAGAGATAGTCTAGACCAGTTCAAGAGTCAACATAAAATATTTCCTTTCACTGCCAGAGAATTGGGTCTAACTTTGGATCATTACAACTTCTTGAACACTATTCTCCCCTTCATGTATGACTTTTTCTTGAGCAAGAGTCAAAGTATGTCAGTGTTTCAGATTTTACCATTAGTTATTAAGTGCTTGAATGCAGAAGCCATCTTTTATTCTGTCATTGCAAAGCCCTGGAGTAGTGAGTGTCTGATCCTGGCTGGGAAGCCTTTCATCCTAATGCTAACAAATCATCATTTGAGGTTTTATGAGATTTTGTTGCTGTATGCTGGTAAGCATTTAGACTTTTAATCTCAAGGTAATTTAGATGGGATTTCTGAAAATTTGCTCATGCCAGAGTTTAAATGATGAAATATATATTTTTTTTCATATTTTGATGAGAAGAGGACTGTATATTTTAAAAGTCCACTGCAGTATGTTAAGCATAAAAAAGTTAACAGAACCCCACAAGCTCAGGCAGATGATTAAGGCTGTAATTATAATTACTAAGTGCCAGCAAAGCATCAGGGACCGTTACTCTAAACTGAATATAAGGTAACACAAATCTGCTTTACCTCTCTCCTAGCAAACCTAGAAAAGTTAACTTAATTACTTTGCCTTAGCTGTATGCTTAATGCTGTCAGACAGTGTTATTGCAGATCAGTAGATTTGTGGTGTCTTGCTGAGGCCGAGCAATTTGATAGTGTGAAAGACGACCCACAAACAAATGCAACATTTTGAATGAATCTTATCCAGGGACAGCATTCCTGTGTTTCATCAGCCATGAAGGGATGATCTGAAGCAAACAACAAACTTATATATGTTTTCCACAGGAATGCAAGTTCCTATATACATCTTTTATAAAAAGTGCCGTCCCTATTTCCAGTCTTCTTTATATTTGTTTATGTTTATATTTATGCATATGTTTATGGCCACCAGATTTTTCTCCCATCAGTTCAGCCAGGGTTCAGATTGCTCAGCTTTAAAAAATTTGATTTTTCAACATCCACAGCTCTCTGAATTTTCTCACAAACAGAGGTTCAGCAGTGTCTTCTTATAGAATTATATTAATATAGCTTAATACAGAAAGGGTTTCGGGGAAATCTCTTACAGTGTTAATTTTTCAAAACACTTTATATACATCAAATTTTAAAGTTATTCTGGTATAACTTAGAGGTATTTAATTGACTAACCTTGCTTGGTTTTTTTTTTTAAGGATCCACCCATGGCAGTGACCCTCGGACTGCGAATGGAAGAAATGATTTTTAATCTTGCTGACACACATTTATTTTTTAATGATTTAGAGGTAAGAGTCAAAGGAATGCTAGCATTGGTATTCCTGATTTTTAACTTAGTGTCTTCATTGTGTTTTGGTGTTTATTGTGTGTGACTTTTCTGCCTGTGTAGTCTTTGCATTTGTCATACTCTAATCAGAGGGAGGTCAGCCAGGTAACACTGACTTCTGGTGGCACCAGAGTCCTTCTGTGAAACTCAGTGAGAATCTGCAAACTACCCATTTGTTTCTTTGTCCTGTAGCCATCGTTTTTGGTTCCCATGTATGTAAAGCTGTCTGCTGTCATCTCCAGGATGGTGACATACATGCCTCACATTCTTCTCTTGAAGTTCTCTATATTCGTTTGCTTTCAGTGGGTGCCCTCATCTGACCAGGACAGACTGTTCCTCTCTTGGCATACCAGGGCAGCCTTTTGGCTACAGGCCCCTGTCACTTATTCAAATGCAGATTATTCTCCATTTACTTCAAAGAATGCAGCATCAGAGAGCTGAGACTGTGATGGATGTTCTGATCAGTGATGTCTCTTCCCAAGATAACCAATGTATTGTCACAATATACCCAGGGAATATAATTTGGCAAATAGTCAGAAAAGGGAGAGACCTCTTCCTAGGAAGTGCCCTCTGTGGGCCCCTCACCTGTCAGAAGCACATGGATGGACACTCACAGGGACAGTGCTCTGGGAAGCAGGCTTGTCAGCTGAGCTTCACAGGCTTTTTATTTCACTCTTAGAGCCCAGATCTGTTAACATGGACAGTGGCAGCCATGTATGTCAAGACATGGGGTGGAAAACAGTTTTCAAATTAACCTAGGGGCTTTTCAGACCTTCTGCTGATCTAAAACAGTTTTCTTGCTCAGAGTAGATTCAAGACTTCCCTCCATGGACAGATATTTGCCATGAATGGGAGCTAGAAGACTTTGAGGTTTTATTTAGAATCCCAGAGAAAGGTCTCTGGTGAGTGAATAGACAAAATGAAGATAAGCAAAATTTTTCCATCCACTGGGATGTTGATTTTGTCTTTTTGTTCCTTCATCAAATAGGCAGTAAGAAAAGCAGAATGTACCAGTCTGTGGTTGTCTTAGTAATCCCTTACAGACCTCATTTATTCTTAGCTTCCTCCTTGCAGCTACAGAAACTTAAGAAAGTAAAGCCTGGACATGGCTTTCCCAGTGTGTGCTTTATTGCAGTCCTACTGAGGCATCTCTTGACAGTGCAAGTACATTCAGTGAATGTCTCCTTCTAGTGCCCTGTACCAGGGAGAGATTCCACATAAATTTTTCAAAGCATTTCTTAAATTTCTTTTTAGCAGACCTTTGCCCCTACATGTTCAGGTTTTATAGAACATGAACAAAATTTAGGCTATTCTATAGAATCTGTTCTTCAATGCTATGCTGGGTTCAGGTGGAAGAGTTCAGCAAAATGGAGTTTTGCCCTCTTACCATACCTCTTTATTCTTGTTTATGGCCATTGAAACGTCATGAAACTTCCTTTCTCTCATTATTTATTTTGTCTGTAGATCACAAGTTCAGCTGTCATAAGTGGATCACTATATTTTGGCTAATCTTCATAAGATGGTTTTAATACCCTGCCCAAAACCTCATATGCCTGCTTATTCCAGAGCTTGAACAGTTCCCAGCTTTAGATGAATCAAAAAATACTACTTGGGAGCTGTCTCAGAGAGTCTTGTAAATCAATCCATTTGATTTGATTAAAAGCAATTTATATATGTATTTAATAATCACAACTTCTACAAGAAATTTAGTATTTTACGGCCTAGAATTAATCTTGGTCTCAAAACTAACTCTTTTAAAAATTACCAAAATTCCAAAGTTCATATGCTGAAATGAGTTGTATGTACACATTTTGGTACGTGCGAGAAGACCAGAAATTTTCAATCTTTTTAGCAAATAGGATAAAGTGCCTGAGTATTTAGAGGCATCCTTTAATATACCGATGAATAAACCTGTCTATTTAAATCTATTTGCAGAGCACATGGCCTTTACTGAATACTACAGTGCATCTGCATGATGAATTTCTAATGAATACTGAGAATTCCCAGAGCCTGACTTGGGGTCTCTCCCTCATCTCCCCTCTTCTCCCCATCTCTCTCTCCCTGTCTTCCTCTCTCTGTCCTCCCTCAGGGGAGCACAAATGAGTGCTGAGCTGCTGATGAGCATGGCCATCAAGACATGAGACCTTCAGCTGTCACTGGAGGAAGTGAGATAGGCCTTTATTCACATTGCCTATCCGTTCATCATGTCCGTTTTTCAGTGGGGAGCCCTCAGGTCCCATACCTTGTGTCTTACTTTCATCTTTAGCCCAGAGTAAACCTCGTGGCTCTGGACGTGACAATTCTAAAGTACTACTGAACCTGTATTCCTGTAATATTTACTCCAGTCACTACATCCTCTAAACTTTCTTTTTTTTTCCCTGTCTTTCTTGGTTGCAAACACTGCATGGCAAGTTGTTGGAATAATAACCAAGTTATTGAAGTTATCACATACAAAAATGAAGTTTTCCTTCCTCTATGCAAATCTGTCTCACTGCAATGAGTGCTGATGCAGAAATTCCAATCTGCTGAGACATTCCCTGCTGACCCAGTAACCCATGTTCCAATCAGCCAAGCCACACTTTTATTTCAGGCTAGGCTGTTCTCCAGCTACTGCATTCTCAGGGTATAAATTTTAGTTAGCTTGAGAAGTATCACTTGGGAGAGCAGTTGGTGTTTTGCCATGAAAATAGGAGTCTGGTACTCCAGAAAGTTCATGTGCCTAAACAATGCTTAGAGATGGGACTTGTGTTTATAATAATAGCGAAACTAAGGCACACTCTTTTTGACCAGGTAAGGAATAAAACTGAGGTTTTTCTTCATATCCCAGTATTAATTTTAAGACAGCATTTAGAAATGTTGGTAAGGCCTATTATGTGCACCGAAAAACCAATTTCTGCCAATTGCAAGTAGTAATTCAGACATGAATCTTCCAACACCATTATTCCACTCCACTCTCAGGTTAATGACAAAAAAGCCCCGAGTATTCATTTCAAACAAACTGAATTATACTTCCATTTTTATCATTATTCTACTGTATTTTAAAGGAGATTTTTGTCCCTTTTTTTCTCATTAGAAATAGAAAAGAGAACTTAAAAATAGGATTTAGGTAAGTCTCAGAATTTGGGAGGCAGGTCAAACTAGTTTTAACAGAGACTGAAGTATATATGTTAAAAGGGGTTTTCTGTATAGCCTAAGAAAGCATTGTGCTGAATATCCCCTCATTAATGACAGTTTTGTTTTCAGCATGGTAAATTTGTGTTTTTGAATAATGAAATACTGTCCAGTCCAGGATGATAAGTTTTATGGATGATGTGTTGATTCTTTACTCTCAAATTTTCAGGCTCTAAAAATTGCTGCAAAGAATTGACTGCACTCAGATATAATTTAAATTAGTATTGCCTCGAGCAAAAGCTAGATATCATACCTAGATTCCTTTCCTGTATTTCCTCTAATGGGAAGTATATTTTTCTGTTTCTTAGTTTTGACATTGCACTGACAGCCGCTGTGACTTGAGCTTAACCAGTACAGTAGCTGATGTGAAAAGTATTTTACCTTAATATTTAAAGTTACAGACAGCTTGCTCTCTCTCCTTCTTTCCCATAACTGTTTTGTGTCATTTAAAAGCAAATTCAGATGTAGTGTTGTGCCACCAGTTTCCTGTTTCCTTTGAGAAAAGTAGAGAACTATCTCAAATCTGCTCAAACTGCCTGCTTTTCCTTATTTTATGGCAAGATTTATCCACATCATGTAAGTGAATTTGTAAATGGTAAACGTTTTAGTTGAAGTAGAGAAGTAAACAAGAAAACAAAGAAAACAACGAGTGATGGGCACATGAGCTTGTTTGTTGGTCAGAAAATGTGTATTGCCAGTGTATACAGAGGAAATGACCCATAGATCCAGAGGAAAAGTGGCAGGGGGAAAAGGAGGGAGTTGGAGAGCACTGTTGGGTTTGATCTCCTGTATAACATATATGTTAACTCCTATATTAACAGCCTTCTTGCAGGGACAAGGGGGTGAGTAATCAGAAAACTGCATGGTCCTGGAGTCAGTCACAGAATCACAGTGAACAAACTGTGAGACAGAAAAACTAAACAGCTGAGCCTTTGCCGCCCACTCATATTTAACTTAATAATGAAATTATCAGCAGAACAGTTACCTAGAATTTTCAAGGCTGGAACAATGTAGCTGAAAGGCTTAACAAAACCCAAACAGCAGCAGAAACTCCTTATCCATCAAGGTTTTTCTGTGACCTCCATTTAATTACTGTGCCTTCGAATCCACAGGAATGATTTTTAAACTTCTAAACTTAACACTTTCACCACTTCCAGGGAAATCTGTGAAGGTGATTAGGAAGCCATATATTGCCCAGATATTTTAAAAATAATAGAGTCAGAATTTTTCCCAGTAGGGATTTTTGGCTGATTTTTGAGTTCCTGTCCTACACTGGGTGAAGCATAGTTACATGTTTTGCTGGAGTGTAAATTATTAATAAGGATAAAGAAATTGATCTTTTATTTCAGCTGCCACTTCCCCTTTATTTTCTCTCTCCATCTGCTATTTACATCCGGAAGTAGCTTCTCTGAAATATTCTACAGCTCAAGATAATCTCCTCAGACAGAACCAAAAAAATTTATTTCTCCAGTGGGGGGAAGAATGCTTCATTTCTGTTCCTGAAATACAGCTCTATTATCCTGTCTTAATGGATTAAGCCACATGAGCAGAGCTTGGCAACTCATTCTTCTAGCTTTGAACCAATATTTTAAATTATAATTGCTTGTATGATGCAATGAAATAATGTATTTGAAAATTAAATCATATGTATTTCTTTTATACAGAATTACCTGTTTTTTAACAACTTAGTTCATGTGCATAAAAATCTCTTAAGTCTTTGTTAATTGCAAAACAGACAAAGCAGAAAGATTAAATGATAATTCCCAAAATTCACACTTTAGGAACCTGTGGCTTACACATTTGGAAATCACTCCTCTGTTCAGATTTATTCTTTATCTGTACAATTTACCACTGTTACGAGACAAAGATTGGAAACTTAGAACATACCCCTGCATGTCACAGAGAGCCTGAATTAAGTGCTGAGTTAAACAGACACTGAAATTTAGGTGTGTCTTTGGGTTAAGATGTTAGTTCAAGCAACTACAGAAAACAAATATATGATGCATGATGGCTTGGCTTATATATTTACTTTTGTTTCCACCACAATTTTTTATCTTTGTGCTGTAACTACTGCAGATAAGGATATTTGATAGCTGTCCAATTATAAAACCATCTTGGAGGGGAATTCATTTTTCCAATGTACCTCAGTTCCCTCGAGTTGCCTCTATCCCTTCCAAAGCCAGGAAATAATCAAGTTCAGTGGGATTGCTGATTATGTGTGATTTTCCAGCCAAAGACATTCACATAAATTAGTAGAGGGACCTAATAAGTGTCCAAACTACTTAACATAAGTTTTATGCCTGTTGAGGTTCACCATCAATCACTTTTAGGGAGTGGGGAAATAAGGTTTATATGATTTTCAAGTATTGGTATACGAAAGAGACTGTAAATGAGAATTGCAATTTTTGTGGCTTTACAATTAAAGTAATTTTATTCCTCAAAATCACAACAGAATTGTATATTGCTTTTCTAAAAAAACCCAATTTTTAACCAGTGATTTAGACTGTGTAGGAGTTGAAGTTTATACTATTTTAATGTTGATGGCAGTGGGAAACTGTGGGTGTGCTCAGGCTGCCATCTTCTGGTGCAGCCCGTGGCCTGCACCGTCATTTCTTCACTGTGCTAAGCCTGTGGTGAGCACAGAGCCATTCGGGTTGGAAATTCCTTTCAAATCACCTAGTGCAACCATTAGCCCAGCTCACCGTGCTCACCACTAAACTGTATCCCCAAGGCCCTCATCCACACGCCTTTTGGACACTTCCAGGAACGGTGATTGCACTCTCTCATAAGATAAATTTGTCACTTGGGTTTGCTTTCTCTTCTTTCTAACAGGAATGCGATCAAGTTCATATAGATGATGTTTCTTCTGATGATAATGGACAAGACCTAAGGTAAGATACAGATTTTTTCTTTTTTTTTTTTTTTTTTTTAAAATAAAAAAATTTCAGCATTTACAGGAATACATTGTATTTATTTTTACTGTATTTTGGGTGTTTGCAGTACCTACAGTTTTGCAACTGATGGCTTCCATGCAGCTGCAAGTAGTGCAAACCTTTGTCTGCCAACAGGTGTAAGAGGAGGGGTTGACTGGATGAGGAAGCTGGCTTTCCGTTACAGAAGAGTAAAAGAGTTGTATAATACTTACAAGAACAACATAGGAGGTGAGTTCAATTGTCAAAAACAACTTCCAATGCTGGGCAGTCTAAGCTGCATGGTGATAAGCTGCAACCCAGGGAAGGATCCTGGGAAGCCACAGAGGGGATGGAGAGTGATGTGCCTGACCCAAGGACTGTTGAAAGCAACTGACTGTACTGGCAAAACAACATGCTGTTGTGTGGAGGAAGTGCAATTGGGAAAAATAAGCAAGCTTCCATTTAGCTTCCACAGAGCCCATTTTCCTCCTTCAGAGCCAGCTAGTCTTACCTTACTGGTCGGTTGAACCACCTGTTCTATGTCAGATCTGCACTGCCTCTAGGAAAGATATTGTATAGTTTCCATAGCACAGACTGGTTGTGAATGGCCATTTCCATTCTACATTTTCATGATATGGTGTAACAACACTGTCGCCTAAACTTTCTGCTGGGAACCTGCTAGTCTGTTTTCGTCAGCGGATGCAAGAAAATTCTGTCACTGCCAGACCAATAGCCCCTTTTGTTGACCCTGTAGCTTACACAGTTTTGTCTCCATTAAGTTCATATCTCATTTGGGACAAAAACTTTGCTGTTACTGTTTTAATTCATGGACTCACTTATGTCTGCACCAGCAGATTGTAGGCAATCAAGCAGCAGAGACAAAAGAATCTGTTCTGGAGAGTCCTATGTGACTTGCAGACACAGACAGCCTTCTTCTGAGGAGGGGATTGTGTCAACTCACCCCCTCAACAATAGACTGTGAGGACAGGGAATACTTAGAAGTCTTCAATAATTGCTACAGTCATGTATTTTCACTCTTAGTAGTTCAGTCTTACCACAGGATGAAGCAATAGGACCAAAGGGTGGTAGTAGAGGGCTGACTTTCACTTGTCCTACTTTGCCCTTCATTGGTGTTGTGAATAGTTTTTATATATTCTTGAAACAGTGTTAATCAAAAGTTTACTGGGTTTTCTTATATCTCATGATGCATCTGAGGTTCTAAAGCTGCTGCATTTCATAAAACCTTTATCACTGATAAAAGTCCAACAGCACAGGGAAACAAACTGCCAGGAACAAAATATTGCAAAAAGAGCGCAGATATGTGGTGCAGTGGATTAAGATTTTATTGTCTCCCATATATCCTGCATCTGAAACATAAGCCATCCTTAATGGCAAGTTTCTTCATTTGTCCTCCACGTCTTAGCCTTTTTAATAATCTTTGCTCACATGTATCTGTTTATTTCAAAAGAACTGCTAAAAAGTATCAGAAGAATTAATCCATATATTTTCAGGCTATTTCACTTCTGATTTTTTAAGAAACTGATCATCAGTTTTTGGGAACATAGGGTGTGGAAGAGAAGAGGGATACTGAAGCCTATTTCTGTGCTCTTCCATGACCAAATCTACATTTAAAATATGTTGGTTACAATAAATTCATGTGTCAACATTAAATAGTCTGAGTAGTTTTTTAATTTCTGACAATTTATACCCAAAAAGAGATTTTTGAGGACTAGCTTTTGAGGACTAACTGAGATATGAGAACATAAGATGCACNCGTTGGTTACAATAAATTCATAGTCTGGGTATTTTTAAATTTCTGACAATTTATATCCAAAAAGAGATTTTTGAGGACTAGCTTTTGAGGACTAACTGAGATATGAGAACATAAGATGCACAACCATTTCAGGCTGCAAATGCTGCAAAAGGAACCAACTACAACACGAAGAGCAAGCCACCAGCAAACAAACATACTTCTATATGTGTAACCTGAGGATCACACTATGTGCAGAGTCTCAAGCAGGGCACTATTAAGCATAAGCAGGTCCTGCAAAGGCCAGTTTTTTCTAAAATATCTTCTTTTGTGACCATCTTCACCTATGATCCAAATGATATGGATCTCCTTGTCACTGCCTCTGATAATTTGAGAATGCAAGATGTGGGGGGAGCTGGCTTAAAAAATGTTTCTGAAAGGAATACTTTGAAATACAGCCTGATATATAAAGAAATACAATTATTTTCATTATCTGATATACTATCTGACATTCCTTGATATAGTGAAGTACAAATAAAATCTAAGATTTCCTGATTGTTAAAGACAATAGATTTTATCTTTGATATTTTTTTCAAGTTGTAGCAGAATTTAAAATAGAAACAATGACCATAAACCTTATCTGATAAGAATTTAATATAATTTTTCTCACTTTTCTTACATAAAAGGACTCCTGGGCCCTGCTAAAAGAGATGCATGGTTGCAATTAAGAGCAGAGATTGAAGCTCTGACAGACTCCTGGCTGACAAATGCACTTAAATCATTATCAATTATCAGCACAAGGTATGTATCTGAGTCTGCTGTAAAAAAAATTTCTACACATGTAATGGATATTTTTTTGCATTTTAGATTACAATAAATTAGTGCCCTTAGAAAACAGAACAGGTCTTCTATGACTTTACAATAGGATGCAGGAAAAGTGGGAAGTGGTTTCATTTATCCTGATTCCATAATATGAAATGTATTCTCAAATGTGTGTACACTGAAAGTGTATTTTAGAATTCTGAGACAGCTTTAAATTTATTACCTTGTGGACAGCATTCTCTGAACTCCACAGCTCTCTGTTCTGTCCTTCAATGTTTGTGCCTTCTCACAGTGCTACCTAAATACTGTGTAGATACCAGAACATAAGGGCATTTTTCTTCTGTCCTTCCAAGCAAACCAGTATATCTTAGTATAAATCTTAAGTTTTCAGAAGAGCAAAAATCTCTTTTAACTGAGTTAAAAGTCTGAGTTCCCAATATTTAGACATAAAATGTATTGTTCCTCTAAAACAATGAAACTGTGAGCCCTGCTGCTACTTAGTAGCTGTGCAATATGTATCTTACCAGAAATCCTAAAAAACCCTGGTTTTAAACCACAAAAAAAGAACATTAAGTCATTTTGTTTTCTGAACATGTCTGGGAAAAGACTCAGTGTCAAGTGGAAAGAACAAACTTGGAAATACACAAAAACCTTAATTTCAACATAGCAACTTTTTCAATATGCTTATCTCTTAATTACTTATTTAACAATGTGTGAAGCACTTCAGGAGAAAAAAAGTAACAAATTTGTGTAAGCTGTTGTGTTAGCTATGCATTTCTTTCTGAATTGTTAGCCTTCAGAAAGACTTTTGGTAAAGAAGGCCAGTTGAGCATTGGTGAATGAGTCTGGAAAACTGTTATCCTTCACTCAGGATTGTTAAATAATAGTCATGTGTCATGTCTTCAAAGAACTGTACCACTATAAACCTTCAGAAGCTACCTGTGAGTCAGCTGAACACTACTAATACATTACTAACAGGAAATTGAGACACATGAAGGTGAAAATAGCAGCCTAAGGTCTTGCTTGGAATTTGTGGAAGTGCCAGAAGGAAAACTCACCAGTATTTACTTTCAACTCCACATCCACATCATGGTCATGTTCATGCTCCAGCCAGTGAGTGCCTTGAGTAGCTCAGTTCTGAGTTCTCTGGCCTGCACAACTTCTCCAGTCAAGTTTTCATCCTCACCATTCCATGCTAGCTTATTAACTTGATCATTCTTATCTCTCCCTCTTTTCAGAGATATTCTTACTCTTGAAACATGAAGAAAGTGATGCCGTTGTGAAGGAATGTGTAGATAAAAGATAGATAAAAGAGTAACAAATTATGGTTTTGCATTCTCTTAACTCCTTTATTTTCCTGGTAGCTACTGACAATTAATTGCCAGCATGAAAATAATGCTTTCAAAGCATTCAAATACCTTGTTTTGGAGGTTATTGGAGGTCTTAAATATCTGTATTTTACTATACCCATCTTTAAAGACCTAGTTTTTCTAAACCAGTGTGGGATATTTCCTACAAATCTTGCCTACATATTTTTAAAGAATTTCACATGGGGTTTTATGTACATTTTCTGTAAGTCGTGGTGCTGAGCAGCTGTACTGTGTGAATGAAATTAAATGTTGAGGGATCCTTAATATGCTCTCCACAGCTGGTTCACCTTATCAACATTTGGGTACTTTTTAGTAACTATTTAAACTTAAACTATTTCTCTCATTTTAGGAGTAATTGTGTAAATGTGTTGGTAACAACAACCCAGCTTATCCCAGCACTTGCAAAAGTTCTACTATACAGTTTAGGAGGAGCTTTTCCTATTGAAAATATATACAGTGCAACCAAAATAGGTAAGAAAATTATTCTTTCATCCATTCTGACTACCTAGAATTACCAATTTTTTTAATTTTTTTTTTTTAGTAATGGTTGTATTCCCTGACAATTAGCAGTTTTACTTATAAGATTTAGGCATTGCATGTGTTCAGATGTGTTTATGTCAAAGAATTCCAAATTTACTTTTTTTTCAGTGATAACTAAAGGAATAGAGATGCTGATTAACAGCCTCAGAAAGTCCCCAGTATGGTGCAGAAAACAAAAAACTTGCAGAAAAGAATGAAAAAAGTTTTTTGTGAATTCAAATCTGAGCAGAAATTCTGCTATATGAGCCTCTGCTCTGATCTTCAGCTTTATGCAAGCCAGGCCACAGCTTCCCAAACCTTTTTCTGAGGCACAGTATGTCAGTGGTGGGAATGACAGCTGTTACTACCAGAACCTGTGTTGGTGGATAACAAAAGGGCACTTCCCCATTCTGTTCACAGCTGTGTGCCTTTCGTGCCTTATGGTTTGGAAATGTATGGTTTCTGGAAATTGCATCCAAAACTGTAAACCAAGAAAAGGCATCATTCCTGTGAAATGTGATGCAGCATACAATGATGGATAATTTTGCTGATTTCACCAATCATTAATTTAGGAATACTTAATTTCTATACCTACAACAACCTTTATAGCATGGAATGTGTCACTTCCTTGACAAAAGCATTGCAATATGTTTCCTAAATTAATTTCACAAGGGAAAAAGCACTGCATATTCTAGCAGTGTCAGGCAAAACTATTACCTCAATCATCATTTAAGTTTTATCATTACTACATCACTCATTGTTGCGGATACATTAGAATTAAAATTTCTACTTTCCTTGTAAGACTATTATTACAATCATAAGGAAATATTGAAATCCAACTATTCATTAACTAACCTATTCATTTTCTCTTAGTGGCTTTCCTGTAATGATTAAGAGATCTGGTTTTACCTGAAACATCTTAGCGTCACTAAGGGAATCCATTGCTTCTTACCAGATTTGGCTCTCAATCCCAAGGCTGGGAACTTTTTTAAGTAGTGGTAGCAATGTCTTAGCACTGCAAAAACCCTCTGTAAGGCTTCACCATAACTCACTTGATAGCTTGAATAAATAGTGCATTGTTTTTCAGGCAAAGAGAGCTGTTTTGAGCGTATAGTGTCCAGATTTGGCACTAACATAACTTATGTTGTGATTGGAGATGGCCGAGATGAGGAACATGCAGCTAATCAGGTAACTTCACTCTGAAATCTTATCTCATTTATCTTCCAGGAAAAGAAAGTTGCTTTGAACGAATAATGCAAAGGTTTGGCAGAAAAGTAGTATATGTTGTAATTGGGGATGGTGTAGAAGAAGAACAGGCAGCAAAAAAGGTAACCTGTCTTCTGAAATGTTGGTGTGATACATAGCTACTAATGCAAGCTTTTCTGTTTGCATTTCTCTCAGTGTTGCACAAAATGACAAATAATTTCAGTCCACAGATGTAAGCCAACAAGAGCATGGTGAGATCAACACTTAGAGTAAAATGAACCATTTGGATTCTAGCATTTACTTCACTTCACTTTGGAAAGAAAAAAAAACCGCAGAGTTATTTTTAAAACAAATGGAAAAATAATGCAGCAAAAAAGTCTGACAAACTTCAAGCAAATTAAAAGATAAACAGAAGAGATAGAAAGGGTTTTGTTACGATGTTTGGGTGGTGTTTTTCATAAAATGCTGAAATTGGGGATGTTTCAAGAAAAGTGTTACAGGGAATATAGAAAACATCTAACGGACTGTGCAATTTCTTTTGCTAAGATAGATGAAGATCCATAGTTTACAGGAGCAAATATGATAAAAATATGGTTTGCTTCAAGAAAGACATATCTGCTAAAGGAAAAATAACCCTACGTAGAGATTGTGCACCGAATCTCTTTCCAAAAATGAATTGTTTCCTAGTTCCTCATTATGATAATTCAAGTCTAATTTCAACAGAAAAGTGTTGTAAATCAAATTAGTAATTTGTGCCATGCTTCCCAGTATAACTCCTGGAAGTGCGCAGAAGTTGAATTTTTTGCCTCACAATGGCTGTACAGGACCAGTTATGTAAGTCTTGTTGTGCTAAGAGTAGCAAAATAAAGCATTCTCTTAGCATTGTAGTTGGAGTGGAAACAAAATGGAAATAACCAAAATGCTCATTCCAAATGGTTCCTTAATATAGGCACAGTACTGGTGATGGGTCTTTTATAATTTTTGCTAAACAGTGGTGGTTGGATTTTGTGCTTTCTGGTTGGGCATGCTTTTTCCTTAACATTGGCTATATTGCATGGATAGATGTAGAATTCAGAGCAATGGATGAATATAGCACATTTCAAATAGATCTAAACACAGCATGGAAGTATGGGGGTTTTTTCTGTTCTGATGAATTATTGAAGGAGAGTAGTGCATATACCTGCATCTCTCACAGACAGTGATGCTTTCTGCAACACATATTATCTTTTTTTAAACTAGAAATGTGTTATTTTCTTATCCAAAAAGATTTATTTTTCCACCTGGATGGAGAAAAAATGTAATTCAGGTCTGTTTTGAAGTGTTGAGTGAGAAACATCTTTTCATGGAAGAATTATAGTCCTTTGAATGAAGATTCAGTAGTTTGCAGTCACATAAGTGGAGCATCAAAGGATTTCCTATTAATGATCCTTTGAATGGGCTTGCATGCTAACAACAAGCAAAGGAGCTCTTACTAAGTAACACGCATTTTCCAAAGAAAATATTAAGAAAGGCTATCTAATTCTTTTAACTCCACTAGAGCTACTAAGCTCAGATTTATTGTGGTCTGATTTTTGTCACTACTTAAACAGCAAAAATCAATCCAGAAACACAGTGGTGTAAAATAGGTGCTGGTAATCTCTAAACTATCCTTGTGTGTCGTATGCTGCCCTGTTCATCTTTCCTGACCTTTTCCCTCCTCTAACAAACACAGCACAACATGCCTTTCTGGAGGATATCCAGTCATTCGGACCTCTTGGCTCTCCATCAAGCACTGGAACTAGAGTATTTGTAACTGTGTTCTAAAGCTGGTGATCCTTATATATCTTTCAAGTACACTGAATTTTTATGTGTGATTCAATGCCTCTGGCTTTACACATATGAATTGTCTTAAGAAGGGAAGAAATATTTGGAATTAAAAATTCCAAATTGAAGAATTCAGATTGCTGAATGAAGTTAAAACATTAGTGCTACGTAAGAAAGCTCTATGGTCTTATATATGCAACGTTTTTAAATGAATTTAAACTGTGGAGGTTGCTGGTACACACCAAGTGAGCCCTGACAGGAGTGAACAAAGGACTCGAACTGGCAAAGCAGCAAAACGCATTTTCCAGCCAACAAGGTGGTGTTCAACAACATTCCTCAAAATGGGATATATTCTCAGCACTGAGGTTTGAACCAGACTTTAGCCTACCTAACCCAAAAAATCTGAATTGGAATGCACTCAGACTGTATAATGACAATCCTGTCTAGACCTGTAATTTGTGTAAATTATTGATGAAAATAATTTACTGTGACTTTATTAGCAGCTGATTTTGGAAGTGGATGCAATTTTTCTTTCTTTTTTGGGGGGGAGGGGGGGCAGGGGAGGGAAAGGGTTATATAATATTGTCTCTTTTATAAGTTTGGCAAACAGAATGTGCATATGATGTGTTGTGCCTTAAAGAAAAGACTGTGTTTGTGTGTTATAATGTAATTTTGCTTAAAAACTATGTAGATAAACAAAAAAAACCTTTGTGATAATTTTTGACATGACCAAATTTGAAATTCAAAGAAATCAAAGAGCAGGGCTGCACCAAAGAATTTAAGTATTTGTTGCAGTAAGAAAAAATAATAAAGGAAAGTTTGTGTTTTTATTTGGATTCTGAATAATTCCACTGATTTTTTGAGAAAAGCTAAGAATATGTTGGGAGGTTGATACTGGGGACCGCTACCTGGAAAGGTAAAAGAAGAAATAGTGTTGAACACCTTCAGCATCATTTCTTGATTCTCCAGCAAGAGAACTAAGAGCCATATTCATTAACTACCAAGTCCACTGAAAGCCATACAATGAGTGCATCTGCTGTGTATAACAGAAGGGAGTTCCACCCAGCAGGCAAAGTGTTTAGGTGGCACTATTAGCAGGTGAAAATGGGGAGTTAGTCCCAGATGGGGAATAAAACACAAGTTCATTAGGAACATTACTGAAGAAGCTCTCATCAGTCAGATGTGGAAATGATGCTACATTTAGCGTGTTCATGAGCAACACAAGCTGCTGGAATTGCTGGCTTGATGACATCAGCCGTTTCAGGAGAATAGCCTACTTTGGTAAAGAAAACAGCATTTTGGTAGCTTTTCCTTTCTGTTCCACATTTTTGTGTATTTTGGTTTGTGCCAGAATGGTTTTTCTCATCCATTTTTGATTGTTCAACAAAATTACACAGGGACAACCCTAAGTGTTTTTGAATCAGAAATTTCAATAGCATGTCAGGCATCTGAGGAGAGGATAAAGAGGTAATTTTCATTAAGAAACATTGAGAAATATATCACCTTAACTTCCATAATTTCTATTAACATTTACAGTCCATACAGCAATAATTATCTTGCAAGTTTTGAACACGTTACCTTTCAGCCATGGAAAATGAGCAAGATCCATATTGCACACAGGGCCCTTAATGTTCCATGTGCAGCTTGAGCACTCTGAAACAGCAAGTGGTTCATCTCTCATGGCAGAAGATGAAAACTCCTTTTTCACTTTTTTACACTGTATGTGGAGACACCTGAGGCTGCATGTGCACTGACTGCGTGAAGATGTATTTGCAAGAGAAGATGTTAAAGGAAAACTCCAGGATGTCTGCACGAGCAGAGTAGTCAGCTCTGAGGTGAAAATCTTCCCTCTTTGTGCTCTGAAACCATCATATGCCATAGTTACCAGGTAGTAACTTTGTTCATTTAAACATTGTTGAGGTTTTAGTAAAGTTATTTGGTAGGTGAAAGCCTGGAGCTGCTACAAGTCCAAGGTGAAACTCCTCTATAAATTCATAAAAATTGATTTGTTTGCTGTGTTGGAATTGGATATACAAGTCACCACAGAACAAATTACCGATAATATTTTATCCCTGGACAGTTTGAAGCCATCACATGAGACTCACTACATATGAAATCACTGTAGACTAGGTCGATATTTGAGTGATAGATTCGTGTGTCCAAAACAAAAAAATTATGCGTACCTTCTTTATATTTTCAGTACCTGGAAATGCATGTCATAAAAATCTGTAGTTTAGTTTTTCAGGTGGGGAAAAAAGTGTTTCTACTGGAATGGGAAAGAACTTTGAAGCCCTTCTCAAGTTCCAGCATTACATAAAAATCTCAATGCAAAAGGCATGATAAAACAAAAAAAAA
>VYXF01005643.1:387836-404622 GCA_013397295.1 Polioptila caerulea
AAAAAAAAAGGAATAAGCATAAGGAGACCAGGAGATCATGTCTAGTATTGTGAGCCTCCTGGATAGTGGAGCAAACTCCTGGCACTTAGCAGTTGGACTCCTTTGTAGGCTTTTTTTGGGTGGTGTTGGGGTAGCCTTGGCTGGCAGCCAGACTCCCACCCAGCTGCTCTCTCAGGGACTGCTCTGTGCTGGGGATGTCTGGTGCCAGAGGAGGCATGTCCCATGAGCAGCCTATAGTTAGTTGTTTTTAATAGGCTGCATTAGCCTCAAATGCTATCTTTCTGACATGGAAAGATTTTCGTTTGGTTTGGTTTTATGGTACGAGCCATGACTGGACCATGTGTTATACCTCTGGAGCTCATGCAAATCAGAAACCCTTAATGATATCTGTGCCTCATGATCACTCTTGTTTGAAAGCAAATGAAACAGGGAGGGAAAAAAATGGGAGAGGGAGAAAAATGGAGCCAAGTGCAGAGGGCTTCTTCAGTCAAATGGCATATACACACTGATTTATGAAATGCAGTCCTATTCTCAATAATTACCACAGACCACTGATGCATGGCAGCTGATGGAGGCAGGGTAATTAGCAAAGCCCAATCTCCCCACTTACTCACTGGGAGCTGAAATGAATGTATTACAAGCTCTGAATAGTCCCTTCTCAATGGGAGGAGTCACCCCTCTCACCTGGCCCCTCACCTTGCCCACCACAACCTTGCCTGCCACCATTCCACTGGGGAGAGACAATGAGCCAGGCAGCAGCACACCTGGGTGTAGCCCCCCGGGAGCAAGGGGTGCAGCTCCCAGTGCTTTGCTGACTCTCTCTGAGTTGCTTTTATATCCTAAGTTGGTTCTTGGTGGAGCAGGTATCCTCGCTGGGAGGTGCCTATTCACAGAGGAAAAGAAACAGCTGATCTGGGGCCTCAAGAGGTCAAGAACTGCTCACCCCAAAAGGCATCCAAGCACTTGCCCGTGTTTTTATTTTCCCTTTTTACCTAAATGCTTACAAGTGAGCTTTCTTCTCTGGTTAAACTGCAGTTCCTTAAAGGAAGTTTGCTTATAATGGAAAGGCTGACTCAACCTTCACTCTAATAACCACAAAAATGCCACAGTAAAATGAAACAATAAATCATTGCTCTGACAGTAATGAGGCACTTGCTTAGACATTTATCTGTCCTTTTACAGGGCAGTAATTTTATGGTTGAACAGCCTTGGGTTAAATTTTGTGTCTGCGAAGAAATTGCCAGGCCCTGGCCAAAATTGCCTCATTTAGCAGATGGTAACCTTGTATATAACTAATGTATTCATTTTCATTCTTAAAAACTAGTGAATGCAACTTATTTGAACTTCCTCCTAAAAGGTAAATTTATTAGCTACAAAACATTGAGACTGTGCCAACTGCTTCAAGGATACTATGTCCTGTCTTTCCCCTGTTTTCTAACAGTTTTCCACTAATACTCCCTGGGTGGCTCTTGTTTATAAGAAACTTCACTGCAGGCAACAGCTTTCTCCTGTCCCTTTTGTTGCTTCATATGTTTTCATGATAAACATTTCTTCCATTCACCTCCATCTAAAAAGCAGAGAGGCTGCCACTTGTTTGCTGAAAGTGACTTTAAATTCATCAGCTCTCCCAGACCTAATAAAGTGACGTGTTTACAATGCTAAAGGAAATCAGGTGTTTTAATGTTCAAGGAAAAAAAAACCCATATTTATGTAGTGTTACAATAATACTGTTTGCCTGGCCTTTCTCAGCCAATTCATCACCCAGCACTCTCCTCACAAAATGCTGTGGAGTCCGTGTGCTTCAATGCCATGCAACAGTAAGTGCAAATTCACCATAAATCACATTTTGCAGCAGCCTCCCCGTTGGCTGCTGGCAACTGCTGCAGTGGGGCACACGTAGGGAAAAAGTCATTCCCCGGGCATGTAGCAGTGAGGATGGAGCGAAGAAAACCCAGTGGCAGGTGGATACTGCAGCCACATTCCCCTTCTGCTTCTCAGGTAAATCCCATTCATGCTACTTGTCACACTGCACCCCAAGAGCTGCAATGTTCTACCACTGAGTAAGCCTAGGTGAGAGCTTTTGGGGAGACAGGCACAATTTCCTTCTTCCCTATCAAGTGGAAAGATGCTGTTACTTGGTTCTGACCCACAGGCAAATGAAGCACTGAGTGATTTTTGTTGACACATCATAGCAGGATATGAATCACACACCTGAAATTAATCTCAACTCTTTGCCCTTACCTGTTGATAAGTCCTGTATCTATTTTTCTCTGGCCAGGGCCCCATGAGGCTTTTTTAATCCGTGTTGAAATTTTCCTTTCTGCTCCATGTGCAGAGATTGGTGTAAGTATATAATGAAAGGGTTCTGGATTTTAAGAGAAAATAACACTCCTCACATATGAGCTGAAGGAGATACTGAATTTCTATCTAGCATTTCAACCACTTTCATAGAGGTGGGTAAAACATATAAATCTTTAATTGGTAGCTTTCTCTTGTCCCCACCCCTATTGAACAACAATTAAACTCTACTCTGTGGTTTTATGCTAGAAAATATCTGGAGAACATGGTGGTTCCTTACTTTCTTCAGCTGGATGTCTTTACTGATTTTCAATTCTCCTTATAATTCCAGTGGTAGTTGTGATTTTAAATATCTTTCCTTGCACCTGTAGATATCAGAGCCAGCAGATCCTTCATTCAAGTATGCAAATCCACAGAAACTCGGCACTCAAATTCACCACTGGGGTTAGTAAAGGAATCTTGTCTCTGCTACGAAGACTCTGTGGTAGTGATCTCTGCAGTGATGCAATAGCTGTGACCTCTGTGGTGATTCAATAACACCACAGAACAAAACATCTGGCTACAGAAAGCAGCCACTGGGCTCTGGGACAATGGTTCCTCTTAAACAGTTTTGAGAAGATGAGGCGCATAAAGAAGTGGATGACATTGTTTTGGCATATTTCTGAATTAAAAGAGGGTGAACCTCTTTATCTCTGGTAACCATGGATTTCATTATTGAGATGCATTACAAGGAAAATATTGTCATGATAAATCATCACATTATACTTCCAGCATTGTAACTGGAAGTCTTTCTTGACTCTCACGACAGTAAACTGACAATCTGTCTCCACGATGTTCTGTCATCTAGAGAGTTGGTGTTTTCAGTTTTTATCATTGTGGATTTCAGGATAGCATAATTAATAGAAGAAGCCAGAACTCATGTCACAGTGTTGGAATTATAGAACAATAAAATACAAAACAAATGTGTTGATATTTGCTTTGTTGGGAACATCCAACTGAATAACACAGCAGGCTCTCTAGTGTAATCCTGGCTGATATGTTTCTTTCCTGTTTCTCCACCTTTGTACTTAATCCAGAATTCCTCGGTGGTTTTCAGCATATAGATTGCTCCTCAATGCAGAGCTTTTCTCATGGTCCAGCTTACAATTCCATGACTGATCAGCTATTTCCCCTTTCACAGCAGCTTAGTACTATATAAAACTAATGCTGGGTTTGGAAAACTCACATACTGTCATTTATATTTGGCTTCTTCAGTGTAATAAGGCTGACCAAAGAAAAGACGACTGCCTTATTTTCTACAGATGTAAGCAGATGCTTGGAGCACCATCAGGAGTTCCAAATCTGGAGCTGTGGGAAAAGTTACTCTCCACTTGTCTGCTTGCAATCATTTCTTCAGATAAACCTATCTCCCCTGCAATTGTCCATATCAGATCTGATTAGACCAACTATCCAGGGGATCTAGCCTGTCTACTTATATCAGATAGCATGTCAGAAAAGGGTAATTTTACTTGGCAATGGCAGTGTATTTTTCCTGGTCCCTTCTTCCTACTCCCACCTTTCATGAGATTAATTTTCTTGAATATTTCTGCAGTGCATAGCTGTGTGTTCAGCAAAGATGCCCGGGATAGCTGAAATGAGCATTTAGATATTTCACCCTTTCTTGACATTTGCTAATGGAGTATCTCTGTTCATACAGCATTTTTACAATTTAATTTCAGACTAGTTCCTAATGCACTTCCTAGTCTGCTTTGTAACTACGGTGCATTAAAAATTATCTTGATTATAATCAAGCATTTGCATAATTTCAGGATTATTGTTTTTCTTCTAAAACTAATGTTAAACATTTTATTCTATGGAAGTGTGCTGGCTGCTTCCAGTCAACACAGAACATTGGATCCGGGTATTTAGACAGATTTTCAGCTGTCTCACTATGAAGTCTGTGACTGAGGTATATCCAAGTATAACCTTTTCATAATGATTCAGCAAGCTTAGCGGTCAAAGGATGTGCTGGTTTTGGTGAGGTAATTTTTTTCTCAGTGGCAGGTATGGGGCTGTGTTTTGGATTTGTGCTGAATATGGATTGATAATATAGAGATGTTTTTGCTATTGCTGAGCAAGGCTCGCACAGAGCCAAGGCCTTTTATTTCTCCTTTTGTACTGCCGCACTGGCAAGGGGGCTGGGGCTATATGGGAAACTGGGAGTAGACACAGCCAGGACAGGTGGCCCTGACTGACCAAAGGGATATTCCAGACCATATGACATCATGCTCAGAACATAAAACAGGGGGAAGAAGCAGGAAGAAGGGGATATTTGGAGTGATGGAGCTTGTCATCCCAAGTAACCATTGTGTGTTATATAGCCCTGCTCTCCTGGATATGGCTGCACACCTGCCTGCCCATGGGAAACTGGGAATTGTTTTGCTTTGCTTGTGTGTATGGCTTTTGCTTATCTGAATCCACAAGTTCTCCAGCTTTTACCCTTCTGATTCTCTTCCCAGTCCAGCTGGTGGAAGAGTGAGCATATGGCTGCATGTGGCTGCATGGGGCTTGACTGGTGCTAAAACATGGCAAGGAAGTAATGATCCATTTTTTCTCAGGATTAATATACCTTTAGGACTACTCAGACATCACCCTAGTATGTGGCAATAATGTTTTGGAGGCCATTTGGAAGGAAGATTGTGCTGCTTGACCCATTAACTGAGAGGTAGCTAGTGTTTGAGAGTTCCTTGAGAAAAGCTCCTGTAATTTCTATCTCTAAAGCTGATGATCATCCAATAAACTGAGATTACATGTGTGTAACATTACCCAAGCATCAGCTCTACAGCATGCTCTCTGCAGTGAAAGTTTCTCAGAGTTGTGTAAGCAGTCTTGTGATTTGTTTGAGGGATGAGGGAAGACGTGCACTGTAACATTTGGTCTCGGCTGCAAGACGATGACTTCAGTGATGGCAGACAATCCAATAAGTGCATTTGTTGATACAGTATGCCTCTGAGCCAGGCAAAGGCTTCCACTGTAAGCCAAATTTATGTCTCAGAAAAATTGCATAATTTATCAGCAAACCAGACCTATTTTTGCCTACAGAAGAGAGCCTTCAGAGATGGCAGGAGTATGGTCCAAAAGAGTTTGCAGTGCATTGTGTGTGGTTCTTCCAGCTCTCAATGTTAGAACAGGCAGAGATAAATGGACAGATTGGGATCTCTGCAACTTTACCAGTCTATGCTTAACAAGGCAATGAGTTGGCCATAGAGACAATGCCAGGAGACATTCCATAATCTCCCTGGAGCCAGGACCGGATTTTCAAAGAAGCCAAGATTAAAACACAGTATTTTCCATGAATGAGTTTCCTTTCTACTGAGGTCATAGCATATTGAGAGTGGGTAATTCAGCTATCTGCAAAATGTTCCTGCACTCCCCTTGGCTTAACAAAAAGAGCCAGCATTCCCATGCTCTTCCTGCAGAGAGATTTTGAGCAAAACACATTGTCAACAACCTTAAGTGAGCTGTGGCCCTGTCTTTTTTTATACACCCCTTTGGGGTTGCAAATTTTCTCAATATTGATTCATTCTAGAAGAAACAATGGAAATGGAGCTGGTAGGACAATCTCTTAGGTATCTGGTACTCTCAAATTCCTTGGACCTCAGCCATTTAAATAAGCTTATTAATGGCATTATTCACAGTACTTGATGGTCTTCAAAAGACTTTGCCAGTGCTAGTACATCTTTCAGCAAACCAGTTCAATTGATCAAGAGCACCTGTTGGGCTGAAGAGAGATGGGAGGCCAGATATATTCAGTTGTTTACTGAAAAATAGGATAGTACTGAATGCCTCCCTTCTCCAAAGGTTTCTAGCTATAGTGACTTCTTGAAGCCTTTACTACTCAGCATTTTGGTAAAATTGGTGGAAAGAACAGCAAACCAATGTCAGCTGCAGTGTTTCAATAGCAACACTTCTGGGGTTACTTTATAAAATTCACAGTTGTTGCCACATTTTTCCATTTCCCATTTTATTCTGGAAGCTGACTGAAAATTGTTGGTAGTAGGAGATACCTAGGTATTCTGAAACAGTGACTATAATTTGTACTCAGAGGATATAATATATTTTTGAGCAACTGTCTCAATGGAAGGCATCCATACAAGTTTTGGATAAATGTTTCATAAGTCCTTCGATCCTCTGGCCTCACCACTGTGCAGTCTCTGACACAAACACATTGACCGAAATGGAAAACAGATTACAACTTTTCCTCGTGGAGGGAGAATTGATCTTATTCTCATGATGCTCCAGCACAGAACTTCGTGAAATGCTTTGTCAGCCCAGACATCAAACAAATAATAATGAAAGCACAGACTAATGCATCCACTCACTTTCTGGGCAGACTAGTAGCCTCAGATAGACACATTACGGGTATCGTCCGCAAAATGCCAGTTCTGTTTCTCAAAGGTGACTTGGACTATCTGTGGGATCACAGAATATTCTGCACTGGTAGGGACCCAGAAGGATTGCTGAGTCCAGCTCTTCAGTGAATGGCTCCTACAAGAGTCAAACCTACAACATTGGCATTATCAGCACCATGCTCTGACTAACTAAGCTAAGAGTCCAGAGATACTTAAGAGGGGTAAAGGAACTGATAAAAGAAGATAAATCCAGAGATTAATTTCTTGCTTTTGAAACATAATTTCAGGAAGGAAAACCCTTGGCAAAACCCTATTGTTGTTATTGTTCTTCAAGAAAAGATAAAGCAGAGGGTCCCATGGACCCCTTTCACCCTGTGAGTCCCTGGGGCTTAATGGTGTGTAGGAGAGGAAATGTGACATGGGACCAGCTAAAGGAGGAGAAGAGTTTGGGAAATGTGGCCTCTTCTTATTGCCAAATTGATTCAGGAACACAGAGAGCTAAGGGGATGAAATTGGGATGGGAAGAGCACAGAGTGGAGTTTGGACTGGGCTAGGGGTTGGTACAGATCAGGGCTTGAGATCCATATAGTCACTTTTTTTCAGCAACCCTTGGGGTATGAGCTCAGTATCTGAGGTATTCGTTTCTGAACTTCTGCAATGTTTGAAAGCAGCTGGCTTCATGTGTCCAGCCATGGGCTAGTACTGAGATGGACAATGTCAGCCTCGCTTTCTGCTTCACACTGAACTCCCCCAGAAAAACATGAATTATTTCTCCTGTTACTCAGCCCCTAGTAGCAGAGATGAACCATCATGGGTAAGAAGTGAACAGCGATGTGGTTGTTCTTGCCTAGAATAATGAAGCCTATGATTATCTGAAGTGTATTTCCCCTATTTTTTCATATAGGTTTATCCCAAGCAGATACTGCTGCTTTGAGCCAGCTTTTCATTCCTCTGTGTCACCAGCACAGAGCTCAGCAGGAGTAATTTCAGCCTTCTTTGTGGCCTGTGTAGGTGCTAACCACGAGCAGAGCAGGGAGTGGCAGCGGGGTGGGCAGGCACTCCGACGGCTGGAGAAGAGGGAGAGACGCTCCATTGCATGGCAAAGCGCAGGCGGATCACCAGACTCGGCTGATGCCGCAGGCTGGTCCCACTGCTGCTCCCCAGCCTCCAGCCATCAAGTTTCTCTTTCAGCACCATCTTTTCAAGCAGGGGTTGTGAGGACGCGGCGCTGAGGGGCTGAACGGGACGATGGCTCTCTGTGTTTGCGGTTCGTGCCGCCCCCGCCGTGCGAGCTGCTCGGCGGGGACACACCGCCATCTCCCGGCGCCCTGCGCCCCCTGCCCCGGCCGTGCTGCGGGAAAGCAGCGCGGGATGAGGCGCCTGGGGACCGGGGCTGGTCCATGCCTGCTCTGGTTTCAGGGCGGGCTGGGAGACCTGTCCGCCCGCGGCCGCGGGGTAGGAGCGGGGCTGGAGTGAGCGCGGTGAGACCGAGGCGACACGGAGAGACAAACCCGAATGCAGAGGGAGCTTGGGAGGCACACAGGGGTGCCTGAGGCTGAAAACTGAGCAGGCTGTCTCAGGCGGTCCTGGCACCATCAGGGTTGACAGGAATCAGCAAATTGCGTGCCCCTCTCCCTGCCCACCCTCTCACTGCTCCTGATCCACTTTCCTGAAGGAGAATGCATTTCAAGGAAGCAGTAACATAAGTTTACGCTCCAAAAAGACACTAATATGTGCTGGAAATCAGCAGAAATTAATGCACCTTTCGGTTTAGCTATTACAAACACCATTCCCACTGAAGCAGACGAAGCTTGGGAGACAGAGCTGGGCAAACGCGTTCAGCCTCTGTGCCTGTGGCTGCTCCAGCACTCGGGACCGTCTGTGGAACCCCGCTGGAAGAGCAGGTCCGTGATGAATTGGAGGCCAGTAATTCCCAGTAAAAGCACCAGGGGTCATCCCACTCTTTATTGCCGCCTTAGAGCAGCTTCTCGGCATACGAGCACCAGCAAACACCTCTCCCCTTTTCCTCTCCCTCCCGACTGCCTACGATAAACCTGAACTGCAAATAAGGTTGTGTTTAGACAGGAAAGTGGTGGGAATATTGTCTGAGTAAAGACAGAAGGATCTATCCCGGTGGAAAGGCTTTTGAATGGTTTACAGTATTTGCCTGTAGTTGTACACATTCCTTGAACAAATCACATCCACTCATTTATTATCGTGCTAAACAACGCAGTAGGTCTAGTACACAGGTGTGTCACTCACCCTGCTTCAGGCTAGAGACATCTGCAATGGAATGTTATTTTTCTACACAGAGTTATGTTAATGCAACATCAGAGGTGACCAGTTTGGGGAGATGAGGAGAGAATGGAATAGAGAAGGAAAAATAATAGGAGCAAAATATTCACCCGAACATGGAATAAAATTACCAAGAACAGGTGCTTGCTTTCTTCCTTGACATAAAAAAAAAGTTTTGTTTTTTTTTTTTATAATAATTCTTTTTAAAATTTTAATATTTAACTAGCTGGGGATAGTTTGATCTGAAAGGCCTGATAATCAATGGAAACTTTCCCTGGGTTTCAGTTTTTGTCCTGCATGTCAGCTGGATTTATTTGTCATGTGAGTAGTAATGAAGAATAAATTGTTTGAGGCTAGAATATCTAGGGCTTTGCTCCTAGTTAAAGCAGGTTACACATGTGAAAAATGTGTACCTCTTGCCAACTACTGTGAGTGTTTTCCATGTTAAATGCAAGGTGTCTGAGGCCCACAGTCCCACAAGAACAGAGGCTCAGGTTTAGGGAATGGTAAGAGCTACACACACACAAACACGTTTTGTGCCACTTTTCTATGGCTTAGTGTTTCATCTCATACATGAGCAATGCAGTACATAGGATTGATGTGCTTTGGACAAAAAACTGAATGCTAACCCAGCCATACCCACCAGAAAGTTAACCCCTTCCTTCCTGACCTTCCTCTGCACTCCACTTACCCACTTCAGGAAAAGGCAGGTCACTCTTGTCATAGATATTTTTCCCCCCAGGAAGAATGGCTAGAAAAAAAAATGCCCTCAGTTCCCAGTGTATATCAATATATGAGTTTTGCCGTTCTCACAATCTTAACACTTACTTGCTATAACAGGCTCTGGTACCTCACTCCATGTCTGTCCAGCACTCACCCAGATTCAAGCCCTTAATGGATGCCTAAGATTACACCATGTCGGCACTCACTCCCTGGCTTGTCTGAAAGTTTTTCATCATCTTGGCCAGAGTTTCCATTCTCTTTAGTCTCCAGAAACATCAGGCAACCCCTATGCAATTTATTGCAGTTTATAATTTCTCTATATGAACGTCACTTCCAAAATATTCATTAGAAAAATTAGTCATTTACAATAAATGTTACATTTTTACAAGAAAATGCAGTAATTTTTTATTAAGCATCTGGATTTTTTCATCATCACTTCATAATGAGGATGAGCCTGAACTGGAACACCTGATCTAAACCCAATTTTGACTTTTGGAGAATATCAGGTCCAAGTTTTTAAGGGCTGGGGTTGTCTTCATTTTGAGTCTTCCACAGCTCTGAGCACATAGTTGGCACTTAACAAATAAACAATAGTAATCCAGAGCTGGACCAGAAATTAATGGCTAGACTGTATCTGTACTTCATAAAAAATGTATACATCCTCCACATTACCCATGCTACGTCAAATGCAATGCCTTCTTTCTTTTGTGACCATAGGTGATTGCAATTAGAAAATATAAATTCCAACCCACAGCTCATGGTGTCACTAGGGGAAAACAACGTCCTTCATTTGTCATTCAGAGGTGTGATTTGGAGCGATGAAATGACTTTAAGACAATGGCATTGTGGCAGAGAAACAATAACTTGAACTGTGGCAGCACCTGCTGCAAAGCTTTCCTGGGCAAAGGCTCAGTCTCTGACCTGCAGCCACACCTGGCTGGGGAGGAACAAGCTGTAAATGAAGGCACAAGGGAAATATGAATTAGTGACTGTGACTTATCATGGAAATTAATCCGTGTCTGATTCATTCCCGGCTCTCTGGGAGGATAGAGAAGGTGGCTTACTCAGGCTGGATTTACATGGATACAGCTTCATACCAGCACTCTCAAGAGAATGAGTACTTTGTATATGTAACTGTCTCACAGAGCTTCCCCTTGCAAAGTAACGCCTGCCAAAACCTTCCTGCTAACATCACTGCTGTTTTACATGACCTGGGGTTTAGGCCACTGGAAGTGTCCAGAATTGTAAACTAAAAAAAGAATGATCAAAAAGCATCTCACATTGTCCTCCCTCAGGAAAGGGAAGGGCCCATATTGAACAGGGACAGGCCAAAATGCAGTAGGACAGCAACACTAGCTGCAATCTGTATTGCTTTGGTCAAAAACCTATACTACATTTTCCTTAGCATCTGCTTTTGTGTGTTTGGTCTTCTCTGTGGTTCACAGGGGAAATGAAGAAACTGAAAACTTTTGGCAGTTTGCATAGAACAGAAGGAGACAACATAGATGGAAAAGTTCTCCAGCAGAGGTGGAGTAATGGCAACTGATATGCAAGGGGAAGTCATAGGAAACAATGCAATCTAACTTCTTCCATCTGTCTGAGCAATCACAGGGACAGTGCCAGATGTAATATAGCTCTGGTTAGCATGAGTTGAGATCTGGGATAACCTCCAAAAGCAAGGACAGGGAGAAGAGAAGCAGCAGCTTGTTTGTGAACAAAAGACTAAACTATTTGGTTGCTAAAATATATGCAAAGGAGGTATCCCTTCCCTTAGCCCCATGTGCAAATCACATCTAATCTGGGAAAAAGACAAAGGAAAAAAAAAATCCAGTTTGTGGTTGCACTGAATTCATTTGATAAACACTGGAGATCATGCTAAATGGGGAGAAGAGCTTGGAGAGTGTTATTTTTGTTGGGCAGCAATTGAGTCTGATGTTTTTAACAAACTACTGCTGCTGTGTTTGAGAAACTGCATTTTTTAAAATGTGAATCAACTGGGACAATTCACTACAAGGGAGCAATTGTGAGAGCCCCTCCATTAAGTGTATGGTACATGGATAGTCAGTCCTTTCCATGATTATGCCGTGGGATGGTGGGCTTGAATTACCTTGGGACAACTTACCTAAGGTGCAAATTACCAAGGACTGTAGTAACTGAGTCCAGTCTATGTGCCAAGAAAGAGAACAAATAATCTTATTCTTAACTTCCCTCTACGGGTATTTAATCTAAATCTATCTCAAATCACTTTATACTATGTGCAGTCATGTCTATGACTATTGACATTACCTTTCTCCCTGAATCATTTAGATGATGAAGGAAACCTAGGAATACTATGTAGAACATATTGCCTTGTCCATCCCATCACCTTCTGGCAGCTGCTCCCCAGTCTGTAAGAGCACAGGCAGAACAGAGTGTCAGTCCTCTCAAAGATAGCACCAAGCCTGCAGGATTGCTACTCTGTGCAAATGCAGTCACAGTTTGTGATTCACACTTGGCTCCAGTGCAAGAGCTGTGCAAGAACATGGGCAAGACAGGCAGCAATTTGAATGCCTCTGCAGAAATATTTTGCAAAAGAGCCCTGCTGTAAGGAAGAATCCTTCTGACTTGGTTTCCAGAACACATTAAGAAATACCTTCAAGATGTTTTTCCATTTTTAACTTGCTTGTGTTTTCCCCATGAAGGTAGGATCCAGCTGTTCAATTTGCTCAAAGTATCGAGTCAATCTGCATGAAGTGGTTTGAAGGAAAGGATTCTGGTTTCACTAGACTAAATTTCAAAACAACTAGACAATAATTATAATTATTGGTTTATAATAAATTGAGAAAGAGGCAGGATATAAAGAGCATTATTACCCCCATTATACTGAAAAAATAGAAGACCTGGGAAACTCAGACAATTTTCTTATTCCAGAGTCTTCATCCAGCTCCATTCTTCCTCTGACACAGAAGTCACAGCTCCGTGGAGGGCAGCAGGCATTGCATTAGCATAGGCCTGCCACTCATCACCATTCTCAGCTAGCAAAACAAAGCAGGACCAAATCACGCAGTTTTGCAATCAGTAAAAAAAAAAAAAAATCTGAAAAGCAGAGTTAATTCTTCAATGTAGCAGCAGAGTGAGCTTCCACAGAAAAATCTTTACTCCGTTTGCAGTTTCTGGGCACTGCTGCAGTCATCCTTCCTGCAAACATGATCAATTAACATATACTTGTTAACATTTGTAGATGCTGCCACATAATGTAGATATGGCTGCTCCTTCCCCCGCAGACACAGACACAGTCTATTTGAGTGATAAAAGCTGCTGCTTTCCTACAATCAAAATGCCATCAGTCTTACCAGTATCAGATCTGCACAGAGTTCTAGCCACAGAAACACTTTACATTTATCACCTGGCATGTGCCACCTCTGTGCCCTTTTTCCCAGGGGCACCACTTCTGGGGAAATATTAATAAATGACAAATTGCATTTGTGTAATCCTGTGAAATGTTTTGACTACTAAAGTTGTTCTATAGCAGTTCATTAAAGGACACATAAAGTATTTAAGCTTACATTTTATAAAAAGATCAGGAATGCTCAGGCTGATAGCTTCCTTTCTATTGAGCATCTGTTTCCTATTTTTTTAACAGTTTACAGCAGTGGTTGGCCAATTCTGTATTAATAGTTGATCTTAACTGGATCAAAACATGGTAATTTCTTAACAAAGGTTAGAGAGTGTCCTTCTAACACAGCTTCCTATGGCTGCAACCAGCAATGTCTGTGCATCAACATCTGGTTTAAAAATATTAAAAATTATAAACACTTCCAGATACAATCCATCTGGTCTCACAAAATTCTACATCTGCCTAATTTTGCTTTCTTTTTAAAAACCAAACATAGACTTAGTTTGGCCCTGTTACATTACTGAAGAATCCTCCTCCTTCTTAGTGTGGGGCAAAGCCCATGGTCCAGTTTTGTTGGGAGAGGACATCTGTATCTAGCTGAGTGTTGTGTCTAACATCGGCTGTGTAAGTAAGCGACAAGCGGAAATTCTTTGTTTGATTGGCACATGCTATCTGAGTCAATCAGAAGGAAGGCTGCAATGAAGAAGTCCTGGTGAACTGAAGGAGCAGTGAAATTTGCCGTGCTGGCTGCGATCAGGCTTTTGAAAGCTGTTTGCTTACTGCCCATCTGCATCGTGTCAGTCCCCTCAAAGACAGCACCAAGCCTGCAGGATTTTACTGCCCTGTGTAAATGCAGTCACAGCTTGCAATTCACTGCTTTGCTCCAATGTCTCAGGTTCTTCTGAGCAGCATATTCCCTGGCTCCAACACCTTGCAGACAGGTCTGCAGTGCTGCAAGGGTCAGAACATTGGAAGAGAGACCACCCCTCTCTCTTTTGGCTAGAGATGCTTCCTGTGGGATGGCTGCTGCTGCTGTGACTAAACAATACCGAGGACTACTTCCTCTGGCTTCTCTCCCCTTCCTTTTCATTTTACATGCCAATTCAAGGATCTCTTGTCCCTGACTGTTTTACCCAGATGGAAAGATTATTTGTATTTCATATGCACAAAGAAATAACAAGTCTTTCTTGCACAAATAACTGTGTGCAAAGTACAAAATGTAATTGGTTTCATTAGTTTTAAATTAATTATTCTACTTAGTGTTCAACATTATGTGTATAAAGAAATGGTGAAATGAAAAATAACATTTGGAAATTAATAGGTGTGTAGGAGATCAGTATTCCAAGTCAGAAGTTCATCTTATCGTTTTTGTGTCCCTCAGTGGTCTACTTTGCAATGAAACAGTATTTTTCCCTGAGCTTTTAAAAAGCTAAACAGGTTCCAGTAAGCTCTGAAGACATGACACTGAACAGGCCTTTCACCCCCGATAGAGTGCTCCATCTTAAAGCTGAAGAGGTATCAAGTTGGGAATTAACACTTCTTTCACTCTTTCAAGATTTTACTAGCTCTGATGAGAGCATCTTTGTGTTAGTATCAAGGACAGCATTTTTCAGACCAGGGCAATGTCCAAGAGAAGTCACTGCAAGGTTGCCTACTTTGACGTGATTCAGAGACACCTGAGACCCCACGCTGCTGCACAATGCCAATCAAAAACACAGTAAGTGGCATGGTCATAGCCTAAATGGAATGGGTGAAAATGGCAACTACAAAACCCAAAATATTCATGTCAATAAGGAAAAAATTCCAGACAAGCCAGCCAGTCTAAATGTTTCATTGTGTTGTCCTATCCATTAGTTGCATGTATTTCTAAGCCAAATTTGAGGCCAATTTTCCTGAAAAACAAGACACAATGAACACCATCCTAACACTGTGCCTAAACTGTCATGACTGATGTGGGTGTTGCTAATGTTTCCTGGAGTGATGATGGCTTGCCAGATGCTGAGAAACAAAAGCACAGTCAGACCATAGAGTAAGTTGAGTAAAACAGAAGTCTCCTGCTGAAGTACTTACATATATATCTATACAACTGAAAAGCTTGGGTATAACAAATCAATGAGAAACCCCTGGAGCAAACTGCAAGTAGTTAATGTCAAACAAACGCCCAGTTACCCACAGCAGCCACCAGAAAGCCAGGCAGAGAGGGCAACCCTTCTTTCTCGAATGAGATCTGAGGCAGCTCTTTTTTATACTGTTCACACCTACAGCTTCCTTCTGTTTCCATCCATATTTTGAAAGACATTTGAGCATAGCTTGTCCTCATTTTGAAAGATGTGATAGTTCAGTCTTGATAATTCTTTTATTTTCAATTTAAGCAGCCAAAATAGAGTTTGCCTATTAGTGAAAGAAATTCTCAGGAAAATATAGGTGTTGCGTTTGGGTTCTTAATGACCCTGAACTGCCAAAGTCACAGAATACAACCATCCCAATAGTATCACTGTGTCACAACAGAGTTTAATTAATTTGATCATTTGATAACAAAACCATTTAATAACCATACATGATTCAGGGGGTGACCAGTGCCATCATCATATGCATCACCCCTTGTTTTCACCTTCTACACTGAGTATTTTTTAAATGTTAACCTTTGAAATCTTCTCATTCTTTCCTCCTGATTTCTACTTTCATCTCCTTCAACTTTGTCTTTTCTTTTCTCACAAAGGACATTTTCCTCCACTGCAAACCCAGTAATATTACTGTGATATTGGCATGTGGTTAGACAGAAATGATCATGAAACTATTGTTTCCCATCATCAACTGAGGAAAAAGATGTCTTAAAATGTCTGGATTAATTTACTTAAAATTGTCTGTAAAGGAAACCAGAATCAAATTATATTCTCTGGTTTTGTTTTTTTTAAGAGGAGAGAGTAGGTATTCAGTGTATTATAAATTGTAACCATTGCCTCTGAACATCTGCTATCCTGCCTCATTCCTAGGGGGTGCATAGGGCTCCACTCTCTCTGGCTTGTCTGGGCACCCATTTCGATGTAAGTGAAATTTCTATTCTTGAACAGGGTTCCTGTAGACACGAGAAGCAAGAGAGGAGTGTGATGGCTGTTGTCAGCACTGCCAGGAAGGGATGCATATGGTCCCTAAAAGGAAGATACAGAAGGTTGAAATTAGGAATGAGGCTGCAAGATGAGTCAAGATTCAGGGTTCAGAATTCAGAATAAACCAGAATTTTAAGCAGTTATATTTCAGTATTGGTGAGGGTGAAGAGCCTGTCTTCCCAGGTGGAAAGGAAAGGTTTCATCCTCTGATTCCTGAGAAATAACATTGCAGGGGTGAAAGCAGTTCTTGCCTTTATTTTAAGACAGTCACTCACCACAATGTAAACCATCTTGAAGAAGGCATTTTGGGAATCCTAATACTTGTATCTATATTAAAATATTGGTAAAGCTATTAAAATAAAATAAAATAAATATGACATCAAATAAAGTAGTCCTACCACTTAAGTCTGCCTCACAGATACCTTTATCTATCTGGCACGATTTCAACAAACTATGACTGACCCACATAGAGGCAAGTGCCCAGTGTTGGGACAGAGGGATTATCATCTGAAGCTACAGACTTAATACCAATTATTTCACTTTACTACACACTTGAAAAAAAAAAAAAAAAAAGAAAAAGAAAAATAAAAAAATAA
>VYXF01005643.1:404654-466440 GCA_013397295.1 Polioptila caerulea
GAAAAGGAAAAATAAAAGAATAAATTTGAGATTGTTTGGCCAATTTTATGGTCATAATTTTTTTTTGCTGAATAAATTTGCCACTATCTATGTTCACTGAGAAAAGGATGTAAAGGCAATATTAAATGTTTTGATATCACAGAATTATCAAGTACACTGCATATTGAATTGTGTCAGCATTGGAAACAGGAGTCTCAGAGTTATTCATTGAATCAAGACAGCCAAACTTTGGCACAATCTCTATCAGAATAAATGCTATTGCGCATTTAAATATGCCAAAGTATCTCTAGAAGTGTAATTCAATGCAGCAAACAAGCTAAGAAAATAAAATAGCCTCAGTAAATAATTTGTTATCCTAGGCAGCTCACAAAAAGAAAAATAACCAAATCAGATATTTGTATTTCCTTATTGTCTAGATCTTAAAAGGCTTTTTTCCCTTTATGAAACAGAAATAGTTGAATCTGGTTTTGTTTCTCTTGAAACTAATAACAATAGCATGACTTCCGTAGTAAGGAAGCAAATCCATTTTGCCAAAGAAGTGCTGTAAGAACTTATCCATACTCTGACATGTAGATAACATTAGCATTTGGCTTTTCTGTCTGATAGCATTGTTTTAGTAAGAACTTCATATTGCTTTGGAAGTTTCCTTGGTCTGACCTCAAGATCCCTGAAGAGTAATGGCCTAAAATGATTTCATGAAAGGATTAATGAAAAGAAAAGCAAACAATAAGAAAATTCTACTGGCTTCAGATTTATCTGCTCAAGTGTCTAGGTTGCTGCAAATCAATTTTAAATTGTGCAGAAGCATATAAAAAATACATTGCCTCTTGAGCTGTAATTTTCCTTGTCAGCCTTCACTCAACTTTAGCCAGCTAAATGCTGGAAGACAGAATAATATTGGGACAAACAAGATATATACGCAAACGCACAATCCAACTGCTAGAAAACTTTATGGATGCTCATGAGTATGAACAGTTAAGCTGTATTAAGGACTAGAGACCCTTGTTGTTCAGTGATGCACTTAAGTTTCTCTGTTTTATTTAGTAACAAATTTCTGTCCATTCCATTTTTGTTACATGTTTCTTCGATTGTGCTGTTCATTCTCATAATAAAGGAGCGTATTTTGTTCTCTGAGTAAATATGTAAACTTATTTACCCAGATCATCTGAAAATTAGATTGACATAAATGCAGGGGAGAGACTAAACATTATCTTTTTCTGTGTAATTCCTCCTGTAGATATCGTTATTGCACATTGAAATTGTCTGTCTATGGATTATTCAGGAATCTTGATCCACATCTTTTGCTTCAGTAGAACTGTTTAGGTGTAATATCACATTCAGAAAACTCTTTCTGATCTATATTCAGGTCACATAAACCAGAAAAGGAGTTAAGACAGAAAAATTGGCTGAGCTGACAGAAAATCACTAACAGAGATGCCCAAAGCACAGCCAAGTCTTGATGTTTTGATTTCAAGAGATTTCACTAATTTTTGCAGATTTAACTTCAGTGAGCATGTACCAATGATGAGATCAGAACTATGCTTCCTTGAAATCAGATCTGTCCTTGCCTACTTGCATGTTACCTCTTCTCAGGATAGCTAACAAAGCCAAATGACAAGGTAAAATGTCTGTACCTCACACACAAAATTCTATTGACTATTATATTAAAGTAATCAGAGGATGCAATTTAATCTCAGTTTTAGGGGCAATTACTCAGAGAAGTGAGGAGGGAATCCTATTGCAACACTTCACTGGTCCCAGTTGCCTGCCATCTGATCTAGAAAGGAGTCTTCCTATTCTTCCCCCCACAAACACTGAAGACTGATCTCTGAGTAAGGGAGAGCTGAATTATATCCGCTTTCCATGGTGTGAAGAGGGTTATTGAGGTTATGTGTTGATGAATCTCAATTGTGTATATGTGGTCAACCCCTGGACTGGATGAATTAATGATCCCTTGTGGCATTAACCACCTGGAAGCTTTGCTGCTCTCAAAATGTTCCTTTCTTTCTTGGGAACCTGGAGGATGGTGAGTTACACTGTGTCTTCTCCAGCTTGTATTCATTCTGAAATGCAAACACAGACTTTGGCTTGTCCTGGTGACTGCATTGTCTGCAGACATCTAGTTAACCACCAAGACCTGCAGAGTTGCAGGACTGTGACAACAGTGGAGACACAAGCATTGAATTAAATGCGTTACAAGACCATAAGGAACTACTGGAAGTTAAAGCTTTGGAGCTGACTGCTGTTCACACATGCCCTTCTATTGCCTGATTCAGTCAGGAGGAGTAGCAGGAACATTTGTGGTTTTGGTTGCTTAAAGACAGAAAACTCTTTGTGAAAACATAAAGTCTGGAAACAAGCTGGCTGGTGAGGTCCTAAAATATTGGCTGCAAATCAAACACAAGAAAGGTATTGGTGAAGGCCGTGTCACACACAGAGGAACACAGTGATACTCAGCTTTGGAACCTTCCTTGGGCTGTGGAAACAAATCAAGCTTCATTTAGACAAAATATATTCACAACTAGACAAGAGTTCTGCTTTGTTTTTGTATCTGAAATGTAAGCATCCATGTAAGAGGGCATTGATAACTAAATGAAACTGTACTTTTGCTTTTTTGTACAAAACGACTGCATTTTCCTAACGCCTATCCCAACCACATTACTCAGCAGCAGCCCTTACAAAGTGTGTCTCCTCTTGAAAATAAAAAAGGATCTAATAATATTCATATTGTCACTCTTGCTTCAGATGCTTCTTGCCCCTACAAAGTACAAAGTGATAGACCTATAAAACTAAGAGTGGTACGCTAAATTGACCTTGACCTCTAAAGGTCAAATTCATCATTAGTTTAACTTCTCTGGAAAACATGCTCACACCAGCCATCATTTTCATGGCTGAGTGTTTGACTAGGCTGAGAATATGGCCAGTCTTTAAATTTCAATGAGGTGACTCTAGGATTATCATGTTGGTAAATATATACCCCAAATGTCATTTTTACTCTCCATTAAGAAAGAGTTAAACAAAAAGTTTCAATGGAAAGTTTAATAGCAAAAGACATTTATTATGTTTACTTAAATTTTCTGGACCATTAAGTCCAAATGACATGACTTATTGGATGCTATATCGGGCCAAAAAATCTTTTTGACCAGTCTAAGTTTTACTACGTGCTGAGCTGCCAGCATCCCTATTAGAAAAATAATAAAAAAATTAAATATAAATCTATGGTCAAATCCTAGTTTTCTCAGTGAAATCTGGATTCAGAATAGCCATTCATGCCAGAAAGTACCTTTTGAAGTTTACATTAACATGGATATTTATTTATTTTCCCTCTGTAACAATGACAGTGGTTGAAATAAACTGTTTAATTCTAAATAGAAAACACATCTGCTGTTTCTGCATTGTTTGTGGTTGCTGGAGGGGTGACAATTTAAACCAAGTAGCACACATGACATTTTAAGTGAGATGTTGTATGAGGATTTGCAGCTGCTGTTCTTTCCTATTTTTCTCTTGCCTGATGGCACTGCTCCATTGCAGGGCCTGCAAACTTTTCCATCCCCAACACAGCTCTCAAAGGGAAAGTTTATACAAATCCTGACATACATGCATGCCTACTTGCATAGGTGGGATATTTTTTTACATGCTCGTGTTGATTTCTTTTGGGGGCAAGAGCATTTTCTGCACTGACTGGGATCTTGGAGGTGGGAACATCACAGAGGGGGTCAGATTAGGCTCGACTTTGCTGATGACTAGGTGGCCAGAAGGAGTCCCAGAGCTCCAAAAGCAACCTGCAGTTAAGTCCTGACACCCTGGCATTGGAAAACATGGCCCACTTGGAGATCAGTGTGTTTGAAGGACCCATGGGCAGTGAATTTTTTGGTGCTGGGGAACAGCAAAGCAGGCCCTGAGTTGGCCCCGTTCTCTCTGTTCTCTCTCCCTGTTCTCCCAATTATCTCAAGGCTGCTGCACAGCATTGAACAAAGAGAAAGTGCCATGGAATTGGACTGAAGAAGGTAGTCAGGGCTTGGAAAGGCTGGCCCTGCTCCAGCCAGGGAAGTTGTGAGAATGGACAGAAGCCCCAGCTCTTCATTAGCATTTCATCTTGCCTGTGGAGGCTTTAAGGTGGGGTGTCATCTATCCTCCACCCAAGTACATGCTGGCTGAGTAACAGACTTAATTTGTGCCCAGGCAGCTCAGAAGTGTCAGTCCTAGTCACAAAGAGTGAATTGTACCTCTGGATGTCATGCTGCAGCCCCAACATTTAAACTACATTTAATTTATTTTAATCCCTACAGGGGCTTAATGGCAAGGATGTAATGATCCTTTCAGGTTAATGAACTTGGCCCTAAATAAATGAAGGTTACATTTCTAAATACTTTTGATAATCTTGAAATTATGCCTTTTTACTAGGCTGAGACAGTGAAACTCCCTTCACTACCTTGTTCCCACACTGCCTTATGTATAATAAACCCCTGAGGTTTTGACAATGCAGCAGTGCAATCCATTAACCATAAAAACACTGTGGGCTGATATTTGACTCCTATATTATGGCTGAAGAGACTAAAATACTCCTGAGCAGTGTGAAAACTTTAGGCAAGCACCTGTAGGAGGGCTGGAGCCCATGAGTTCCCAGGAGACGGGCTCTACTACATTTCTGCCAATTTTTCCTTTTCAGTTCAAAGAAGGGTGTTGGCATTTTCTTTTTCCAGATCTTAATAGAGAGGAGGCTTCCTTTTTCTCTGGAAAAAAATCCTATCTTGGATCTGAACAGAAATTTATGACGTTTTCTTTTCTGTTATGGGATATTGTGTTTATTCCTCTCTGCTGTCTCTCAGCAAAGCAAGAACTTCTCTTTCGGTCTTATGAAATGTCTTGAGTAGTGCAAATTATTTCCCTTGGGAGGGACAAGATTACAACAAACTGCAAATATTAAAAAAATTAAATTCCCAGGGAGGAGTCTCAGTATCAACCTCCAGGTCGTCTTCCCCCACAGTCCTCTTGGCATCACACAAACTGAACTTTGTCCTGCCCTAGTTACTAATGTGCCCAGTCCAGCCCTTAGAAACAAAGCATAAATGCACTAAGTCCAAGCTTAATATTAATGTGTTGCCTCTTACTCTCGTTACACTTGTGAGAAATTGTTTGTGTTTTAAGAGGGAGGACAGGGAAATCAGTTCCCAGGTCAGGTCTCGTTATAGCCCTGCAGGCGGGGAGGACAGAGGCCAGCTCCAGTGCAGGAAATCTTTAAGCACTGATATTGTCACTTGCTGACAGGGATGTGCGGGCCCATGTGCTCTCACAGGGTCATGGCATGTTTGGTTTTTTTCATAACGCTGGCCCCCACACAGCAGCCACAGAGAACAAGGCCATGGTTTTCTTTCAGTTCAAGGAATCACTAGACTGCCAAAGAAACCACATAACAGCTATTCCGCAGATGAACTCAAGTAATGGCACAGCACTTGGGTGGCCATATTTATACTGGGCTAGCCAGGAATGTCAGGATTTCAGCATTCACAAAAAATGCACTTCTGGCACAAACTATCTCTGTCATTTCAGCTGCACTCCTCAGTCTCAAATGATCCATATTGTTGGGAGAGCTTTAGTGTTTGGAGTAGCATGTGTTTCCCCTCTCCATAGGTTTTAGGAGTAAGGAAATGAATCCTGCCCAGCCGTCCTCTTCAGCAGTTCTGCTTTCCTCTAAGTAAGCAATGGCAAACATGAGATGGGAGAGAGATACATCTGAACTCATGCAATCTGTCACAGTACAGCATCTCCCAAGCACAGGCTTTTTACCCTTGGATCTGTCCCATCTCTGTCTGCACAGCCATATTTCAAGGATTTGTCACGGGTCACATCTGCCAGCAATCATGTGGAAGAACTATAGAAAATGAGCAGTGTGCATTAGCTCCACTGTTTTCCTCCTGCAGCACTCCTGGGCTCTTGACAAACAGACAAACTCTCACGCTGAAGACAACCAGCCTAATCCCCACACCAGAGAAGCAACTGGGGAGTCCCCATGAGCCTCAACAGATATTGTCTCACAGGATCAGAAACCTGTGAACCTCACTCACTCAGGAGGAGTTTAGGAGATGAGGCACAGCCCCACAGGGCCCCAGAAACCTCAGCCAAGCAAGGAGACTCTGAGCACTGCAGCAAGCAAGACCACCATGAAAACTCACTCAGAATCGTTGTCCAGGAAAAGTAATAGTGAATTTTAGGCTTGTTCAGGATTCCTGGGCATCTGTCAGGGCAAGGGAATCATATCTGTGCTCCCTCCTACCTAAGGCTTCGTGCTTCAGAGACCTGGGCCTCCTTGGCCACACAAGAGCAGATTGCCTGTACCAGTCCTCCCAGTGACTCCAACAACTCTCAGCAGTACCAGTTTAATTGCACTTTATCTATACAAATCATTTACACCTGGGCAAAAAATCTGGTGTACTTTGAAAGCCTCAGATTTAATGCGTGTGTGCAGTCTACCTTCAGATCAGACATCTGAGAGAAGCGTGTTTGTTTGTACTTGGTTTCTAGCCCAGGAAATCCCAGGTAGGAATACAGATGCCCTGATTATGCTTAAAATGGACAAATAAGTAACTGCTGTAAATTGAAAGAGGAGTGGCATCATCCCTTCAGAATACCAGTATTCTTGTAGATCTTTTAATCTTGATGTCCTGCCAAGTCGAACTGTTGTTCCAGACTGCTTTTTCAGAATTGTTCAATTTCTCTGCACTATGGGACAAAATAACCAAGGAAGATTTAAAAGCAAAACAGAAGAAAACAAAACAAACTTAACAGTCTTGGACATTGGAGTACCAAAATCAAGCAATTCCAAGCAAAAATTAATTTAATCCTTGTAAGGATGTTTTACCATGACATAATACCAGCTCCATAAAATAGTACTGATGTTCCTTGGGACTGTTTAGGAGCTTTAACCATATCTAGAAATATCTTTCATTGCAAAGGTTTCTAAAGTATTAGAGGACTTGGTAGGATCTCTTCTTTGTGAGATCAATGAACAACCAAAGCCACCTGGTGTTGACACAAATATCTTTTTAAACATGAAGGCCTAACACACAAAAACATCTCTTCAGCCAAGGCAGTGGGCCAAGTGTTGAAGATACAAGATTTGCCAGAGTGTTTGGAGCTGAAATGGAACCAAACCAGAGAAACATTTGATCTCTTTGCAGTAGTTTAGTGTGTCTTCTACAGGTTTTCTCTTTTTTTGTTCGGTTTTTTTTCTGATTTTTTGGTGTGGTTAATTCAGTGCAGAAGACAGACCTGCACATTTTCCATTGAACACTTTCATCAAAAGAAGGAATAGTACCTTATAGTAAGCACCAAAGCTTACTAAAAGATTATTATCAAAACTTTTTTTCTGATAGAAAAAGTTCCATAGATATTCCATGAACACAAAATATTGAACCCAAATAATATACAAACAAACAAAAAATCCTCAAAATCCCAGTGATGAGGAAACTGATCTCATCTCTATTCAAGCTAGTGGTAAGTTTGCCAGTTGTTTCCAGGGAAACCTAGTTTTCATCTGCTTCATAAAGAGTCAGTCATGAACCACAAAAGACAATTAACTAAACCTCTGGGCATGAGGAATGACAAATGAAAATCAGGGAAGTCCATACACCATTTAGTGTCATGTTTACAAGTGTTATTATGGAAACAGGGCTAGAATGGGAAGGCCTACAAATTCACAGTGATCACTAAAAGCCAGAGTTAGGCTCAGCAGTAACAATCATGTATCACTCATCCAGCTGATAATGGACAACACAATTTGTAGTTTGTGCTGTTTGCCCCTCTGAGGTGTCTTCTTCCAGTCAGTAACAGAATATTTGAAGAGCTGGTAGACAGAAAATAGGGACAGAAGCACTTTGCACAAATCCTAAAGTCCTTTTAAAATCAATCTCCAAGAGCACTCAATGGTTTTACGCATGACCCAGCCCCACAGGAGTCTTAACCTGTGAAGTTCTAGTAACTCCAGACAGAGCTGTACCACTAGTAATCCATGTGGTATGTGAAGCTGGAAAATCATGAAACATTTGGACTTCTGTTAAATCTCTGATAATATTTAGATTAAAACCCTTTTGAGGTATGGACAATCTCCTGCTGTATTTATGGAGAGCCAAGGAAAACCTGTGAGGGAGTGGAGAGAAGACTGAGGCAACTTCCCTGGGTCTATTCCAATGAGAATTTCTATTTCTGCTGCTCCTACATCTGAAAAGGGTGAGTCAGATTATACTGGGGAAAAAAAAAGCCTAGGAGAAAAATTGGTTATCCACAGGCCTTTTCCATATATAGGTTGGATACTAATATGACTTAGATTTTATAAACCCCTCTGAGTAAAGAGGTATAAAATAGAGTGGCTGCATGGCACCAGGATTATCCACAGAAGCTGTTTCTGCATGATACTTTTTTTTCTCAGGACCCTGTAAATTTGAGACCAAGCCAGAAGTAGCTGTTTCCTCTTTGCACAGTGCCAGTGAGAGCAGAGAAAGCCTAGGACCTTCTTTGTGCTGCTGCTCTGGTGGGAGCAGATTTCATGTTGGACTGCAGTTGTAACTGCACGTAACTTGTTCAGTATTCAAAAAAACTTCAGCTTTCACACTTTGTCCCTGTGGCTTGGTACTGTGAAAGTGGGTTGCTGCTCCATGTTAATGAGAGTGGAAAGAGTGGGTGTAATCCAGGCTTACAAATTCCCCCACACCGGCTGCTTATGTCTCCTGAAAAAAGCCTTGCTGAAGAGGTGCAGCAGCGATTTGCAGCTCCAGATAAATAGGAGTGCAAGGCATGCTATGGAGCAGGCAGGGCTTCTTAGCCCTCAGTGTTTCAGTTAATACAGAGGGCTCCAAGGATTACTCCAATAAATCCAAATGCTTCCAATCTCTTTTCACCCTAGTACCTCCTCCTTGAGAGGCATGTCTTCTTCAGTGCCAGCAGTATGGAAATACACTTTTTGAAGTCACACCAGTTGTTCTGCTGATTTCATAATTGTCACAGAAGTGATAATCCCTTCTCTAATAGATGATGATTCACCTCAGTGGTACTATACTACTGGGAGGATTACAACATACAAGAAGTTTGTAAACCTCAGAGTTTCTAAAGCCCTTCAGTTTTACCTATGTTTCCCTCTATCCATTTCAGATGACAGTGTGTTTTCAGGTTTGGCTGGATGAGTTACTGAGGCAAGATTCATAAACAGTCACAGTATCTGCTGATTGGATTTTCCACAGCCCTGTCTATTTGTCTCCTGTCCCGGTTTTCATGTGGTACATTACACTACAGAGACTGTAAAGCCAGTGAGACTTAAAGGGTCCATGCAGGTGTTTGGATATTATTTGCAGAGACATGTATGTAATTGGTTAGATCTATGCTCCCAGCTCTAGGCACTTGCAAAACTCCCAGTTGTGGGCTTAGCTACCCATCCTTTTTTTGCCTGATCTGAATCACATCCTGGAAAAATCAGAAAAATTCCTTTGCACCAAGGTATTTTCTCTAATAACTTCAGAAATTTTACTCATCAATATATGTTTCCAGTCAATGGAAGATATTTGCTCCTGGGTGGATGCAGCTGCCAGAAACAAACAATGACACATGAAGCTCCAAGACTTTTAATTCTAACAGAACATGTCCAGGAAATACCAATCAATTCATATAGTAACTGATCATCTTCACCCTTAAAAACCCAAGCTAACAGCTGTGCACTGTCTCTTCCAGAAATGACTCCAGATCCCTTTTGACCTGGTGTACACTATTCACTTCTATTGTAGATTTTGGCAGTTTGCTTCATACATTTAATTATACCCTCTGAGCAATGAAAGTCATCCTGAATAGTTTACAGCCCGTGCCTCATCTGCAAGCTGTAACCTCTTTCTTTGGAATTAGCAACAAGTCACACAAACTTTTATTTGAAACAACCCATTCCTTTTCTGGTGTATACTGGACTGTATTTCCTGCAAATTCCTATCCATTCCAGCTGCAGTAGAACTTGTCTCCATTCACTTGAACCCAATGCAGATACTTACTCCATGGAGCCTAGATTTTTAAAGCCTAAAGAAGTTATTGTATCATCTAGCCTAACTTCCTGTAAAATTAAGGTGTTAAAATTTCATTTAACTATTTGCAATGTGAACCCTAACACATTGCACTGATTAAAATGCATGTTCTTCTATTTTTGCTAAAAGTTAATTTGAAATACAGTCATTGTTGCACTCCTCAGCTTCCATATTCCTTATACAGGCCTGTACATGAATCCACAGTGTATTAGGCATTGAAGAATCACATCAAAATTTTCAAAGGGTTGTAATCTTTCCTGACCAGTTTTCACATATCCCTAGAGGATCACAACAAACCACTGCAATGCTACAGTATGGAACAGAGTGTCTGGAAAGCTGCCTGGCAGGAAGGGACCTGGGGGTGCTGGTTAACAGCTGACAGAACGTGAGCCATCAGGGTGCCCAGGTGGCCAAGAAGGACAACACCATCTTGGCCTGTATCAGCAAGAGTGTGGCCAGCAGGACCACGGCTGTGATTGTACCCCTGTACTTGGCACTGGTGACACCACACCTCAAATCCTGTGTTCAGTTTTGGGCCTCTCACTCTAAGAAAGACATTAAGGTGCTGCACCATGTCCAGGAAGGACAACAGAGCTAGAGAAAGGTCTGGAGCACAAATTTTACAAGGAGTGGCTGAGGGGGCTGGGGTGTTTAGCTTAGAGAAAGGAGGCTCAGGGGAGACCTTATTGTTCTCTACAATTGCCTGACAAGAGGTTGTAGTGATGTGGGGGTCAGTCTATTCTCCCAAGTAATGAACTACTGGATGAGAAGAAATGGCCTCAAGTCGCACCGAGGGAGGTTCAGATCGGATACAAGGAAAAATTAATTCACTGAAGGAATTGGAACAGGATGCCCAGGGAAGTGGTTGAGTCACTAATTTTGAAGGGATTTAAGAGACTTGCAGATGTGGCACTTCAGGACATGGTTTAGTGATGGGCCTGGCAGTGCTGTGTAAAGGGTTGGGCTTGGTGACCTTAAAGGTCTTTTCCAACCTAAATGATTCTAAATTTCTGTGATTCTATACGTAATGCTTTAATTTTCTCTTCTTTCAGGTTTCAGTAGAGTTTCACTGCAATCAATAGGTACTCTCTGGAATAGAAAACTAAGTAGATTCATGAAAAATATTATTATTATACTATTTATGGACTTTGGAAGGCATCTTGTTAAACTTATTTTCAATTGACATTTATTTTATATTAATGTTTTGGGATTATAAATTATTTTTTTATAATTTTAATTAATTATTATTGCTATTTATTGATAAAAATACTCATCTTCAGATGGGAGAAACCATTTTTAAAAATTCATCTCTTGGGAGTGAAAAAAATTTTAATGGTCTCAAAATGTGAAAGGATATATTGGAGTTGCTTTTGAAGAGGAGTTTCATATCTTTCATCTGAGACCTTGAAGTGTAGACAGTATCTGCAAGGGTGGCAGCCTCAGACTCTCAGGCTGATGTTACAGACTCAATGAGAAGTTTCAGATCAGCTTTTGAAAAGCTATCTCACTGTGAGATACCTTTTCCTTAAAAGCAGAGACAGTTTATGTTGACAACAGAATAGAAATACAAGAATGGTCAGTTCCTGTTCTGTATTTAGATCACAGTTCTCAAGTATCTGGCCGGAGTGTGAGAAATGAGGTAAACTGTCAAAAGCAAGTTCTTGTAGGATTTGGCATTTTTGCAATATTTGCTGTAGAATTAGAACATAAAATATTCTTTATCCTCCTCTATCTCCCACGCCTGTGTTTTATTTCTTACTTTGCCTAAAACTTGAAGGCTGAGATATCTGTTAAACTTTAAGTTTGATTTTAGAAGCTGCTTTGATTTCAAATAATTTTCAATGCTTGAGGAAGTTGTCCCAACTTTGGAGATGATTTCCTCCACAATTCAATAAACAAGACCATGGCATAAAAAAAGTTGCTTAAATCTGAAAGAGAAGTAAATGCACCATTCCATCTGGGGGACCCAGAGGGCTCATTGTTATGATCAAGTGGGTGAATTGCACAAGCTATTTCAGTATCTGAAAGCTGAGCTTGCCCTAATTTATTTAGGAACTTGGAGTGTAGGCAGCATTTTGGTATTAATTGAGGCATAACAATCTTTACAAATGTCTATCCAAAGCCATAGAAATTTGATATAGGAGTGGCTTAGTCATGCAGTATTAGAATGTTTTCTTCCCTGGAGGAAGTATCAAACACAATATAATCTCTCATAAAGATTCTTTAGAATGACCATTTACAATCCTGTTACTTTTCTTCTTCTTTTCTAGTATTGATATGAACTGTTCTCTCCCAAATTTTTATGTGATTAAAAGAGAAATGTAAAGAATCATAGAGTATTAAATTATTATAGACTGACTCTTGCCCTCTATCCTACTTGTTGTAAGCTCTGTTATGCAACTGAGTGTAGTGACATAAATAGGATATAGGCCCTCTTTATCTTTTTGGAAGAAGTTATAGTGTATTCAAAAGATTTTTGGTATGTGAGTTACTTTATCTTCATTATAAAAACAGCTTGGATGTGGATTCTGGGGGAATTTATAGTTTCTCCATGACACAATTAAATTACAAATGTCTCATTAGAGACTGCCAGTGTACCTCAGATAACGACTCTAAAGTATTCATCTTAAAGCTCATTTCCAGATTGTTTTTCTTTTGAACTCATTGTACTTTATGATTGTAGTAACTTTTATGAATATGTTTTTAAGGGACACTGTCCTTTAGGGCACACCATAAATATTGGTGTGCTTGGAAGAAAAGTTGTTAAGAGTCCAGAGAGCAGAATAAGGGGAGAGGCTGCAAAAGGGAAGCATAAAACCAATCAAAGTAGCTAAGCCTAGTTATGAAAACTTTTGTCAAGCACATGATCAAGAAAAAGTAGTCTTGAACACACAGATACTTTATCCACTGCAAACTGCAGTTAAATTACAATTTCAGAAGATGAAACAACTAGAACAAGAGAGTATATTTGCTGTGATTCACTTCACAAAGGAAGTTTGACACCAGTTATTTACAATACTGACCAAGTTTTACAAAATAGCACCCTCAGTGAATGTTTTCTTATGTTTTTTGGCACCAATAATACACTTGGTTACTGAAAAATTAAATATTAATTAATTGGAAAGAAACTCTTTTCTCCAAACTCTGACATTAAGTAATGAATTTTAACACCTAACTGAACAGACTTAGATTACTTGTTGGGTTGGTTTTTTCCTATCTCTTAGAAAATACCACTAAGTTGTATTATTTTGTCTTTCATGTATTCCAGGAAATGGATAAATCAGAACAATACATTCTTTGTATGAAAGCTCAAGAAAGAACTTCCAATCCTGCTCATATAAAACATCATTTTTACAAAAATTGAGGCTTTATTTGTAAAAAATGAATTCCTGTTTGACATTAAGTAGAGGTAACCTACTTAAATTTAGTTCTCTTCAATGACTGCACTGGTGGGGGAAGACACCCATCATCCTGCTGCCTTCCCTTAATGCGTCTGCCTGAAGGGAACATAGCATATCATTTGTGTAGACAGGAAGAAAGTAGCTCTAGGTTGTCTAGAGTGGAAGAGGTTCTTTATGTCTTAATACTTCTTCTCCCTTCCTCCTGACATCAAAGAACTGAGCCCAGAGCAGTATATTTCTATTAACTCCCAGAAAGAAATCCAGCAGTCCGCAAGCTTGTAAAAGAGCCTTCTCTCTCAGACTGCAAACAAGTGATGTCTCTATTTTTGTAATGGCCTCATGAGCTACAAGCAGAAGAGCACTTGGCTCTTCTGCTCCTGTATTTTTCCCTTAAACTGGATGATACCATGGGCACTGGACACTATGTCATCTGTGACACACACTTCACAATCTATGTCATCAATCATTTCTTGAAATAGTGAGAAATAAATATGAGGAACACTATGAGTTAAAAAAAAACCCTGCCAGGTCCATACAGCTGTTGAGGTTATGATGTCTTAATTTTGTTTGAAATTTTCCATGAGTCCATACACTGTTCAGAATTCACAGGCTGGAAATTTTAGCAAAATTTCCTACTGTTAACTTAGGTATCAGTTATTTCCTGAAGATGAATAGTGTGAAAGAACAGGCACTGCTTTTTGCAGCAGTTTATGACCTCTGTTTTTCATCCATCCTTTTTGTTTTCAGGAACACAACAGGACACAAATGTTCAACCAGTGTGACAAGAAAGAGCATCAGCACTTTTAAACTTATTCAGAGAGCATAGATGTGAAAATAGAAAGTCAAAATACAGATATTTTGGGGGAGGGGGTGAATATTCAAGAATACCTAATACACAGCACTCCATTATCCAGTAACTGTTAGTATCTGGTGTACTCTAGCCCACATGGCTATGGAGAAGAGCTGACACACACAACCAGTTAAATCTCAGAAATCAACATGCAAAAAGACGGAAATAAAGGTGCTCCAGTCTCATAGCTATTTCCCAGCTTGACATATAAGTGTTAGAAGCCAGCAATGTTGTCCTGATATCTCTTAACAAAAAGATAGCTTTTGCTCCCCTCCCCTACATTTGGTAATTCCAAGAGAGGTTGCATGTGCTGTATCAGATTGTGGCTAGTAGTGACAAGAGTGTTATAGCAGTAGGCTTTATTAAGGACTTTAGGAATGTCTAAAAGTGCTAAGTAGGCCAAAAACACATTTGAAATTTTCCAAAGGAAAGCTAAGAGAAATGGCCTTTTGGACGCTTCAGAGCAGATTCTCCAGAGAGCTCAATATCTAACAGCTCCTTCCTGGGCACTTAAAGGCAAGGCTGGGCTTTCCAGAGTACTAAAATCCATGGCCTGATCATGGGATTAGGAGCCCTGCCCAACTAGAAGAAGGATTTTCATTTTTTTGTCCTAGATTTCTTTGCAAGTCCAATATTGAAATCTCAGGGAAATATTTTCCAATTATTTATTTTATAAAGAAAATTAAACAACCCCCTTGTGTTTCCTGGAAGCCTGGCAGGACTGTAATTTTAGAGAGATAATGTCCCTGCAGATCAAGTTTTGTACTGTAAAGTAAAACTATATGAGGTGAGAGTTACCTGTACTACCTGGCAATAGTATGGCATCATGATTACGTATTTTAATACTGTATCTAAATATCCAGACACAAGCAACAACCATTCCTTTATATTTAAGTAAAGGAAAGATTTATACAGCTATAAGTGAAACCATTCTTCTGGAATAAATACAATTCTAAAGTTTAGAAATCCTCAGGCTATTTTCTAAACAAAGATGTGGGAAACTATTACTGTTTATATTAAATATTCCCATGTGGATCTTTTGGTCCTTGTGGAATATGAATGGCAATCTCTTGTAAAATCCCTACTGCAGCTGTCAACACTTTTTATGTGAGGCATCCCAGACACAGAGAGGAGTGGAGCTTGTATGTGTGTGGGACATACCTGTTTCCTTAAGAATTCCTCACCCCTCTGGTGGCAGATAGGTTTTCTGAGGCTACACAGATATCAGAGCAAAGTCACTAAAGTGATTTTTCATAGGGGAGGAGATGATAACGCTTCCTTATTACCAGCTTTTTGAAAAAGGAGAACTACTCCTGATTTACAGAGGAAACTTGAGACTAAAAGGTTTGCCCTGTACCACAGAGTGACTCTTCATTCTCACAAGCCCCATCATCTGCAGCCAGCGCACACACTTACCAGCTTCACCCTGAACCTTCCCATTTTATCTGCTGCCTTAATGTAAACCTGGCCCAGGAACCACCTTCTTCTTTGAAGCCTAAATTCATTCCTGGACTGTTTATTTCTGCTTGTGACAATATTTTTCATCTGTTTAAACTACTCCTCTTCCTAGTATTTCTCCTCTTCACTCTTAGTGTATTTGTGGAAAGCAACTCTTCCCTCCCTTAGGTTTCATTGGGCTGCTGACTGAAATTAAGCTCTTCTGTCTCTTCTTCTAAGACAGGGTGCCCAGTGGGCCCTCTGGTGGGGCTCTTCAATGAACTTTTAATCACTCCATGAGCTCTTCTCTGCTCTTACTTCCCGCATAGGGCCAATCCCTACCAGAAACTGATGAACAAGTTTGCCTTCTCATGGTCAAGAATTCTTTACAATTTCCACTGTATTTTTCATTCTTCTATTATTTCCAGATGATGAGATCAGACTTTATCATTTATAGCACTTATACAATTAAGTGAGAGGTGAATCAAGGCCAGGTTGTTTGCCAAAAAACAAGTAAAACTCAAACACTTCATGTCACTGTTTATTTTCATACTCCTCTTGAAGAAATATCTAGGTCAGCTACACCAAGCTTTGACTTCAGCTTGCCTTGTATAAGATTTAATCTATCTTGTTTATACCTTTTTGGATGAATTCCCCAGACATATTTGCAGCCCAAAGTATACTTACTAGTGAGAATTAAAACAAAAATCAAGACTAAAAGTTCTTTGTTGTTACTGTACAGAGAAACATAAAGCACTACTTATATTGTGTGTATCTGATAGTATTATTTTACATCTACACAAAGAGATGTTCTTATTCTATAGGAAATGTTGTTCCCTGGAAATCAATGGCAAAATTTTTGCTGAGTTCAGTAGACCAGGATTCCTTCCAGAGTCTGATTCACTGTACACTGCATGAGTTGTATGCCAGGGTAGCTTTGCTGAAATCGCTGGAATTCCCTTGGCATGGAAGCAGTGAAATCAGAAACAATCTGAGTACAGAGAATTACAATAATTTTTACTGGAATAAAAGGATTACAACTGAGGGATGACAGTTTTGGTAAACGTCAGTTAACTGAGATATTGTTGACTGGCTCATTAGATTGTTGCACGCTGCTATAAAAACCAAATATAAATACATTTCACATATTCATACCATTTTATAAAACTGGAATATTGTACAGACAAAACAGGGAAACTGTAAAGACTTACATCACTGCTAAATTACTTTCTCTTTAAAAAGTGTTTCACGTGTTTTAGACCAAGAGCCAAATTCTGACCCTTGACATACACATGCAGATTCCATTAAGTAGCTGGAACTGCATATTTGTGCTTGTGGGAATGATTTGGCAGTGTAAAGGCAATTCTGGGAGCATTAACTGTGAGGGTTGCCCAAGAATTCACCAGTGAAAATGCCTTTTTGTTTTATTTTGTTGTCAAAAAGTGTTGATTTGTCAAAAATAAACATTTCTGCACAAATATATGTAGCCTGTTTGACAATGAGCACATTTGTGGTCAAGAAAAAGAGAAAGCTAGTAATCACCACACAGCCAACAAGCACTTATGCCAAACTAAGAGCTAATGTCCATATATAAGCTTTCCCAGACATACTCTTTTCACATCCAATCCAGGATGAATCCCTTGACCAGGACAAGTTGTCATCAGTCTTCCTCACTGGAGCTATTTCATACAGTTTTATAAATTCAATAATAATTGGACAAAGAGTCTGCCTAATCACCACTTCCCCATCTCATAACTTTGTGCTCTTGTTATTAAAAACAACGACTTGAACTCTTCCTCCCTTCCAGGGGATTGTTCTCTTAGCAGACACTTGTCCTTATTTGAACAAGGCACTGGCATATCTAATATCTGCCATGAAAAGAGAAAACTTTTGCCTTATCAGAAATGAGATGAGATATTTGTTTTCTTGTAAATTCCACTACTCATCCCTTAAAAAACACTAGCAAAATAGTACTTGGTTTGGTTTAAATTTGAAAATGTATATATTTGTCTATATCATTAGCAAATATATTTGCTTCCCACCTCTAGTATTTCAGGAATGGAATTAATACCTCACTGTGCTCTCAGTTTTCAAGGTGCTTGGGAATACAAAGTGACAGACTTTTTACATTCATTCATGCAAGACCAACAGCAGGAGAGACACCAGGTCTTTGCTGTGCTATTTGCCAAAGCAGCTGACACCAAAGGTGGGGGGACAAGTTGGGAAGAGAGGAATTTAACACTAATAGTGCATTTTATGGATGGCTTATCTGGTTGACCTTTGGAAGGCAGAGTGATGTATTAAAACACAACTTGTCAGGAGTGCAGCCAGTAGGTTAGGATCTAAATCCATCCCAACATCAGGGAGTGAGGCTAAAACAATACCTGCATGCCAGTCCTGCTTAGCCCTTTCTGTAGGACTTTTCCAGCATGTGAGCCCCAGGGTGGTGATTTCACACCCCCACAAATGGGAACCTCCTCAAGGGAAGTGCAGCAGACATTATGAGACATGAATATCATTGCACATTGCAATAAATATTTTGCATGACAAATGCAGGTGCAATCTAATATACGTCCCATTTCCCGGCTCAGAAAGGAAGACTCAGGCCCTGTGAGCCATTTTTGCTGGCTGAAAAACACAAGGGACAGGACTTACAAGATGAAAACGTTTAGTGCTAGTTCTTTACACAGGCTGAATTTCCCTCCATGCCATTAGAAGTAGCAATAGTGACTTTTGGCCAATATAAACCTTTTTAGTTAATAACTCTTTAGTTAATAACTCCTTAACTGTTTTTAAACAAATCCTTGCTGCTTATAAATGAACTTCAAATTAAACATTTTTCCATCTCTCTCTATATTTTTTTTTTTAAACTGTTGCTTTCTCTGGAACAATGAAACTTCTTTTTTGTACTTTGAAGTTCATTCCTCTTTCTCTTTCTTTCTTTCTTTCTTTCTTTCTTGCTTTCTTGCTTTCTTGCTTTCTTGCCTTCTTTCTTGCTTTCTTGCTTTCTTTCTTTCCTTGCTTTTCTTTCTTGTTTTTTTTCTTGCTTTCTTTTCTTGCTTGTTTGCTTTCTTGCTTGCTTTTCTTGCTTGCTTTCTTTCTTTCCTTTGCATCTTTTCAGTTTTAACAATTTTGCTTCATACCAAAGTCCAAAGCCTGTAGGGAAATGCTTTCCCTTCAGCTGGGCCTCTTCCTATCTTATCAAATAATATTAGTTTGCGCTCCATTTATACCACATAGAGCCTTAGAAACTCTCATAGCTTTTAACCTGTCATGCAGATTAAGGCCTCATTAAATTTCTTACTACCTTCAGCATGATCGTGTTACCTATTGCTAAAGATTTTGGGGCATAGTGAGTACTGATACAGAATAAGAGCAGAGGGATCTTTCATCATGTGGCTTCATTTGCTAGAAAGAGAATTTACTGTCTGGTAAATTCAGTTCAGTTTAGTCTGTGTTTCCGCATGTGTTCTGTCTGGACAAAGCATGCCTTGCATTTCCCTCCATGAGCACTGCATGACCTGTGCTTCTGAGTTTGAGTGAACATGTCCATGTTCATAGGTAAAACACATGAGATAATAATAAAAATAATGGAGAATTAATAAAGTGTACGTGTGCATGTACATACGCAGACATGCATACACAAGCTCATATTTACTTTATAAATAGGTACCAGATGAATGAGCATACATAGGGACAGGAACAACATTCACCTACATTTTTTTCTGTCTCTTCTCACATGTTTGCAAAAAACATTGTTCAGAGAGAAATAACTGGAATGAAAAGGGAGAATACACTCTTCTCCTGCTTCAGTGTTCGCAGCACGATAGCAGCTAGAGGTGACTGTTTCCAGACTGGACATTTTTGGTGTGAGCACTGCACACACAGTGTAAAAGACAAGCCCTGTCACAGGAACTTTACAGTTGAAACAGGTTAAACAAGATAAAATACAGTTATTCCAGTTGCATTAGTGAGAATAAGAAATAACAAATGCCTTGTTCTCAGACTCATAGAAAAACATCAACAAACTCCTGTCACAGATAATACCTCTGCTACTAGTTCTGTCTTTGTAGTCTACTGTCCTGGCAATGTTTGTTGTCCCCTTTCAGTGATAGCTGCAGACTCTTTTCACAGATAGAGAAAATCCTGACAAAAAGAGAAAAAAAGAGGCATCAAACTTACACAGTACATGTCCCTCAATAGTACGAGCATCTCACAACAGTTCTGTGTTTGTTCTAATAACAAGTCCCTTAACTGGGATGTGAGGCATGGCTGACACAGAGATGGGCAGTAGAGGCAGAGATCGTGGGCAGGAGCAGCCCATGGCAGTTGAGAAAATGCAGAAGTTGAATGCAGGTTTTTCCCAGGTTTGGCCTGGAGCTCAAGCATTTGGTTCACCCTTTCTCGATGGGTGCTTAACTAATTATCTAAGAATCCTTATCAGGGCATTACACGACCTCCCTACTGGACAGCATTGATCAACAATCACTTTGATGAATTTTCCACATATTTTCTTCCACCCTTAAAATTACTTTTTGTGTTCCAAAGGATTCAGCCTCATAATGACATCATATAATTTTGCTCTTGGACATATATCTTGTTGGGTTGAGGGACTTGTTTAGGGAGGGAAGCAATGCCAGTTTTCTCCCAGCACATGCTACAATCCCCTTGCTAGTGGAGGTGTGGGGGATTGCCCCCCTTGACCTGCCCCCTCCTAGTCCCCTTTCCTTCCCTGCTGCCTGCCCGCCCAACAGCAGCAGCCTTTGGACTGGGCTGGTGGAGGCTCTCCCTCCGCCAAGCCCAGATAGCCACTCAAAGGACTTCCCTGTGTCACGTCTGCTGTAAACTCCACCATGCTTTTCCTGTGTCTGCACAACATCTCAGCTCATTAGGAAGACACGAGATAGCAGCGGACCCGATACGGAGCGTTTTGGATCCCCCCGGCCGGGTAGATCCTCCTTCCCATACCATGCATGGGACCCTTAACTTTAACCCAGCCATGCCTTTTGTCTGAAAGGGAGAGACTATTTATGAGGAGTCATACAAAATAAACACAGAGAGTTCACCATAAAATATGACAACCACTTTAAATAATGTTGACTTAATTAAACTTTAAACTTTATTTATATATTTTATGGCCGTAGTGTGAGCTCTTCTCGGATGTTTACTTCAGTGAAAAATCCATCATGTGAGGGCCTTGAAAGGAATTAATCCCCTTACCCCTGGCACAGAACTCAGCTCCAACAATTCAGATCTAAATATTTAGTGATGGATGATACATGTTTATAGAACAGAGGGCAGCATGACATTTAAATGGGATCTGGGGTTGCTATAGTGAGCGGACATTGTTGAAAAGAAACTGGAAGCTGAAGTCATGCCAGTTATCAGAAGCCAATAAGTCAGCCCCTTGTTGCCTGATTTTTCCCTTCCATCTATTCTTTCTGGGTTTTCGAAGGCTTCTTCACAGAAAGTTACGAGCAATTTTCAGAAGGAAAAGTTCTGCTGACTCTTGTACATTTGGTAGTGCATCCCATGGTTAAACTAATAGCCTCATTGGGTGTCAGCCAAAGGTTACAGGCCTCTCAAAATATTCGTGGAAAAAAAAAGAGAGTTTATCACTGAACTGAAGTTTCTCATTAGTAACCCTGTGTTGTCTAATCTGTGAAATTACATGATTAACTCTTTTGCAGAGACAGCTTCAGCCAGAGTTTGCAATCCCACAGGAAGTTATTAAAAGTATCGCCGAGATAATTTTCCTGCTTTGTACTTGGCCCTTAGGGTAAAGGAAATACATCATTAGATGAGTACTTTATAATAAAGCTATAGATCACTAACAATTATTAAATGGCTGTCAGGAATGATTATTATTTTAAAAGTTGAGCACTGTGCAATTTGAAAAAACAAATAAAAAAACCTTGAAAGAAATTACTTCCTTTGTTTTTGTATAGAAATTAGAAACATGCGTTCCCCCCCCACTCTCTTTGAAGTAATTATTAGAATATAATCTTTCTCTGTTCACAGCCATCTTACCTTCAACGTTACTTTCTGAAATTCTAAAAATACTCCAGTGGAAAGCCACTGCTTGAGAGAATATTGTTCAGTGACACAGAGGATAGCAAGGTCTTCCTGCATAAACTGAGAACAACCTCAGTGCCTGAACCCCAAACCCTTGATGCCTCAAGTTACTCATGTGGAGGTGGTGGTTCTCATCCAGGAGCAATCCGTGGTTTTTGGTGAAAGTTGAACTCAGAGCTATCTGGGACACAGAAAACCCTCCCATCATGTATTAGAGCTGAAGTCACTTGCAGATGTTTTACATGATTTGTTGCACTTGGTTTTGGCTTCCTAATGAGTTCCTCCCAGATCATTGGGTGGTTTAGTTTGCATCTTTTGGGAGGAGAGGTAAGAGTTCATATCTTTATTATCTTCCCCAGCTACTCAGCTAGTCACCAAGACCTTTTTTGGGGTTTTTTAGATTAGTTGTTTTTTTGGTTTTTTTTTTGGTGAAAAACAAAAACTTTTTCACATTGGTGAAAAAGTGGTGAGAAGTAGGAGATGCTGGCAATCTGACAATGCCTGTGAAGTCAGTCAGGCTGTGAGCCTCAGCTGGTGACACAGTTGCCTTGCAGAGATGGCCATGCAGCATTTGGCTGGATTGCACAAAAGACAAATAGTCATGAGAGGTTTGACAGAGGTAAAGTGTGGGGAAGCAAGAGCCAACAAGCACTCTGCTGGGGGTGAAATCATATTCAGCTTATGGGGTTCATCTATAAGCCAGTTGAAAATTAATCTGGAATTTGAAAGAGCACCATTTGGGCATCGAGGAAAGGACAACTGCTACCAGACACCTCTGAGATAGCTTACTCATGCTTGAAAAAGCCAAATCTTTAAAAATAGTTGTGTTTAGGATTCAACATGCAGCCCTAAAGGCCCTGCCCTAAAGTGCACAGCAGGACCAAGCTGGCAGGGCAGCTTTTGTGATTGTATCACATTATGGTGCCTCACTGTGACCAATGCACCCAACTAGTTTCAACCTAGGAGTTAGAAATAGTGCTTTGAATCAGAAGAGATGAAATCTAATTTCAGCTGCATAAATGCAGTGAAGAGATTTGCTATTTCTAGGCTGCATTTTTTTATTTTCCCTAATAACTTTTTCTTGACCTTCAATAAGCCATGATTTCCTAGGAGAGAAGTTGGTTGACTTGCATATATCATAAACAAAATACATATTTATACATTTTCAATATAAGTGCAGTTTCAGAAGAAGGAAGAACTTAGAGACCATTTTCATTCTATATTACTTGAAGTGCTTACGACTAGTATCCTCTTTAAGAGTTTAGAATAAAATTCATATCAATCTGCTCATTCTCTTTTGGTAATGTGGCCAGACAATGGCTTGGGTTAATCCCTAATGCTTTTCATGGTCCACCTAAGATCTATATGCCTAACTCTTTTCAAAAAGCTCAAATTGGGAAGGAGAGTTTGTCTAAATTGTTGCAAACACATGAAAATATTCTTCTTATTCTAGTTCTAATTTCTAAAAATAAGATGACTGGAAGCAATTTAGAAGTGCAGGGTAGGGTAACCCAGTCTCTGCAACTTTTTATGACCTTCAAGTGACAGAGAAATTTTTTTTTTACTGTATTTTGTTGTAAAGAAAAAGAAGACTGATACAATTTCCCCTAATATTTGTTAACCAATGAATAAGAGACAACCTGTTTTTTTCTTCAAGAACTTTAGACACAAAATGTCCTGGCATATATTCAAACTCATACTTAAATAAATGCAAACTGAATATTTTGAGGTTTGTTTATTACCAGTTTAAGTCTATGTTTTAATATGAAATGAGAAAATTCTTGAAGATTTGTAGGGAAGAAAGTTACTTTAGGTATGAAAATCAAACCTATAGCCAAACAGGAACAGCTTCAGCTGTCTATGCTAGTATCCATATTTCCATACAAGAAATTTCTGCGGTCCAGATGCTGGAAACCATTGAGAATATTGATGCACGTTCTACATGAACACTTTCAGAATGGAAAAACATCACAAAACAAAAGCGAACAAATGTTAACCAAAATCTTTCACTTCAGTCTCCTGCTTTGAACTGAAATGTTATAACATAGATGTCTGAATTTGTAGAAGATAACCAAGCACACACTCCAGAGCTGATCAATAAAGCAATATAAGAAAAATTTTGACTTGGGAAATGAATGGAGAGTGTAATTTTCTTCACGTAGTTACACATTCTCAGGAGATGTGTTCTGGCTGATATTAATGGTAAAACACTGATATTTATGCAGTGAGAGAGATCCACAACAGCATATGACAGAATCCTAATTTTGCCATTTGTTTCTGATGGGCATGTGGTATATCTACAGGGGGTACATGAATTTTCCTCTGCTTTTACCATGAATTATGCGTTTATGGCTCTGGGTACAGTTTTTGTTTGGATTTCATTTGAAAACCAGCTTGTCACAGATAAAAACTGGGCAGTATTTTCCTTTTTGTAATACTGAATTATTTTCCTTTTTGCAGTACTGATTTTTCTTACTTCTGTCATCCAGGAAAGAGATAAGTCTTTACACATAGAAAATATGACTCCAATTATCTAATTAATTTTTTATTTTAAATCACTACTGTTCCTTTTTCAGAAGTCTTGTACAGCTATCCTTTAACTAATTAATGGGTATGGCCCTATTAATTTTAAATTGCTTTTTTTGGTCCCCATTCTAACGATTTTTGAGATGTTGGATCTGGCTTCTCTTGTCCTAAACACAGTTTTATGAGCCAGTGAAAGCTCATGCTCTGTATGTATCCATGCTTTTGAAGAAAATGTTTCTTCTGCTGAAAAAGGAGGAGGAAAGCTCTCCTCAGATGGGGGTGGATGTTTCCAAATGCATCTCATTTCCCTGTCACCAAGTGGCAGTTCTGCATTGCTGAAGGCAGCAGGAATGCTGCAGTTGCCAGCTCAGGGTCAGCCTCTCATCTTCTAATCACACTGATTCAAGTAAAGGTGAAAATACTCTAATCATACCAAAGGCTCATTCCCAAAAGTGTTAGCACCCTTTTTGCCACAGAAATAGGAGTAAATGGTCTTTCCTCTCTGCTAGCAAGGACCTGGCACCTTTTAATGTCATAATTTGAGTGAGGCTTTGAAGATGAAGAACAGTGAAAGAGGAAGATTCAAAAAAATAACAGCTAAAACAGATGTGCAAAAACCCCAAAACCTCAAACTTCCATTGAGCATTTCCTTTAAAATTTTTGACTTTGCAGGCTACCCATTTTCCAAAGCAGAAGCATCCGTTCATTTCTGTACTTCTTTGCCAAAGCAGAAAAGACAATCACGCAAAGCATGATCATTGCCAGTATTCATATTTGTAATTACTCTTACACTTCAGATGTAGGGAAAATTCATTATTCATAATACTGTGTTTTAGTTGGTAGAGCACCAGGTTCACAGATGATTAGTGAGAGCTGACAAAATGAACTTTTTCTGAAGTTCAGGGGTCTTGCGTTATATAAAATCAAATTTCTAAAATCAGTGCCTTTGATGTCTTCCCAGGACAAATATTTTATTCAAAATTAAGTACTTGGGACAAAAGTCTGGGAGAAGGGGAAGACAGAAAGGGGAGGGGAGATGTGGTTAAAGGCAATCCTCAGCAGGACAACTTAAAAATATGACTATGATTTCTCAATAGCTACTACTGACTTTCCGGTTTTCGTGAATTTGCCAAATGTGTTTTTTTGGGTCAGATCTTACTTATCTTGCTCACAGAAATATTCTTATCAGCTACCCCGGAGAATAAAGAAACTCAAATTTTGCTTACTCTTTCTGTTTTGCTAAGTCTCTCAGGATCAGTTCAAATAAACTGGGGTTAATGTTGCTGGACAGTCAACAGACTATGAAACCATACTGGAGCTCAAGTTAACTAAATTTTTATAGGGAAATAAGTGTGCAAATTTCCTTGCTTCTCAGAACAAAACAAAACAACAAAACAAAACAACAAAAACAATTAAAAAACAAAAACATAAAGAAAATAGGAAAAAGGTTTGTCTGCATTTAGAGTGGAAGCCCTGCTACCCACAGTTGAGGCTTATCCACATGCTGGGTCTAGCCCAGTCCTAAACAGATGCTGTGACTTTTGCTACCATAATTTTGTTTGGAGTTTAATTGCTATTCTTCTATCTTTGTATAGTCTTGGGTCAAATTTTTCATTTTCAGTGCAAAATCCAAAGGTGGTCTGTGTGAAGGCTAACTCTGCATGTTGACAGCCACAGAGCTGTAGTAAATTGAGCTTTTGCAAATCCCAGAAATGATACAGCCTCACAGTGTACCAAATGTCTATCACTTGCATTTATACCTGAATCTGTGTGCATATTGCATATCTGCCTGTAGCTGTATTTTCAAAGCTCCTTTTCTACCTCTGTATGCTCTATTTTGCACATAACACCATCTTAATTTGGGCTGAATCTGTTTGGGGCAAAAAAAGAATTTGTAAGGACATAATGTATAGTCCTTGTTGCAAAGTAAACTAGGAGCAAGCATGATGGATGAGTTAAGAGTGCAAGACTGCAGAAAGATGTGACTCTGATCGGGGGGGAGATAGGTTGAGATTCCTCATACATGGGTGGTAGTTCTAGTGCTTCTGGTAGGAAGACTGAAGAGGCTGGGTAAATGGCTTCCCATATTTGTTTAAATCTTGATTTGCATGGAGTTTGAACAATCTCCCACTCTGTAAGCCTGAGGTGGTGCCATGAACACCCAATTTCCAGTTTATGTCTTAGGTGACATGATGTATTTTTTTTACCTCAATATCAGCATACTCTTTCTAATGTACCGTATAGTGTCTTCAGCCCATGATGATTCAAAACCTTTTGAAGTTTTTCTAATTTTTTTTCTTGTCTGTTACAAAATCTCATAAGGAGATTTCCTCCTTACATAGATAAAATGCTGAACAGGTTAAGACATCAATTTATATTCCAGGATATTCATCACTACCTGCAATTAGATCGGACCAAGGACTTTGACCTGTACTTGAACATTCTGTCTTGCCCTTGCCTCCCTTGCCTAATGAGAAGGCCTGCTGCAGACAAGTGCACATCTGGAGGAAGGCCTCTTTTCCTTGGGTGGCTGGAAGTTTCCTCCTAGCATCACACAAATGGCCACATGGATATTGTCAAGACCCACAAAACTTGCTCTGCAGAAGAGATGAGTTCAAATCCCAATCTTTTGCCTGGGGAGCTGTTACTGAGCTCAGGGCAAAATAGTTTTCAGTCTATAAACAAAAAGTTTGACCTGCTCATCTTAGCCAGCTTGTATAAACAGATCAGTTCATGAAGAGAAGTGGTGCAGGTTTCAGGAGGAAACAGGGCACTCTCTGCACGCCTGGGACAGATTGTGCCTTGCTGCCCTGCTCCCCACCGGGCAAGTGACAAAGCCCTTAAGATGTCTCCTCCACCAGGTGAGCCTGTGCACGGTGAGAGGGGAGAAAAGGGAACTCCCTGAGGGTGTCACCGGATCCATAGGCACCAAGTGCCTAACGCAGGGCGGGGGAATAACCTCAGGGTACTTGGCTTTCAGCATTCTCAGAGGGAAATGGTCACAGAAGATGGAAGAGGGGGAGTACCTGTTGCCAAATGGCTGTGATTACAGTGGTGGCAAATTTCCAGGGAAACGTAGCCTCAGCTCTGTTTTATCGGGATCCTTTGTAAATTGCTATTAAGAAGTATTTTTCAACAATCTCATTTTTATTAGCCGTTTGTGCCCATTATAGTTTTCTAGTTGCTAGTTTGTTATGGTTGTAACATAAATAAAGTTCTAAAAATGTCTCATTTGAGGAATTGCAGAGCTGGGCATGCCATTTAGACACAGATAAAAGCAGATGTAAAGGGCTTTCTTTGTAATGGGTCTATTTTATATTTAATAGAACTGTCATATAAACCTAGACTACCATTTAAAATGCAGTTTCTAGGCTATAAAATAAACACCATTTCTAATATTGCTGTTGGCTTTCACCTATGGGGTACAGTTCATTAAAAGCTCTCTAAGGTATTTATGTGGGGTTACCATATGATTTACAGTGTAGGAGCCACCCCAGGCAACAAATATGTTTGTCTCCCAGCTTAGGAAACAGTTCTTCAAAAATATTAATGAACAGCAGTGCAGGACTGGTGGAGACTGACACAGCTTCTGTGGCAGCCACTCTACTAGGTGCAATTGTTTCCTTCAGGAAGAGTAAGCCTGAGAAACACTTTCACATTCATCTCTCTTTACTGAAGTTTCTAGGACAAGTGTTACCACAAAAAGAAATGTACCTGGCTTAGGCTTCAGTGGCAGGACTGCCTGTGCTGGGCTGAGGGATTAGTTTGTTTGCTTGCCTGAGCTGAGATTAATGACTTTCTGGGAGTCAACTTCTCTGGCCATAGGAATGGGCATCTGGGTGAGATGGCTAAAATAAGGTGAAGCACCCAAACATAAGCTTTGCATTACTGATCTAATATGAATTCCAAGTTTATGGATATTGCCTGACAGGGTTTCCAGTTTCATCTTAAGATTGAAGTCATTTTTCTTAGTGGATTATGCTCCCTTGCTTTCCAGGAGGCATTCAGGCAGGGAAGGGGTCCTTTGAACTGATGAAGTGTGAATCATTTTCTAAAAAGATTCTACTGCCTTGAAAAATCAGACTAAGTGCACTGAACAAAGAGTTTGATTTTAGCAGCTAAGATTTTCTCAGAAATTCATTCTTACTAATTATGTCTTGTTGAAGGTAGGACTTGATGACCTTGGGGGTCTTTTCCAACCTAAGTGATTCTATGCTTCCATGATTCTAGGACCTATTCACAGAAAAATTGTCTGGTACAGGCAATGGTCTGCACCTTACCTAGTAATATCAGGACCTTGCCCAGCAATGCTGCTCTGTATGGCCTGAGGGGCAGGCAGGATCCAGATTTGTAGGGCTGCACTCAGTCCCCTGGACTCTCACTGTCACAGGAAGCCTGGAAAAGGATCTTGGAAGGGTAGTCTGAGGTTCAATGAACAGAAAATTGGTTTGGGATGCGGGAAGGAGTCAGGGATTGACACAGTGCACAAGGACTATTTAGGAAAAGAAACTGGGAAGATGTAGGAAGGTCTGAGGGTTCTGGACTGGGCAGAGGTACAGAATAAAATTGAATGGTGGATGCAAGCTGTGCAGGAGAAAGAAGAGTGCCTGGGAGAAGGGGCAGCAGCAGAGAAGATGTGAAGACTCCAGCAGCTGGAATAGAACCTAAGCAAACTGAGTTTTGCTGTCCTAATGCCCTAGATCCCACTGGCAAAGCACTTATCTTCTGCTAATAGTAGTCTACAGGGAAAATAAAAAGCAAGAAGTTCTGTCTGTTCCTCTGTTAACACAGAGTAAATATACTCAGTGAAAGATGTCTTCAAAAATCAGACACATGTCATACTACACTGGTCCCAGTGTGGTATGTCAGAGGTTTTGAAATCTGAAGTAGGAACACTTCCATAACTGAACTTCATCAAAGGACTTTTAAAATGTTCCTATATCAAGCAATCATAGAGTAAAAAATGCCATTGGTACAGTGGTCCAGGAAACTCTAGCAACTCCTTGCCACAGGTTGCTATACACATGGTAGTGTTTTAGCAAGACTTTCTAAGTGAGATGGGTGCATGGGTGTGCACATATCCATATGTGTGTACATGCACGTGTCTCTATGTAAGTCACAAACCTCATTGTCTGGCAAGCAGTCCCTTGGTTTACTTGAGCTGTACTTGGCTGAGGGACTGTACCCTTGAGATATCAGCTTCACACACAGTTGCTGGAAGTGTATGGCTTCTGTCCTAGCCTCTAGCACAAACATGCTTGGGGAGACACTACAGGTGCACTGAAAAATTTCAGTCAGGGCAAACTCTGCTGTGACAGAAAGGAGAAAAGAAAAAAGGATTTAGAAAAATTGGGATTCAGTAATTTCACACTAGGCCCTGAAGGTGCATGGAAACTCATGCTTCCATCCCTGGGGCCTCAGTTCACTATCTGTCCATTAGGTCCTGCCACTGAACATGAGTGTTGCAAGAATAATTTAGTATTTGTTGGACAATAAACAATCAAGTCAATAAACATTCAAGTTAATTCACAAAGGAATTCATAGGGGGAAATTCATCATTATCATTCCATAAAACTATTCATATGTGAAGACAAATAGTTAAAAGCCTGTTCACTTAACCTTAGACATTTCACAGCTATCCACGCGTTAGGATCAAAGTTGTTTTCAGCTCTCTTTAAAGCAGGTGTTGATCTCAAGTGGCCAGACACTCTCTGGAGATTTGTTTCTCCTGCAATTACAGAGAGAGTCTGTGGTGACCAGACACCTCTCTGGAGTGCCTGAAGTGGGTGGGATGAGCTCAGAATGCAGCAGCAGCTCTCCCAGCTCTTCTTGAAACATCCCACAGATGGGAAAAGTCTGGGTAGTGGTGCTTGATGCCAAGTGAGAGGGAAACAAAAATGGTTTCCAGTAGTATATCCATCTTGCCATAATTTTTATTCTTTTCACTTGAGAAGGACCTTCTAAAGCCTCCTCTTTCCAAGGGATTTTTGTATTATACAGAAGTTCCTGAAAGCCTCCACATCAATTACCCCAGGTATTGAGCAAACTGAGTTGTGACTTATTTCCATCACTGATGGCTGCATACAATTCTGTGTCTTCATTCAGATTAAGTAACTTCACCAAAAATGGCCTTGCAGCTATTTTTGGCCACACACAAGCATCGTGAAGGTTCAGAAAAGTTACCTGTAAAGATCAAAAAATCAGGTGACTTTTATTTACTACTATATATGCCAGGAGCCAAAGCATGTGCCATGGATTTGGCATATCTGTAAGTCACATTGAAGTAAATGCACCACTAAGAGCCTCACTTGAGATGCAACACAGGACTGCCTGGCAAACAGGGAAAATGGTGCAGAGACCAGGAGTGCTCACAAAACTGGAGAGAGTTGTAATGACTTCCTTATGACCCATCTCCAAACTGCGCTGAGTGGAGCTCTGGCACAGGAGAGAGTCTGGCCCATAGTATGTAAATAAATAACAATGAGCAAGTCAAAGCAAAGACAGAGATGAATGAAGTGATTCACACAGCGTGGCTGTAATTCTACGTTGTCTCCAGGCTATGGAAGGCAACCCATTAGACTTTGGTTTAGGTTCTCAAAATCATTTTTAGTGCCATAAAGGGTGACTTTTTTTTTTTTTTGCTTGTAAATGAAAGCCCGTGTTCTGGAGCTGTGTAATGAAAACAAATAGAGCCAGGAGGTATAGTACTTTCAACAAAAGCATTAATAAATGACTGTCACTACATGTACAAATCTAGTTTTGGACTGAAAGCAAGTAAAATTAATTTTAAATCAATAGGCCAATCTTTGATTTATAAATTTTTAAAAAAACAGTCTGTACATTGAATTTTTCTATAACTTGCATAGAAGCCTACCTTCTATCTAAAGAGATCAGGAATATAATTGCCAGCTATAATTGCCAGGACTAAAGGAAAATTTATAAAAGGGTAGTTTTTTAAGCAATTACAAATTGAAATTGGCAATTTGATCTCATGGATTGCATGACTTGCATGCCATATTCAAAAACTGAGTTCTCAGACTACTGAAGTGGGAGCATTTAAATTTTACTTGTCAATGATGGAAAAATTATGGCCAGACATCTTCTGTAATCTCTTCAGCATGTCCAGGGAGGGGTGAAAATCAAGGAATACACTTCAAAATGTCAGGAGGATGCTGAAAAAGGCATATGTGGACAAAGAGCAGACAGCTCAACCAGCAGATGCTTGGTATCCCCAGTGTGGAAAGAGGGAATATGAGTAAGAGTCTAGAAAGATGGGTGGCAGATTCCTCTGCATACGAAAAACTTATTTTAGGTCTGTGTTAGCTCAGCAAAAAAATCTACAGAAATAATGTCTTGTCTTTTGGTTCTGGCTGAAAGAACATAAGGGAAATATGATCATGGAATCATAGAACAGTTTCGCTTGGAAGGGACCTTAAAGATCATCTAGTTCCAATCCCCCTGCCATGATCTAGCAGGGATGCCACCTGCTAGATCAGGTTGTGCAAGGTCTCATCCAACTTAGCCTGAAGGAATGGGGCATACACAACATCTCTGGACAACTTGCTCCACTGTCTTACTGCCTTCATATCCAAGAATTTCTTCCTAGAATCTGAGGTCAAGGAAACCTCCCTGTCTGATTTTTTCACCCACTAGAACTCCCAGTACTTCTCTGCAAGTCTTCTCTCAATGGTTTCTTTTCCCATTCTACGCTCACATCTGGGATTGCCCCGACCTAAGTGCAGCACCTTACACTTGGGTTTGCTGAACTTTATGAGATTCTCATGGCCCCACTTCTCAAGCTCGTCCAGGTCCCTCTGGGTGGCATTTTATTCTTCTGTTATGTCAAATGCACTGCTCAGCTTTTTGTCATCTGCAAACTTGCCGAGGGTGCACTCAGCCTCACTGTGTCATTGGTAAAGTTACTAAAGAGCACCAAGGCAGAGCCCTGGGCAACATCACTTCTCCCCAGCCCCCATCTGGAAACAGAGTCGTTGACCACAACTCTGGCTGAATCCATCTGGGCAATTTCTTAGATGCGAAATCCTTCATCCTTCAGATCGATGTCTCTCCAATTTGGAGATTTAGTTGTTGATGGTGACTGTGTCAAAGGCCTCTTGGGAGGCCAGGTAAATAACATCAGTTGGTCATCCCTTATCAAGTCTTGCAGTCACTCCATCATAGAAGGCCACCAGATGGCTCAGGCACTACTTACCCTCAGTGAAGCCATGATGCTCCATAGACCATCTAGAAATTCCACCTATAGCTTTTGGGCTTTTTCAAGCCCTGGGTGCTGAAATGTGCCACTCTAGGGGCAGGTGACTCTCTGGCTTGTCACCCTACATCTTTGTGTATCTGGCATGCAGATGGAAGACAGGACTAAAACAATCAGGTGCATGAACCCAGTCCTTAGGCATAGAAAGTACCCTGTCACACACAAACAGCTGTATAGAACCACAGAAAGCAAAAATGTGCATCATCCACTAGTCCAGATCCCAAATAACTGAGACCCCTAAAATGCCAGGAAGCTGCTGGATTTTGCTGCCTGGTGGCTGGACAAAGAATTAACTCAGAAAAAGCTATAAAGGTCAGCAGAAATACAGAACGGGCTCCTAGATGTTCTCAGATTAAAGAAAGGACTATCCCCTTCTAGAGGGAGGACATGCAAACTGTTCTGCCAGGGAATTCTGCAGACAGTCTGAATAAAAAGAAGAAAGCATAGGCACCAGCTGGCATTAGGGTCCTGATGGCCGGACTGGTAAATTCAGGGTAAAAGGGAATTGTCTCGTGGCTTGGCACACTTACAAGCTCACCAGCACATTTTTTGTGTCTTTACAATGTTCATTCCCAGCCTGGGTGGAAGGCAGAGACTTTATATTTTCATCTGGTTGTTTTAGCGTTTGTTTGAAGAAGACTAAGAGAAATTAGGAAATAACCTAAAAAGACCTTGCTCTGTGAGTTGAGAAGCAGAGATGACTAAAAAGCTGGACTAGGAGAAAATGTCTGCTTAATAGAAATAATGAAAATAATTAAGCACTAATCCACCTTGTCTGTACAGATGGATTTCCAGCATAAGGGAGCAGTGAAATAGCACATTCCCCCAAGGGGAGCTCCTGAGCAGGGAAGCATAATTCTCGCCTGAAAGTTATGTCCCAGTATGGCTCTTAGCTGTGAAATTACTGCACTGCTGATAATACACATACAGACACACACAGCCATACTGACACTGGAAGAAAAGCTGTGTTAGCGTTTATAAGATTGTAAGGTCAAAGTTAATTTTGTCAGATTTACTAATTGTTTTCAAATTGTGTCTTTTGTTTAAGCTTATTTAAAAGTAAACTCTGGCATACTGTGATTTGATTTTAAATACCTTTTGGTATCAGTCATTCTGAATTATAAATAGCTTCATCCTTCTTTCTTCTTATCACATTTTGACATATGCAAGATAATAAGAGGGATTTTAGAAATATTGATGCAAACCAGCCACCTCTGAATCATGTCAAGTCAATAGTCCCCAAGTGTTAATGTTCAGATCATAGAGGAAATGTATAGAAAGGGGTTGGAGAAGGAAGAGAAAATTTTAGGGATCTTGAGCCCAAAATGATTCATTATTCTCTCCATTTAAAATTGTTAAAGACATTTTTTCGTAAGCATGCGTCCGTTTCCCATCTGCATAGAGAGTGTGGCAGTGTGACCACAAGTGAGCACAGCTAAATGAAGATAGACATGTCTTAGTGCATGCTGTAAGTGGGTTGCTGTCATCACTAAGGCTAAACTAGGGGGACTAGGGGGAAGATGAGATTTCATACTAGCATTTTTCTACACTTGTAGTCCTGTGGGTATTTCTGAGTTTTGCTTTGTTCCTTGAGGTAATAAAGTTTTCATTCTCTAAAGAAAGATTTGCTAGATTTGTTTTCCTGCAAGAAATCTTCCAGGGACTGTATGAGGGCAATCCTGTTCTTAGAAATACTACACCAGAGTAACAGAAAAGCAGTGGCACAAGAGGCAAGAGAAATCCTCACTCTCATGTGGAGTTTTACATTTCGTTTTCTCCGAAATATCTTGGTCCCAATCCTTCAATCACTATCATGCAACCAAATTTTTTACACATGAGCATGGTCATCCTTTTCAACAGGAATACTCCCATCAGTAAAATAGTTTATATAATTTAAGTATTGGAGGGATTCAATCCTTTGTAAAATTGAGGTATTTCCCACAAATTCTGTCTTCTGAATGTTTTCAAGTCATGATCTATCATTCTATTGCCATGTCAAGCTTTTCCTTGGTGAACCAATGGAACTAGGAGACTGCAAGTTTGTTCTTGTCTATTGAAAAAAAGATGTGATGTTCCTGCAGAAATGTAGTCTGCAAGACTTGTAAAACAACCCTCCTATTCCATCTCAGCACTCAGTTTCAGCTAGAGCCCATAATTCTGGGCATCATGTTTCAAGAAGACTACAGATCGAATAAAGAGAGAATCCAGGGGTGAGCAAATCGAGTATTCAGAAGCCTAGAAGACATTAGTGTGGATGCAGAGGATGTGGCATGAAAGGAATTTGCTTAATCTAGAGAAAACAGAGGGAGACATGACAACAGTCCGTAAGCATGCAAGGGGATGTCACAAAGAGGAAAGACTTAACCTGATTTTCATGTAGACATAACAAAAAGACATGAGGCTCACTTGTAAAATGTGAGGTTGATAACCCTTAGTATTTTAGTAATTTTCTAGTTTTTAGAAAGAGGATATCAGACAGGGTTTTTTTTTTTGCCTGGAGAAGAAAGATGGAGATAGTGGAATCTTCTTCACAGAAGGCCTTCAAAGAAATATCTCCAGCTATGAATAGTCAATCTCATGTACTCAGAAGGCCCCATCCATCTTCTGTTAACATAATCAACAAAATTTACAGCTACATTCTAAAGGCAAGAATCTTATTACTGGGAGTAGAGAAAAGGCAGAAAGCATAAAAATATTGTTGTCAGACCTCAAATGGACTTGTAAAACATCATTAATATTCTGTTTTGATCAGGGAAAGACAAAGACGTGACTTGAAAAATAAGCACAAAACTCCAATATCACCTTCTGGGAAAATTTCTTCCAACTCCAGCATTCCTTGGTCACTTTTCCTCCTGGCCTTTGAATTTTTATCTCGAGGTGGAAAATGGAAATTACACGCCCAAGACAGCATAAAGGCAAATTCGTACTTAAAAGACTTTTTGCCAAAGTTTTTTACAAACTATTATTTGTAACATTGATGTTTTTAATGATAAAATTTGTAGTCTTTGCTATGCCCAAAACACAAGCAGAAGACCTGAGAACAATCAATACCCACTGTCGAGCTACAATAATTAGGTAGGAATAAAACCTTGCAGATTTCTTTCCAAAAGTGGGTGGAAAAGGGATCTAATGACATTCAAGTAAGCTACTCAAGTTGCTAAGGTTGAGTGGAAGATACTTTTGATGCAAATCTCAGGTTGAGTGTGTATTTAAAAATACAGAAATGAAAATACATTTTTTCTTTGTTATGCATGAATTGGCATCTGCATAATGCTTAGGGAGGAAGAAGGCTGCAAAAAACTAGGAAAACTAATGCAAAAGGCTATAAAGAAATGGAGCTGTCCTGCTCCATAAAAAAAAGGGGGGAAAAAAAGAAGTTCAGCATGGATCCATATGGTATGAGATTTCTCTTCTGTGACATTTTTATTAAGGTTATGTATATGACCGTTCATCTTCATTCTGCTGGTGCTAATTGCTGTCTATTGGGCCCTTCGCTACTGTGTACAGAGAACACATGCTTCCCCTCGACACTGCCATCGCTGCGAGAGCACTGGGCTGCTCTGCTGTCCTCAGACAGGAACCTGCTGCTGCTGCCTGACCACAACAGCTGGGAATATTCTGCTTTTAAAAGCTTATCTTGTTGATACTTGAGTTGAGCTATTACACAGTGGAACAAGCAAACAGAATGAATGGACTCTCTGCGGGCAACTTATGGTAACAAAAAAAAAAAAGCTTCCATGTGCTTTTGAATGTGTCTCTTGTCTTGGAATTGACAGTGATGTTTAGCATAGATGTTTCCTGCGACAAAATCATGATGGTAGAGAGCCAGAAACAGGCTAAAAAGAAACATCCACAGAAGACATGTTCAGCACTTAAGCTTCTTTGCAACTCTAAGCAACATCTAAAGACCAATCCTGCAAAGGTTTACTCATGCAGACAGTCTCACTGAAATTTGAGGGATTGTTTTGTTTTCTAGAAGGGCTAATTTGATTAAGAGTTACTTTATGCACAAAATCAGTGCATAAAGTACTCAATCTTCTATGGGGCTTTTAAGTAATCAGTCTGAGAATCAGGTTATTTATTCACCAGCGTTAGGTCCATACACACACATACATATTGCATGTACAAGCAGATCAGAGCACAGAAACACAAATATTCCCATGTTATGGACAGACCACCCAGGGAAATACAGAAATCTATTAATTTTGCTTATCACTTAGACCCCAATTTAACAAAACATCTAATAGTGTCATGAATTTTTCTGTCATGAAGGAAGTGTTACAATCATCTAATCTGACTTTCTACATAATCTGCACTAATATATGATTTCCCCAAGCAATTCTGACTTGCACATCCATACATTTTAGTTCAAACTGTAAAAGCCAGCAGTGGCAATAAAAATAATTATCATACTTAGATTCATGAATTAGTGATTCCTAAACTGTTACTGTAACACATTGCCTTTTGTGAATGGTGCTGCACTTAGCCATGTCCTGAACTACACACCAGTCTGCCAACAGACTCCACATGACCTCTAGGCAGGAAAATCTCTCTTCTGAAGTCTTAATGGAGGTGTTGTCTGAGCAAGCACAGGCCCTGAGTGACATGTGCATTATTCTGTGCATGGATGAGCATCTGAAAATTTGGCTCTGAGACCACACTGGGCAATCTGTGAGAGTTGAACTTGACACCTAACAGCCAGAGGAGTGGTAACTCTGCTCTCACAGTGATGGTGATTCTTGCTATATGACCGCTGGTTTAGCCCATTATCATGAGTTAAGCGGCCAGTTGTAATTGACACGGGCGATCCGTGGGTACATGGCCTTTTCTTGCTTTTTTGGTGGCAATTTTGGCTTAGGGAAAAGCTATTCTCCCCCCCTTCTTTACCCTTTTGCCTTGTGCGACTTTTTCATTTGTGCTTATGCAAATGTTTATATGAAAAAAATGGATTAAGCTTACAAGTCCATGTATTTCCCCCTGCTATTAATAAGGTGAGAGATTTCCTTCAAGAGACATAGACAGATTTTTAAAAAAAGACACAGTCAATGCAAACAAATTCCTGTTTTCTGATTTTATCACTATAATGAAAATTTAAAAATTATTTGCATCTTAAAAAAAACTACTTTGAATGCATGTACCCACTACTTTCTGTCCCTGGCACTATTTAATATTTAATATTTTTATTTGCTTTCTAATTACTATGCTTAGTTTATGTTTAAAGTGAAACTCCAAAGAAAGTGCTGAAAATGGAACATCCCAATTATCCTTCTATTTATTTTCTTAGCTTAAAAAAAATCAGTCTAATTCAATGAAAAATTATTAATTTTTTACACCTCTTCTGAAAATAACACATTCAAAACATTTATATTATTATTATTGCTATTATTTTCTAAATCTCATAAGGGTAAGTAACACCTCAAGAGGCTAGCCAGCAGTAACAAACATATATTTTTGCATATGTACACACATAAAAATACATAAAGATAAATTTTCAAAGGATACTAATGTTACTGGCAACTCCAGAAATTACTACCCAAACAAAATCAAAGAAACAAGCCCCAAACCAAATTCCCTCCCTACCCCTAAAAAATCACAAAACAGCTAGAAAAATAACAAACTACTCATTTTAACTGCCTACCTGTGGTCAATAGTCTACCTTACCTCTTTCAGGGCACTGGTGTGGGGCCCTGGCCTTATTCTTGTGGCACATATTGATTTTGGGGCTGTGATGCTGCCCAGGCAGGTCTAGATGCAACATCCCACACTTTGTTTATAAAACCAGTGGTTTTATGTGTTGTCCAACTTCATGTCTGCCCAAGAGTTGGCTGCATTTTAGATGATCATGGCAAGTGGTTCTTGTGTTCACATTTTTATTTAGTTGGACAAAATTATTTCCTGTACATCTATGAAAATGCCATTCAATCTTTTAAATTTTATGGCTACAAATGTACCTAAAAGTTAATCTTGAATAATATTTTGCTGTCTTTTTCTTCATCTTCTCTTTTTCTTTCTTCTCCCTGTCATAATCCTGTCTTTGTTCTTGTTTGAACACTTCTGTCCCACAGGCATGACAAGTCAAATTACTACTTCTCTTTGTTCCCATGTACAAGAAAACAAGGGTGTTGTCCTTACTTGGGGAAGGGAGACCCAGACAACACATTCATAGAAGTGCCTTGCCAGCTTTGAAATATCTTCAAGAATTCTGTTAATGTTTCTCTGCCATGCATGAGGCTTGCATCAAGTGCCTTTTTCAACAGCATCACTGTAGACAACCATTTATCAGGTGTATATTGTATGGCAGTGTGGTGTTTGGAAATTCCATTTGCCATATGTTATTCATGATCCTTGCTCACAGCCTTCATTTGTCAGGGGATTTAGAACTCAGCTGTGTTTAGTTTTTGGGGCTTGAGAACAAGTTGACCCACAAGCAGACACCTAATGATATAATTTGTTCAGTGCAAAAGGTTTGACTGCCCTCTATCAACCTCTATGCAGACAACTCCTTTGAATACAGTAATGGATGACAATATCAAAAGCATAAATCTCGGCAAACTTCAAGGTTTCCTGGAAAACATGACTCTTAAACTTTAGGCACATAGACATTTGGCACGATGTCAGAAACTTTCTGGACTATTCATTTATCCAACTCTGGCCAAAAATAACCAAAGACTCTATGTGTCTGTTGATTTGTTTTGAAATCCATTCAAAACGGCAAAGAAGTTAAAAAGTAAGAGACCAGCAATTGAGAAACAAGACTTCTGAAGTATGAAAGATCCTTTTCTGTATCTTACAACATGTGGTGCTAACAAGCCAGGTCATGTCCCCCTTAGAAAATGCTTTCTGTGAACTTGATGTGGTTAAATTAGCGAATAGAAATGCCATAGTTCAGGTTCTTTATGGGTTTAGAAGGTAGTGAATAGAGGCCTTGCCAGAAGACCTGCTTCAGAGGAGAAGAAAATGCTGATGACTGTGGTCTCATGCCCATGGGCATGAGGGAGCAGCCAAGGTAGTGGTATTCTTAAGCCTGATTGACTTCCAGGGTCACTGTTTCCCTTTTTGTAAAATCTGTCCCGTTCTTAACTTTATGCCTCCTCTGTGACATTCCCTGGCTTTTTCTTCTTTCTCTTCAACATATGCCACTTCTACTTTCCCCTGCTCTACCTCTACCAAGCAGAGGCAGAAAATCTCTTCTTCCTCTTCTCTACTCAGCCTCCCTTTGTCTTTCCCCTTGTCATGCATCCTCTTTTCCTAAGCAGAGCGGGTTTCCAGGGAACACCACAGTGCTACACTTTCTCCTGTATTGTCTTGTCACTCATGCCTCTTGCTGCCCTGCCTGGGAAGACCTGTTGCTGTGCCAATGGATATCCTCAACTCCAGAATGGAAATGTGCTCTTGATAGCACGTGATGCCACTGTTGGGGCTTCAACCCTTCCATCACTATTAGGTTTCAGTTTAAACTACAAGGAAATGGGAGAAAATAAAATGATGATGAGGATGATGATGATGATTATTATTATTATTATTATTATCGTCAACACAGTCTCCTTAAGCAATTTTAGTAGCACTAGAGACATATGAAGTTGGCTGCACTGTTCCTCACCTTTCCTGCTATATATCCAGCATCACTTTAACAGCTTGAGGTTTTCTTCATTAAATCCTTTTTCACTCTCATTCATGCCAGAATGCTTACATATCCCAACAGGAGTGATCAGAAAAGAAGAGCAATTATTATAATTTATGAAAAATCTGTTTGCTTTGTTACTGCTTCATGCTATTTCTCTTGTTGTTGCACAGATGAAGAGTTACAGTATTTTGCATTTTGACTTTTATCTATGTAGTATCTACTGAAATAAAAAGCCCTTATTTCTTTTTTTCTGTTTGGGGCCCTTGGCTGCACTGTATAATCCCAGTAACAGTGCCAATAGGAGTAATAATACAACAAAAGATAGAGAAGTTTTCCAAAAAACACAGCACACAGAAGGCTCATGTTTGTAAGGGGTTTGTGATAAATGGGCTGGCAAAAGGAATCAAACCTTCTGATATCATCTTCTACAGGTGCAGATTTGAAGGTGCAATAAGGTTTCTCTCTGAAAGCCAAGCTGCCTAAGAAAGAGGAAGGAATCAAAACTACACTCTGCTCTTAGAAAGAAAATATTTTGTAGGCTGCAAAGATTGGAATATGGTTTATTAGGTACCTTAAGGGAAATTATGTTTTTTTTAGTGTGACGGTCCTATGTACATGAAATGAAGGCAGCCAAGGAAGGCCAGCTGGCTGTGAAGAATAGAAAGTGGAAAAGATGTAAAGACAGAAGAAGAATTGAAGGAAGATATCGAGAGAAAAGGGAAAGAAGGCAGAAAGTTTTTAATACGAGGCAGTAAATTCTGGCCTGTATGTAGCTTGGAGACTTTGGTGTCTGGCTTTGAAATATAACTTAAGTACTGCTGAAGATAATATTTTGTGCTTCTCCAGCTATAGGAGCTCCTTTTCTAACAACTAAATGAAAAACACTTATTACTACTCCCAGCAAAAGATGAATAGAAATAAATAAGAAAGATTATTTCAATATTCCTATAATGGCAACACACATGCATGAGATGTCTAGTCTTACTTTTCTTCATCAAGTGCTTACTGCAGCTACACAGCTGTGTTAACAATACATGAACACAGCCAGGCTTAAGAAAGAGTGTGACATCTTCACTAAAGAAATGGTCTGGGCTTACAAGAGGCCCAGAATCAGCATCCTGCTGCCGAAAAAGAATATCTGTGTTGCTGAGTATCCTATCAGGTAATTCACTTTTTTACCAAAAAAGTCAGATTTTGAGGTGGAAAGATAATGAAAAGCATCATTGCTGCATTTTGATGTTTGCAAGTAGGAGATGTAGAGCTCCAGAATTTGGCTCATCTGAAACTGCTGAACATGTGCGTAGTTTGGCTCTGCTCAGAGCACAAGTTATCCCATCTTCTTCTGTGAATTATTTGGCAGGCCTTCTTCCCCCTGCCCCCACAAAACTGACAATTTTCAATAGTAAATCTCAGTTCTGAAAGCTCCATCCTAATTGTGCATCCAAGCTTGATATAAATCAATTAATTTCTTCCAGGGAGCCTCTGCTGGTTTCTGCCAGCTCAGCACCCAGCTCCGAGTATTTCCTCATATTCATTGTTCCTTCTGGTTTAACCAGTCCTTTCTCCCCTTTCTAACTAGGCAGAGTGGTAAATTGTCAGTGGGCAGACATGCCCTAATTTCTTTATCACAAACTCTTCTTCCTTTCAGATTCCCTGTACAGTTTGGCGAAATCTCCCTGCCCTTATTCATCTGTCTCATCTTGAAAGCACCACTTTCTGCACAGTATTGCCAGACAATTTCATACTTATGGGGAAAGCCTGTCCCCGAAAACAGGGGTAATTGACTCTGTGGTAATTGGTTTTGGGTAAAACATTTCTGCCCCTGGCTAATCAATGTCAGGGCAAACATGAGGTGCACTGAGACAATCCACTGCAGAACAGTAGGTGCTAACCCAAACTCTCTGGTACCTCTGAGAGAAAAGTGGAAAACTCACTAAGAAAAGAACCCCTATTAATTCTTGTAAAAATGAATGGGAAATCTTTAAAGTGACTCAAGATGAGATCTGAAGGCTCTTGTAGTGTCTGGTTCATAAAAGACATTAGAAGTTCAAATTCGTGCAAGGCTTCAAACATGAAAGTTAGTGGAGTGGCAACTAGTGGCAAAAGAGATTTTGTCTGCTGCCACTTATGGAGGTCTGGCCAGATCCTAGCACTGACAGTGCTTTCCTTGAGGCTTGACTACTTCCATCTTCAAAGGAAAATTATGGCATCTGCCACCTGCAACTTATAAGAATTCAAAAGAGAAGAAAAGAGAATCTTCTGAAACAACCTTCGGGGAACTCCAAAGTGAGGGGAGTGAGCACAGTGGAAGTGGAGGGATAAGATGAGAAGCACAGTCCTACTCAACGTTTCTGCTGTGGACTTAGTCTGCCTAATAGACCTAAAAAATACTTGACTTGGGGACTACTTGCAATTATAAACAAATATTTACTCAGTCTTGACCAGTTCATTAACTCTTCATGTACATATCCTTACACAGAGTACAGTCAAATCTTCAGAATGTGTTGGCTGATTTTTAACATATACTTATATGTCAGGAAAGTGTAAATTTTAATTTCATTCCGCTTTTACTCAACTGATTTGGCATCTTCAGACTATGGTCTGTAAATTGGCACAGGAGCACTGCAATCAATGAATCAAGAAGTTCTCAGTAATGCAGACTTTTTCTGTTCACCTTTTGGCTGATAGTTACAACTTTCAACTCAAATACTTCAGATTGCAAAGATTGTTCCTTTGGCTAAACATTGTAAGTCATGAGAGAAATGAAGAAAATGTGTCATTATAATCTTAAGAAAATCACAGGAAAATATTTTAGAGGAGCCAGAATCATGCAATTTCATCACCTATTTTGAGTGAGAGTGTCTAGGAATAGACCCAATTAAAAAACCCTCCAAAGAAAAATTTCATAAATAAGGACCTATCTTAAAGACCTGAATCTGTGAAGAAGTGAGCATCAAGAAGCCTTGCTGTGAAAAGAACTCAACACCTAGCACTGTATAAGGAGCCTCTATCAGAAAAATATTTAATTTTCTGTGTACTAACCTACACATTAATTCAGTTGTGTACTAATTTTGGGGCGCTGCAGAGGGGTGAATGTATTATGCAAGTACTCTGTACTAAGCACTACAGTCTGCTGCCTTAACAAGAATCCTTAAGTTCAATTTTTCTCCAGATTCATGAAAAATCAAATAACTCTTTCCATCAGAGGTTTGCTGCAGGAAGGAACCATGGCAAGGCAAATCCTCAGGACAGTGGCACATAGTAGTTTACAGCCACTTTTACTAAAGCAATGAACTAAGGGCAACTTACATTTCATATCCATCCAAGGACACTTTGAAGGATATTCCATGAGGTTGACTGATGTTTTCTCTGTGTCTCTTTTGACACAGAGATCTGAGCTAGACTTTTTATTATTATTATTATTCATCTTGTTTGAATTGGCTAATTCTGTTAGAAATAGCTAGGATCAAATATATGTATTTTTTCTCTAGAAGATGCTCTGTGTCCTGCTGTCTCTGAAGCCAAGCAAGTAATAGGATATGAACAAAGGCTGCCAAAGTTTTTGGAGCAATGGCTTTAGTCACTTTAGAAATTTATTCTAAGTTGCCTCATGAAGAAAACTTTCAGTGGGACATACAGCAAACAACGGAGCTTTTCTGCCACAGCTCCTGTCTCACTCTCTCCAGCCAGTGTATCCTACTCCTCCTTCCCTCACTTTTTACAGGTCAGCAAAAGCACTTTAGAGCCCAGCTGAGAATGATGGAGGCAGTATTTTCATGCAATTCATTGGGTACATGTCAAATCTCAAGGTATCAGTGGCAGCTAAAAAGGAACTTTTGGGAAGGGTGACTATAATTGTTTTACTCTCCTAATAAATCTGAGGCTGCAGTTCACATACATGCATAGGCATTAGGATCAAAAGACCTCTGGAAGATTCTTAGGGCATTTACAGCATCTAGCCAAACCCATAAGAGGAGCTCTGTGTGGAATGGGGAGGGCGTGTGGGCAATGTGACAAATGATTCTGATTCTTGAAAAGGACAACTCCTACACAAAGGGAGAGGAAATATAATCAGAACAAAAGTAAGTAACCACGTACATCTAATATTTTGGGCAAGGTGGATTTTTCCTCACGGCATTCCATGAGCCTCTGACTGCCCTTGTATCTTCACAATCATCCCACAAAAAAGGCAGCCACCCTGCCTGTAAGCACCAAGGGCTCTGCCTCCTCAAGCCAGACTGAAGGGGAGAGAGACGGGAAGACAACATGCTGATACAGGGGAAGCAAAGGAAAACAGAGGGAGAGAGATGTGAAACCTGATCCATTTAATAACATCAAGACAGATAGTGATTTTCCACTCTATCTAGTAGGTCAAATGATTTTATAACGCAGTGTTAGAAAGAAGATGGAAATATTTTCATTTTCTCTCAGAGTCAATATTTCCCTAGCTGGAAATTAATCACTGTAAAAGAAGTTTAAGGGGAGTCTGTCAAGGTTTATTTAGGCTTCAAAATAACTTTTTAAAACACTGGCTTTTGTTGTTGTTGCAGGTTTAGAGGTCAGAGTTTCCCTCCACAGCATTCTTCTCTTGATAAATGATCTTTTCAGCAGTCAGCCAGGTATTTTTTTTATTTTAAAGTGACTTCTTGTGTGTCCTGCCACAAGGAAAACTGTGCAGATACAGTGGAAAAGGTAGAACAACCACAGTCAGCTTTATCAGTGTCTCATGAATCAAACAAGATGTCTTACTCTTTTTTTTTCTGATTTTCTTTTTTTTTAAGTATAATTACAGTGAATTCTCACCTACCAATCTGCCATCTGATTCTGAAGCAATTAGATTTTGAATTTAGGTAATGCCTTATGAAGTGACTATTGCAAAGTTACAGAAACTTCCAGTAAAATGCCTGGAGTAATGGCAGCTGGCCATTACCTGTGAATGTTCAGGTGATCTGTAAACTGCTGTAAGCTGCAAATTGCAAGATGAGCCTAAAAGCCTATATCTGAAGAAATGGTGAGAATAACTTTTCCATCTACAAAATAATACTAACCTGTCTTTTCACTTGACTCTCTGCTCCTTTTGGAAACTCAAGATGAAAAGATACCAAAACAATGAGTCTATGCCCATCAGTGATGTCTAAACTGGATTACTCAGACAAAGTTTGGGCTCTGTGATACAGCTGTTTTCAGAAGCAGCCTGGATCTGAGGATGAAGGGAGTGCCTCAAGGAAGCAGCAAATAGCGCAGCTTTCCTTTTGTCACTTCATTTGTGAAGCTGAATCAGATTCTGTCCCATAAACCAGAAATAGCCCTCAAAAATCTGAACAATTCACCAGGAGGTCTGTTGAGACACACAGCGGGAGCAGAGCTGGCTGCACCTCCCTGTGACTTAACCACACTGGAAGTCAGGAGCCTCACTGAGGGCCTGTGACTCCAAAATGTTATTTCTTCTTATCATACATCAGAACACATCTGTAGATGCTTTCTGGCAAAGATGCCAGATGTTTTGGTTCCCTTTATCATCATGCATTGATTATTTCTTGTTTGTTCAAGGCTTGTTTATGGTCTTACATTTTGTTTCTTCAGTGACAGCTTTAATTATTCAGGGATGGGTACTTGTTATTTTGCTAGACACGTTTAATGTTGTGCTATTCATACTCCAGGGGAGCTTTGCAAGTTCGTAATAGTAAAAATATTAATGAGCAAATAACGTTTTAACTCTGTCTATTCTTGCTGCAATTTTTTTTTTTAACTCTTTATTTAAGGAACAGATTCTCTTAAGAATTTACCTAAGAACTACAGATTTTGGAGCATGTCTAGAATAGAGTCAGTTCACTGTAAACGTAATGGTCCCTCTTTGTCCTATAGGCACTGGAAGATAGCAGATCTTTCCCTGGGAGGCAACTCAAGCAAATCACTATGACATCTCTTATCTGGAGGCTCAGAACCAAGCTGGGACACAAAGTGCCTCCCAGACTGCCAGAGCCTCTCCTTGCCACAGCACTCCACAACTTCATACAGGTTGGTATAAAATCTGTTTGCTACGACCAGCAGACACTGCTTTACACTGAGGGATTAAAGTCTAACCTACCAAAAACCAGCTACACAAAAGATGATTGCATGTGCTTCTGTGTGTGTCTTGTTTTGTAAATACTTGACTACCAGCAAATTACCGACACCAGGCAAGGAGGGCTCTGTCTCGTAGGCTTCAGCAGAGCAGTGCTTGTGGCTGCTGAATACATTTAGTAGGTGGAGTTCTGGGTGAGCTGTTTGCCATAAAGCCCTGTTAACTCTGTAAGGAACGTGTTTGTGGCTCTCTGCAGCTGGGTGTGGGCAGGGAAGGGTGAAACGGGGAGCAGGGGAAGGGTTGAAATGGAGGACCAGACTGAGTTCTCTGGAAACTAGGGATCACAAGCCATGAATCATCCAGTAAATACAGAGCCAAACGTTTGGATGAACAGAGCCCTTAACAATTAATTAATTGTTGACTTTAACTGCCTGTGCTGCAGATGTGCTATCATTTTTACAGAGCAGTCCCTCACCAATCTCTTTAAATTGTTTACAAAGCAATTGGTAGATGCAAAAAAAAAAAAAAAATAGTTGTTGTATGAAAGTTGCTTCCACAAATGCACGGATGCGTAGGCGTGCACACAATGAAAATAGGAGAGAGGTTGCAGTCTGCATGATGTTTGATTTTATGAGAGTTTATGAATGTCCCTTGGAAAAGACTTTATGTCTTATGCTCCCATGCTTCCTGGATTTTGATGTTTCCCATAAAAAAGCAGAATATCCCTTCATTTACAAAATGAGTTGGATTTAACTCCATAATTTGTAAATATTTATACATATTTCCAAAGAATACATGGGCTGAACTGCATTTTTTCCTGATTACTTATATGCTTCAATATATCATCTTAGCTCCCACATCTTGTACTTGCAAAACTGAACTTTCAGATGAAAAGTCTGTACAACATTACAACAAACTGGCAGACAGTTGCAAGAGGAACAATCTAAGTGGCATGCAATTCAGACCTGAGCAAATGCAATATGAACTTATTTTCCAATCCAATTTTTCAGGTTTATTGGTGTAGAGGAGGTTTCTGATACAAGACCCAAGCCCTACAATCATTTACTACCGTATTAAACATTACACCATATTCAGAGATTAAGTTGTCCCACTGCACTCAGCTGAATTAATTTTATCCAAAGTTCTTCAAGGCTAAAGCTCAGTGGTTTGAGGCTTATGTGCAACACGGACTACAGAACATTTTTAGAATATATTTCTTCCATTTATATTTCCCTTGTTGCTACAGCACTGAGACATAACTGGTTTTTTAAACTTGTAACATGCTTATGCAAATGAAAAATGTTACGAAAAATGTCAAGAGAAAGTTGAACCACCCAAAACTCTTTGAAGGGAAGTTGAAGCAGGTGTTCAGAATCAAAGATGTCACTTATGCTCAATCCAGGATTTGCACATAAACTCTGTTACTTGAGAGGATGTCTGCCTACACCAATGGGTAGCCTCACTGTAAGATCTTGAGGCACTTAATTCCTTTTTCACTGAGACACTCTGCAAATCCTTCTGAATAGGAAAGGACACGGTAATCAAAGCATGTACTGAAGTGCAAAATCATTTTGCTCTGACTTTTTACTATGACCCTTCTTTTACTCCAGGTTTTTTATTTCTTTGAATTTGTGTGTTTTCCTTCATTCCTAATCATTAAAAGGGTATCAGTGTACACATGCATAGATGTGCATTTCTGCTAGATTACCAAGAAATCTGTAGGAATTTCAGTGTTGATTATTCATCCTGAGAAGTATTCATGAGCCTGACTTAGCAGAGTCATGATTTAAAGAGTGCTCTCAACATTTGGAAAGTCAGCTCATATTTGCTGGTCAGTTTGGAGACATTTAAAAATAGATTAGAAACCTATACTTCTAATCCCTTCGGAGTGCACCCACCATTATCTCCTTCTTTGTCCCCCTGGGTACTCGTGTTCAGAGGAGGAGACATCTCATGACTCACCACACTTGCTCCTGGAGCTCTGGATTGCAGGAAAGTTCACTGATGTTTATAGCATGTTTGTGGTGACCCCCGGGATACACTCTCGTAATGAATTTCAGACTGTCTACCCAAGTCTTTCGACTATCTATCCAATCTCCCTGAATTCTTAACCTCACACTTCCTCCTACTGCACGTCCTTCTGGGAGACACTGGATACTCGGGATGAAACATTTTAAAGCCAGTGCCTGCAATCTTTTCAGTACATCCAACACAAGACCCGACTTTGTTGTTTATTTTAGCGCAAATCTCCACCCCCTTCACTTGCTCACAGGAAAGGCTTTTTCTTACAGATCATAGCCCTGCACTTGAGTGAAATTCTTCCTCCTTTCCTCTTGTCGGCCTTCTATTTTTCTGACCAACAGAGAGAAAATACTCTGTAAGAACAGTTTCAGATCCTGTTTTACTGGGACACAAGTTAAAATACACTTTTTTTCCTGCTGCTTTATGCAACTCCAGAGTTAATTATTATAACTTAAAAAACAAATAACCCCTGAATCCTCGCTTCTTCAAAAAGCCAGCCTTTAGTAAGCTGATCTAATAGAAACTGGAAGCCCTAACTAACCCCTTGGCTGATTCATGATTTATCTATGCCAGGGTGAAGTGTTCCACATATTAGCTGGAGGAAATGCACTTCTAGTTTGTAATCTTGATAAATAGTTACTGAACATATTTATTTTTTAATGCTCATTTTAACCATTCATCGTTATTTTGAAGATATTTTACAAATACTGCCTTGAAACTTCCGACAAGTGGCTATTTGTAAAAGGAAAGCTGCACAAATGAGCCAAGTTAGAAGAAACTCCCTCTAACGAAAGAGGAATGTCAACCCACCGGACAAATGAACATTAGCACTGGATAAAACAGACTGCATATAAAATACATAAACATTGCAGGTGGTTTGCTCTGACCATACTTAATGCTCTGTGCTTCTTTTATGAATGTCTTATGAAGGGTTAATGGACTACTGGAACAGTAAGCTAGTGTAATTCCCCCCCAAACCCTAAAGCTAGGGAACAGGATTGGAGTGTAGGAAAAGGGAATATAGGTGACTCTGGCTTGATAGAGAACAACTCATGTGGAGATGGTTAAATGATTTCTATAGCCAGGACTATGTTTTTCTTTAATGGCTTGTTAATAAACATTCTTAGAGTATGTTTATCAGCATCACCTCATTTCAGGAGAGTACTTATAAGCATGAGTCATCTGTGTGATTGATTAGCAGGTTTTCTGAATCTTTTAAAGTGTATTATCCCAGAAAGGACAATTATTTTTTATGCCAAGCTCACAGAATTTAATTGGCTCTACTACCCTGTTGCTTTCACAGCAAATGGTGCAATAGGGATGATAGAAAGTCTGAATGATCCAGCACAATATTCAAATCTCTGTCTAAAAATCATGTTTAACCTATTTCTGGATATGAAAGAGTTTCTAAGCAGAAAGCAGTGGAGGGATTCTCAAGCCATTATTTTCAGGGAACACTTTGCTACCTGATATTTAAAAGGTGATGATAAATAACTCTAAATCATTCTCTTGTAATTAACTTCTCAATAATAGGGAGAGAAACTTAGACCTTAAGAAGGACTTCTTTTCTCCTCCACCAAGAATAATGAATTGGTAAAATGACCTCAGGGGCAAAGTTGTTGGGACAAGGCAAAAGGTCAATCAAGGAGCAATTAAATGCTGTCCTGTGGGAAAATGGTAAGTGCAGTCCCAAAGAGTAAGCTAGAAAAGGACTGAGGGTAACAGAGGTAGAGGAGGAGAACAACCCACTGACAGCAACATTATGTAGACTCATGATCTTTCAGGAAGAAGCCACAGAACAGGAGGTCTGTTAGGACTGTAATAAATACTGAGTTATCAGAGTAAGAGGGAATTTGGATATAAACTCCAGATGGATTTAAAGCAGAGGCTCATTACTCTCACCTCTCACAAACTGTGCAGTAAGCCAATGCACATGAGTCCAGGACATTAGTCAGCTGTAACTGTTCATGTTAGCCTGCCTCGAGCAGGTTACCTGTAGATGCTTGCTCTGTCTCAGTGTCTTCAATCATGACCTTGTCAGAGGCAGCATCCATAAATTCAGAATTTTAAAGCATTGGACAATGGCAGATGCTGTTTCTGCTGCAAGGGAGAGGCTAAGGCAAGTTAGTCTCATTTACACTGAATATAATTGCCACAAGTTACACCCCTGAGCAGGGTATGGAATACTAGACTTATACAGACAAAGGGCATAAGGACTCTGCAGTCTGTGTCCTCCAGTTGTGTGGCCATATCTGTGTCAGTAAATCAATGCCAGGCACCATTCCTGCAGACACAAGCTTCATCTGTTGTCTGTCCCTGGCCACTTGCAGTGGCCTGACACAGATGTTACCCCTTTTCTCTCATCTTGAGTATTACTTGGAAGCCATTACGTTGGAGAGCACTCTCAGCCACCCTGGAGGGGATGGTGATGGTGGATGAAGTTCAGCTCCTTGTAGGGCCCATTCCCAAGGACTTGAACACTTATTATCTACCTGCACATGCATGGTCAGAAACTCTCTAGGAGATAAGGTATTATGAATCTGGTCCGAAAGTGATATTAACCTCAACAAGAATGGAGAGATTATTCCTCTCTGTCATAAAAGACACAGGGCATGAGAAAAAACTCCACCTGGAGTTTGTGGGTTTGGTGTGGTTTCTCTCTTTGTCTTTTGAGGACGTTGAAACACCTTAAAACCTTTCTTGCTGGTAACTCTTATACAAGACTATCTCTGGGGGGATAAAAAAGGACAAACAAAAAACCAGGAACACAGCATTACATTGATGCTGAAGGATAGCAGGGTGGGCAAGAACATCATAACCAGGTACCACTGTTACCACTTTCAGGTGGACAGCAAGTCTGGCTTCCTCCAGTCAGGGTGTCTAGCTAGACAACAAATGAGCTGCAAAGCCCAGCGGAGTAGAAGCTGTGAATGGTCCCCTTGTGAGCAGCTAGCAGGGCCTGAGCTAGCCTGGATCAAAATAGGTTAAGAACATCTCCATTCCACTGTTGTACTGATATGCCTCAGCAGCTCTGGGTTTCTTCAAACCAGTTAATACCTGTAAGAATGATTATAGATACACTTTGGATGAGCAGACTCCTGAAATAATGTTTATGTATCCAAATGTTAACTTTCTCCCTGTTTCTCCCCCCCATCCAAACAGAAACTGAATTCACTTAAGAGCTGGACCCAATGATCCTTCTGGGTCCCTTCCAACTCAGACAATTCTGTGATTATCTGACTCTGTAAACTAATAAAGATACATGTTCCCATCAGGCTTCTTCTTTCCCATGGAAAAGGAGAACGTGGTGCAGGGATTCTTTGATTCAACTGCCTGTTAAGTTTTCCCCAAAAAACAGGGCAGATAGATATCTGAGAAGGCAGATGGTTACCTACATGCTGTTAAAACCCTGCCAGGTTCTCAGTAGTGCAAGAAAGCACACAGAAGAGAGAGTAAGAGTTTGAACCACCTACAAGCATAACTCTGTTCTTGATATCTTCCATTTTCCTTCTCCACCATTTTTCTGGTAAAGGATATGTCAACCCCAGGCTAGTATAATACTCCATCAAACTAACCCCTTTGACCCAGGAAACCCTACATATGAAGATGTATCTTCATATTTAAACACTTCAGTGTCCATATGTCAATAAACCTTCACAAGTCTATCTCTTATAGACTTCTGGAATTTAAAAATATTTGAAAATAAATAGAGAGAAGCCAACAAACAAATGCAACCTCTTTATTATCTGAGGTTCATAAAAAAGCCTAAACAAGAGTCCCTGCCCCTAAACAGAAATCCAGGCTCTCCCTGCCAGCACTCAATGCAGTTTCATCTATTTCCTTCTTCTAATCCTCTTTTATGCCCATTAGCTGGTCCTTTTAGTGTAACATCGTCCAGCTGCATCTGCACCACTACTATTTAACCCTTCATTGCCTAGTTACATATTTTAGTACGTACAGCAAAGAGGAGAAAGGTAGAGACCTATGGGTTTCCACAAATAGTCTTATCTGAATTATAATCTTTTTTAAACACCCTGAAAGTATAGGCTCTTTTACCTCAATTTTTAGTATTTCTAGAAAGAAAAAACAACCAGTATATTTTGGCATAGAAAAAAATCAACTTCAATCTGAATCAGGAGCATGAGAACTGGGTGCTAAATTAGCCAGTGTTTACTCACAGGCTGTGATGCTCTCAAACCCAGAGGAACTTAACCACAGATTTGACTGCTTGAGATTTTCGTTAATTCAATTGGTTAGTCTCGATATGCTGCTTACATGCTTTAACATTTCTTCTCTTCTTTCTCTTAGCTACAGATTTACCAAGCAGAAAATAAGCAGTCATTAGAATATACTTACAATTTAGACCTCTTCTGAGGATTCACTAGGCAATTTAGGTCCAGTTAGACTCTTTCCTGGGAGGAACCATTTGAATGGTTCTTTGAGACAACCTGGGATTTAACAACTTTCAATTGTCCAGACTAACAGTGAACATTTCATGTATGGCTATAAAGCATTGACTTCTTCTCACATCATTCTTGCTTTATTCTAAGGATTTTATTAGTAACTCACAGACTACAACAAACACACACTAGTTGTTTAACATAGCATTTAACTAATTAGATGACATGTGAGGATTCCTGGGGTATGCTAGTTATATAATTTGGAAATCTTTACCATCATGTCATACCACACCTGAAAGTGATTCATTTTTGGGTGCTGTGTTCATGTTATCCCAATTCAGGGAGCAAATTTTCTGAGTCATCTCTGATTGTATGTTGATTTTTGGGTTTTGACAGTGCTAGGATTCCATAGCACAGATTAAGAAACCTTGAACAAATCCAGAAATACAGAGCTAGCCCCAGAGGTGGTAGCTTTTGCTCCTCATTCTATAAAGATTCATTCATTTGCTTATTGCGTGGTCTATGAGGAGTCCCTTCCACCCACTACAACACTTCTCCTAATTTGCAGGGTAAATCCAGGTACGAATATAAGCAGGACTCTAATAAGATAGCCAGAGCTACTGGCTGGACTGAGCTCTAACCAATGATTGCTGTTTGGTGATTTGTACATTTTTAACCATCAGCAATCTAAAATGAACCTTCTTGAGCTGTTCTAAAGGTAGTCAATGCCAAATGTTTCTCATGTATAGGTCATGACTTGACGATTTTTTAGGCCTGTGGGTGTGATTATACTCTTCGACACTGTTTTTCCCTCTCTGAACTGTAAAAAAACCCATATAAACAGGTGAGATTTGATCATCTTAACATGCATAATAGTGAAAATTCCATGCACAAAATGCTTCCATATGTAAAATATAAACAATTAAAGAAAGAAAGAAATATATTTCTTAACTATCTCAATTATTTATCAGCATTTTTGTTTGGAAGATAAATGTTATGTCTGTTATGTTTATCTTGTGTTCTAGATAACTAAGGAGTTATTTTTAAACTTTTAAATAAACTGAATTTAATCCCAATCAAAAAGTCACACTTTGAGTCAGATGTGATGTCAACTTGAAATAACAGCGTTTCATTATGAGGTACTGTTTATGTATTGTGGAGTTCATAGGATCTTTGTCAAAGCAAAAATCATGAAAGCTCATTTCTGAAAGCATTGATGTGCGTTGTATTTATTTGAAGCTATGCTTTTAGTTGCTTTCCACTGCTCTTTTCATCAAAAAGAATAGCGCATTCTGATTTGAACAGCAAAAATATCACACTGCCTGAAACAAAGGATCCAGCTTCCCACTTGTAATGAGTAGGACAAAGTCTGTTGGAAATACACTTGTACAGAGATTTATTCAGACCTTTTCTAGTAAGTTATGAAGAAAGATATTTCATCAAAGCTGAGGCATAATTTTAGAGTATGATCCACCCACTCACAGCTGTCTTTTAAGCCATGTTTTCTGTTCAGAAGCTACTGTTCCACTGAGGCAGCATGACTTGATGTGGACTACCTTTTGTTTCTTGCCTTTCTTGATTTGTTCTGCATTAGAAGGGACATGGAGATAGTGGGAGTCAGGGGAAACAATCCTGAAGCATTTGAGGTCATGGCACTGCCACTGTCCATATATTAATAAGAATATAAGGCAACACTGCAACAGAACTAATGTTTGCCTGAGTTTCTGAAACAACCATCTCTTTAAAAAACCTGAGTGTTAATCTATAGAGGCAGAGATGCCCAAAGAGTTCTGTAATCTGAATGACTGAAAGGAATTTCTGAAAAGTAAAACTTGAAAAGAAGGTGTTCTGGAGGCTCCTGTAAGCAAAACGATATTATACCCTATGCTGAACAGTGTACCAGGATTTGGCAAAAAAAACCCAAACCAACAAAACACAAGATCAGTGTATTTTAAGCATTTTTAGCCTTGCTCCTAAGTTTGGTTTTTTTTTCTTCTAGAAGCAGAAAGCTAACCACCAAGCACTGATATCCTTACTTTTCTGCTAAGAAATGCCCTGGTAAGGAGCACAAAAACAAAAAATAGATCTGAAGATTTTAAAAAATAAAGTGATTTCACTTTAGATATTTAGAGAAGGTTTTAGTTGACTGGGACTTTGCTTGTGTAATTCATCCTCCTCAAGAAAAACTATTTGTTTGCTATACTCCCTCTAACTACTATTTCCAAGAAAATAATAAAAAGAGGCAACAGCATCCTCAAAGGGAGGACTATTACAGATTTTTGGCACTGATCTTCTTCCAGATTGCATCTATTTTTTAAGCATTTTCAAGGTCCAAGAGTATGGGGACTCCCAGATCCCACATTAGTTCAAAGAGTTAAAATGTCCAGCAAGCTAAACTCCTTGCTTTGGCATGTCTATCAAAGGCTTTGAGCCTTTAATGTAATTGAAAACAATTGTCCCAGTGGGGAGGTCTAACACTCTGACCAGTTGCAGTTAAATACTTGAACTGCCTGAGAAAACTAGAGGGGTTATAAGAATTCAAGGGTAAACTACATGACACGGCTCTGGTGATAATAATGTTCCAGAATTTATATTTATTAATATTGCCTTCTTTTGGTCAGACTCCCACAGGAAATCCTGAGGACTACATGTCTCTGGCATGTTTTATCTTAGATAGTCCCATCCTTGTGGTATTGCGTGCTGATAGCAGGACAGAAGAGTACCTTTGAAAATCTCTGGTCTTTATAGAAGCTGCGGATGACAACAAACAGGACCTTCAACACTCTGGGAAGACAATCCATCTACTTTCCGTAGTTATCATTAAAATGTCTTTCAGACATAGGTCATAACTGGAAACCTATAAAGGATGCCTGTGTATTAGGCACTTCCCACAAAGCCTGGTCCCTAGCGATTAAAATTTATCACATTGTTCTTCTGGTTACAAATACTGCTGATATGTGTCATTAGTGCAGAGCACTGCTCATAATATTTTGACTTTACTCCAAACATTTTTTTTTAATTCTGAGTTTCCCATAAAGAACCCACTCAAGTTTTTAAAGACACACGTTACTTTAACATACTGAAGCTGGTTTTAAAGGTTGTTAACTGTCTTATTTTCCTGTTAAATGTACACTTACACAGAATGATTTGATGAGAAGCTCCACATCCCCCACTCTGGTACCTGTGTTATAGCATGGGGCAGTTATTGTGTATAAAATCATACAGCTGTATCAGTATATAGGGCAGTCTATAAATATGCCATCTTCTTAAAAGCCATGTCCTGACTAAGACATTGCTTAGTCGTGTTATCTTTTAAAGATTTTCTGGTTTGCGTACCTAAAATTTTTGTACAATTTTTCAGTTTGCATGTTTACTGAAGAAGAAACACAGCATAATTATCGTCTGAATTTAACTCCTGCCATGGACTGAAGTTATTTGATGTAAGCTGTACTACATCTCTAGCTGCAGGCAACAACATCCATATTTTGCCAGTTTTAAAAGTTTACAATATCACACCCATATATTGCTTTTTTGTGAACCATAGTATCATAGAACGGTTTGGGTTCAAAGGGATGTTAAAGATTATCCAGTTCCAACCCTCCTGCCATGGACAGGGACACCTTTCATCAGCCTAGGTTGCTCAAAGTTCTGTCCAGCCTGGCCTTAAACACCTCTAGGGGTGCAGGTGAGTGTGTCTCTGCCCACGCCCTTAGCTGCTGAACCCCTTGATCAACTGTAACAAATATTGAACAAGCAGCAGCCTCACACACACAAATTCATCTTTCATGGAAATATTTGATTGGCTTGAGAAAATAAATTCTATTATGTTTCTGAGGAGGATGCCTTATCTTTATGGGACATCGAAGAACCCACTTCATAGCACAAATCTTCCTGCTATGAGCCATTCCTGGGACAACTGACACCTTGCTGCCTGGGACCTTGTCCCACAAGACATTCTGTAGGGAGCAGCTGAGTCTGGCACTGAAAAGGTAGAGGAGAAAATAAGGACTGACACTGGAAGATCAATTTCATTTTAAGAAGAACCAGCTTGCATTTTGTAACAAATGTTACATGCATGACTATCTGATATAGAAACCAAGCAAAATACGCCTTATTTTGCATGCCTCCCTCATAATCTTCTACTGAGAAGTCATTAGAAGAAGTCAGTAGAAGAAGTCTACAGTCAATTTATTCCTCAGAAAGCTAACTTCTTTGCTTGTTACTCACCTTCTCATATCTGCTATTCACTGTCTCATCCACCTTTTGTTTCTCCTTCCTGTGATCTAAAGAAGTCACAGTTCCCATCAGAAAGACATTTTTGTTTTCTGCAAGCCAGGGAGTACTGCACTGAAAAAAACCCAAACAACTGAAAATCACAGAGTTCTTGGCCCCATCTCTTTGATTCTTCTCACTAAATTATATATTTGAGAAATATGGGAAAAAAATAAAAACAAAAGAACGAAGTTTAAGACTTAAGCCGTGGTTTCAGTTATCTGTGCAGAGAGAAAAGTGGTTCTTCTTGCATCTTTGGATTTCACAGCATCTTAAAATAAACAAGCAAAAAAGTCCCTTTACCTATGTTCAGGAAATGAAAACATTTATTATCCTTGTTTGCAGATGAAACCACAGCAGTTTTTGTAAAACTAGCAACATGAAAAAGAAATTTTGCTGATGTGTGAATAGGCTGAAGCCTGATGCAAAGAGTATTAAAGTCTCTCTGGCAGGCCTGCCAATGCCTGCAGTAGGCTTTGTGTCAGGCTCCATGGGATACTCAAAAGTACTCCAAAGGAAATTGTTTTCCCCTGTTATGCCCTCCTTGCAGTCATTCCAACAGGGAGCACAGCTAACTGACTATTTTCACAGAAGCCCTGGAAACAGCATGTAGAGTATTAGAAAGCCAGATGACAGAAGGCGCTGAATTTTGTCCTTTGATACATTTCCAGTGGAAATGTGTTGGTTCCCTTCCCCTAAATGTTTTTGGATCAATTTTTTGTAAATTTGTGGGCCTTTACAGGGACAAGCATCTCCTCTCCCTTAACACCAAAGGTGCTCCAGCACAACGGCTGTGCTGAGCTCTGTTGAGAAGCAAGGTGGATGGTGCCTGAAGGACAAAGGCTGCATGATGGAAGGGCCAGAGATTCAAATTTCAACTCCACCCACAAACTTTCAGGACTTCCAGTGAATCAGACTGGAACAACACTGGTTCACAGAGAGAGGAAAAGAAGGTGGATATAAAGAAGAGAGGGTAACTCAGATCCAGGCTGGGTTGCATGGGGCCCCCCAGTATACGAATACATGAATTCCACTAGCCTTGTGATGTTTTGAAAAGTAAACTATGAAAGAAAGACCAGAAACTTCAAAGAAATTCCTGATTTGGAAATTGTCTGATGTAAAAGGTGTTAGCATAGAGGAGGGTAGAGAAATAGCCTGTTCTCAAAGGCACTCTACAAGAGGTCAAATGTTGGTCTGGCTCATATGGCCACTTTTTCCAGTTGTACAGTATATTGTGTAAACTAAATATAATGTAAAGATGCAAAAGCTTCCAGAAATGTCATCTTACAGACATTTGCTTGGATGCAATCCATGATTATGTGAAAACATTTACTTTGAGATCTAAAAGCCATGGGTTACGTGGGTGTTCTGTACATTTTGCATTAGAACTTATACTATAGAGCCAGAAAAGACTGAGAGACTTAATTTGAAATTACTTGTGTTAGTATACTGGCCTGTGTTGTACCCAAATGTAAATGTGGCTGAGTATATGTGACAGGTAAAAAGGATAGTTCATGGCATATTGGAGAGAAGTGCCAGAAAACTTCACAAGTGGCTGGGTCCTCAGTCAAATCTCTGCTACCAATCTCATGCTTGCTATTGCCCCAAAAACAGGTTACTAGGAAATCTCCAGACCAAAATAGAGGTAATTTTTTTCAAAAAGAATGACACTTATTATCTGAATTTTGAACTGAGTTCACCAGTATGTTCTCACATGACAGGGCATGAATGTGGCTCAGGTGTGGTCGTGCCCTTCAAGGGACTGAGACTAAGAAATGGCCTTTTAGAGACCACAAATGAATACCAGTTATTGTATGAAATCATTGTCTTGCAAATCCTGCAAAAAGCACAAAAATAATACGCAAACTTCAGTGTTTCTCAGTGTTAAGCATATGTTTGTGATGGGCTGGATCAAGCAGCTGTGCTGCTGGAGCAGCAGATTGCAGGGAGTGAGCTACATTTGTATCAGGACTCAGTGATTCATCTTACTCTACTCTGGAGACTATTGAGTTTCTATCTTATGAAAGTACCTCAATATCCCTTTACTGTTTATAATTTGCTTTAGACTTATTAAAAGAAAAAAGTTAAGGGTCTCTGCTCCTCGTGCAGTCAAAGCAGAGATGCCCTAGAACTTACTCGTAGTAATTCCAGAACTGCAAGCTGTACAGTTGCATTTTTTAAGGCTCTAAACAGATCAAACCATTGGAGTTGAACATACTCTTCATGGACCTCACCTGGTGAGATTACTGTACAGCACTGGAACTGCTCTGGGTAAGGTAAGAATTCTTTTGTAGTCAGATGGAGAGTCTGCAGCACCTGGTGTAGAAAGGTGCTCTGAAAAGTACTAAGTAGTCTTCAGCAACAGCCAAAAGCATGTCCTTGGCTATTGCAGTGGGTTTGGACCTCAGATGTTCTTAACCCAAGACAGATCACCTGTGCAGATACTGAGAAATATCTGAGAATAAAACAAGTTTGAAACCGTTTTGCATCTGTCATCTGAAATGAATGCCATAGGTACTGGGGAAAGAGAGGTTAACTTCTAGCAAAATGTCTGTCAGCGTTACACTCCCAGCCTGGAAACAGGCTGGAGTGCCATGAAGCCACGGCATGCAGCTGTGGCATGGGGGAAGTTGGAGTTAGGGTTCTGGCAGTTTTCTGAAAGTCTAAAAAAACTCTACAATAGCGTTCAAAAAGCACGATTCCCAGAACACAGATTTTAAGAGTGAAACGAGCACAAATGTAATTATTTAAATTTGAAAACAATGAACAAAATGGGAGGATCAAATTAGTTAATGCCCATAAAATATCCAGAAATCTCATTTGGATTAGGATTTGGAACTCTTACTGCTTGTCAGTGCAGCTGTGTGTGGGATAACCTGCTATACAGATTGAACCCAGGGGCTGGGTCCTGGCTGTTTGCTATCTGCATGCCATGGAATTTTAACAGGATTCAGACTTAGAAATCTGGACATAAAGCAGATTCAAAAACTGCAGTATCAATATCCTGATAATTAATTTTAAAATTTTAAAGGTCACATTTCATCTGCTCATAGGAATAATAATTTAAGAATATTAGGAATAAGTTCTCTTTTAGTCAAAAGGTTCTTCCTATTTCTCTTAGTGGATAGGGATTCACATAAGGAACTTCAATTTAAGAAAGCCACACATGACTTGGACAGTATATTTATATTATATTGTTTTATATAATATTTTTTTCTTACTAGTATTTATGTCAAAACAATAATCAGAAAATTATGAACTGAAAATTACTTTGTTTCTTTCAACATCAGAAAAAGATATTTTGTAAACCAAAACCTGAGCAGTGTAAAAAATATAAAATCAATGAGCCAATATCTTTCCTAATGTTGCAGCCTGAATTTAGTTTAGATATAAATTTAGCCAAATAGCTTTTCTTAAGCTGATAAATATCCCTGATTTCTCTCTCAAGCTGATAAATTTCTCTCTGATAAACCTCAAGCTGATATATTTGGAGTACTGTATGCAGTTCTGATGTCCCCAGCATAAGAAGGTCATGGAACTCGGAACAAGCCCAGAGAAGGGACATAAAGTTGGTAAAAGGACTGGAGCACCTCTTCTGCAAAGACAGGCTGAGAAAGCTGGGGCTGTTCAGCCTGAAGGAGAAAAGAATCCCTGGAAACCTGATAGGAATCTTCCAGTATCTGAAGGGTCCTACAGGAAAGCCAGAGAGGCACTCTTCATCAGGAACTGCAGCGACAGGACAAGGAGTAACAGGTACAAATTGAAAGGGGGAAAGTTGAAGTTAGATATTACAAAGAAATTCTTTATGTGAGGGTGGTGAGACACTGGAACAAGTTGCCCAGGGAGGTTGTGGATACCATAACCCTGGCAGTGTTTAAAGCCAGGTTGGATAAAGCCTTGAGCAAATTGGTCTAGTAGTCTAGTATCCCTGCCCATGATTGGGGGGATGAGGCTAAATGATCTTTAAGGCCCCTTACAATTCTTAACATTCTATGATTCTATGATTCTATAAAATAAATGAAATAGCACTGAAATAGTTGCCATGTTGCTTGTCAATAATTCATATTAATTTCCTATTTTTCCCTTTAAAAAATGTCACGGCATCACAGAACTCATCAAAGGCTTCCCTGAACTTAGTGGTAGCTCCTGTACTGTATTACAGATATCTGTTTGTGGAGAAGGTGAGAACTAATTCAAACCCCAAAGTCATTGCTTAAATGCATTAACCACTTAGCTTTGCAACACACTAGGTAAACATTGTTTACTTCAAGTCCATGAAAATTTGTCCTGGATTTCCACTAGAAGCTGTGTGAAAATTGAATCACAATTGTGAAAACTGGCAGCAAAAGTGTGCCCTTTCATTTAGTGAATATATTTGTCACAGGGAAGGAGGAAAAAACAGGGTCAAGCTGCCTCAAGTGAATGTTTTGTACTTCCATACACTCGGGCAGATAATAGATTTGGTTTCTAACAGAGCAGGCTAAAACCAAGGCCTTTATTTTATATTCACTTAAACATTTTGATCCAACATTAGATAAGGTCACAGCTGAAAATAAAACAGAAATCCTGTTCTAATTTTTCATGCCCAAAGAACATCTTCACATTTTGTTCCAAAGATGCAACAGAAAAGTAATAAAAAACTATTTTTTAATCACGCAGCAGGGACGGGACAGTTAAGGACTGATGTTTTCTGTGGTAGTTCTGGCTTATTTTGGTTTGGTGTACATGCAGTTAGAATCTCTGTTACACAAAACTGAAATCTCCTGATGTCAGAGTGCCTGCAGGGTA
>VYXF01005643.1:466468-503826 GCA_013397295.1 Polioptila caerulea
GAGAGGAGAGGAGAGGAGAGGAGAGGAGAGGGTTTTGGGGTGACCTAATTGCAGCCTTCCCATATCTGAACGAAGCCTACAAGAAAGATGAAGAGTTCTTACAAAGACATATAATGACAGTACAGGAGGGAATTACTTCAAACTGTAAGAGAGTTCAGAGAGTTTAGATTAGATATTAGGAAGAAATCCTTTATTGTGAGGTTAGTGAGACACTGGCATAGGTTGCCTAGAGAAGCTGTGGATGCCCCATTCCCAGAAATGTTCAAGGCCAGTTTGGAGGGGGCTTTGAGCAACATGGTCTAGTGGAAAGGGCTCCTGTCCATGGAAAGAGGGTTGGAACTAGATGGTCTTTTAGGTCCCTTCCAACCCAAATTATTCTATGATTCTATGTCTGCTTCTCAAAAATTATACTTTCTATGGAAGAAGTTCTACTTAGAGGAGAAAAGAAATCAGAGATTAAGAAATTCATTAATACCTAAAAGGCTTACTCACTCTCTGCATGCAAAGTCAGAAACAGAAATAAAATGTGGTCATTTCGACTGACACTAGCAACAATGCTGAAGGACATGAATTTCAGAGGAAAGTCACTGTACTTGTACATCTAGTCAGTACTGCTGGTAGAAACAACAGAAAAAACAGGGGGGACTGGCTGTAATTAAAACCTTTATAAGATGAGGGGTTCTTTTAGTTTCAGTTTTCCAAAATCATGACCACACTTGGTTCTGAAACTCCATTTGGATCTTAGTTATGTGTAAATTCATTGCTTCTTAATGGTCCCAAGCAGCCATTTTCACTACCTGTATTGTGAAGCTTGGCATTGTTATCAAAATTCCAGTTCTAGAGGTAGCTAGTAATAAGAACAGCTTTCATCAATGCTAACCAAAATGATTCTTACAGTGACAAAGATTAATCTGTAAGTCAAATGTATTTTTGAGGCTTAGAGGCCTCAAAGCATACAAAGCAATGCCATCTAGTTATCACAGCTGATAATTCCCTAAGAAATACAGCAACTTTAATCACCACTAATGGATTTTTTTCCTAACTTAAATGCAAAGCAAGAAAATTACTCTTCCTTTTGCAGTTGATAATTTTTAATCCTATAATTAGGCACTTTTATGTTTATTTTACAGTTATATATAAACAGCACAATTTTGTGCTTTTATTAACCTCTTTGCATCTTCTACATTTTCATGTATTTTACAATTACAAGCTTTCTTTCTTGGCATTTCCATCTGCTTCCAGACATACACTTCTATAACCAATGCTAATAAATTTTTCATCTTCCATTGACATAACGGAATGATGCTGAATTTCTTTAAAGAGCTCCTGGCCAAGACCTATGAATCCCCACTCTATCTTTATTTTAAGAGGGCACTCTTGCCCTCTGCCTTGACCATCTGTCTAACATTTAGGTCCACATCTAATATTTTGTGCAAAAATGCTGTATTCCCATTGATCCCAGGGCAATCCCACTCATGCACACTGGCTGATGAACGCATATCTTCTTCAATGAATGCCACCCTTCGGTAGTGGCAAACGCTACAGAAACAAAACCCCACTTGGTTTTATTCTTAGTTAGAGATCTAAACTTATAGCTTCTTGAAGGCCTCTCAGATATGAGAGGTCTCTGAAAGAATGACCAGATTATGAACTAGCAACAGCTGGACACATGGCCCTTAATCATACATACTGACGATACTGACTAACTGGTTTCCCATTCCCTCATTTTGGTTTTAAACTGCCCCAGAGATCTTTCTCCTGGGTTGTTTGCTGGTACATTTTGTCAGCTCTTCACTCCAGGGACCACTCCCAAAACACCTCGGGTTATATCATGCCTGCCCTCCCTTTCAGGCTCTAAAGCACCAGTTAGGTGTCCATGACAATATTTTGGACACATGAAATGAAGAGGCATTTACAAAAGGACATTTGTATTTTAGGGCCATAGGGGATTCACAGAACTGTTACCTTGTGTGTCCATCACCCCACAGCAAGCAAGGCAGGGGCAGGGTAGGGCAGGGCAGACACAAGTCTGTACATAATGCTTGGATTCCTGACCCTCTTTTACTTATCAACAAAGATACGGCCTACAAACTGTACAATTCAGTACTTAAAGTCTCACCTTGGATATTTGCAGCATTAAGAACTAAGACCTTTTTCTCTTCCTTTTTTTTCCCTTTCATTATCTTTTCCAAATAGCAATGTTCTCTATCTATATACTTAGACTAATATACTTCTACTCCAAACCCTTGATTTCCATGACTCTGATGGATCATGTTTTTCTCAACTCTTTCCTGAGCTTCTGTCTTATCAGGCTTCAGCACAGGTCACTAGTCTCTAATGAATTTTATGGGTAATCTGGAGAATGTTTCTAATATGTTACAAAGATTCTGATAAGCTCTTTATTCATTATCCATCCTAGAGCGTGACTCTCTGGGGGTGAAACCACTTCTCAGGGTTGTTAGGATGTTTAATGCTCTCATATTTATTTCTTAAAGGTCAATAAGATCATGCTGGCTGGCTTGTAAAGTAACATAATTGCACCCACTCCTAAAACCTGATGCAATACTGATTGTAGTCAATAGAAAGATGGAAAATGCCAGTCATTTTTCAGGGAAGATATTCTGAGAAAAATCATGAGTGCACAGAACTTTACATAAAATATTGACTGCTGTCTGTTCCAAGGGACTTTCTTGTGGTAAATGCTGTACAAAATGGACTGAAACAATCCAACAATGCAAATAATAATAGGTGATTTTTCCCTATGTATATTTTTTCAGGACAAGCTACATGGAGGAGGAGAAGTGTCACTTATTTGTGATCCTATTCAAGAAGCTCTCTCTCTGTGACTTCTTTTTTAATACGTTCTGAAGCTTGAATATGTGAATTGAGGGGAAAATACAGTTAGTAACAAGGAGAGTCTAGCTGATCTTGGTTGGGAAAGTGAAAGATTTTCAGAGTTTGTTCTAGTGAGACATCTAGCTGCCCTTACATGCTAGTATCAGTATAAAGCAGAAAGAATATTGTTGCATACAAAGCTGAAAGTTTCAGGTGCAATTAGGAAAAATTATGGTTTTATTCATCAGTGAGAGTAAGCTGAAAAATCACATCCTTTTTGAGGTCCCTTTAAGTCTAATACATGCCTAAATTCAAACATGAAGGTTCCAGCACAAATAATCAGATTATTCTCACCCTAAGAGTTAAGTGCTTTTCTGGAGTAAGATCTGTATAAGAGAAAAAAGACCAAGTCTACCCAGCTGCAATCCCAGTGAGCTCACGCCAGGTTTGAATCTACTCCAGGAAAGATAAATGGCTGCGTATCCATAATTTACAGGACTATAAATATCAAGAACACTGCTGATGTCAGACTGGAGTGTACAGTCCTCCATCAGGTGACATTTCCGTTGGCTATGAGATGAGTGGCTTTTAGAAAAGGACTACAGGACTGAGCTGCCACTAAAAATTTCTCCTTAAAACCCTCTATGTCCCAGTTTCTGTGCTTTCCAATTGAGAGTTTTTAGCTTGGTTTAGAAGAGCTTTTTTATGACATGATGTGACTGTAACAGCTTTCACATTTGAAAGATTAAATGTTATCTGTCATGTTAGTCACATGGGTTTTAGGACTTGCCCCTTTACTGAGATTGCTATACCTGTACCCTGCCCTGACCCATTCAGTTTTTTGGCTCACAACAGAAGTGTGGCACCTGGAGGGGAAGACAGACACAAGAGGTGTCTATTCTGAGTTCATTCATGGACAGTAGTTACTAAATCTTAATTAGTTAGTGACTGTTTTGGTTCCAGTTTTTGGCACGTCCAAACTGTGCCTCCAAAAGGGAACAGAAGAGGTCAAAAACTTAGATATTACTTCTTCATTATAACGATGAAGTTTTAAAAAGTCCAGGGCTTTTATTCTGAAATTTATTAGGCATTCTTTATTTTGGCAGGTCTGAGATAAACCAGCAAACATACTAATGAAGACAAGAACTGTCCTGAGGAAATACCTCCTATTAGTTAATAAGCAGACACAGTGGCCTGGATTAGGAAGAAACATGACAACATTGTTGAAAATGAAGACATGTATCCTAAATGAAGCCAATGAGTTCACAGAAGCCAGGGCTGTGTAACCTGCTGCTGCACATCAGGGTTCCAGGAGAGGAAATGAACATTACACATAGTGAGAGCAATGATACACTAGGGTGAGATAAATTTACTGCTTAACTGTACTTCATCTCAGAAATTTTGAACTAGCATTTCTGTACTGAGAGAGATTCCGGAAGAATGGCTGTCCAGTGCAATGTGCCTTCCAAATGGAAAGATGATTGTCAGCTCTCTGGTTCGTTAGTTTTTATCTTCACTGATAAATGAACGTTAAGTGGTCAGTTGTTGACAAAAGCCCTCTTTTTAATTGGAGATGTGAACCGGACTTTACATAACCTGGCAGCACACTATCATCCCTGGACCCTGTCACTTAGATAAAGCCATCTTGGCTCCTACAGGAATGCGGGTGTTCTGTGTCCACATTTCTGCTGTTCGGAGAAGAAGATCCCAGACATATATGCTCTAATATAAAAACAGAAAATCTTCCAATGTTTTAGTTCAGTAGAAATTTGTCCAAAATAGGCAATAACCAAGCGAAGAACATTTGAAGCCAGCTAGCGAAAGTTCCATAGCTTGCACGTTGTTCATAGTTCTGGAGGCAGATATGACCAAGCATGCCGAGAGCTGTTTGCAAGAGATCATGGAGAGACCAAGGAACCCCTTAGTCAGGAGCTCTGCTGTCACTCTATCTCTCCATGGGTCTCCTGGGAAAAAGTTCAAGATGTCACTAAAGAGACTGTGCCCACATCTGCCAAAGTTTTCTTAGCTCAAGGTGGGTCCACTGGTAGAAAGAACTTGCCAGCACTGTGGTTTGCTTTTTTTTTAATAGAGTTCCAAGATATATTCTAAGAAAATTTCAATGGCTGTGAAAGCTAGAGTTCATGACCTGCATATTTTTTCTTCTTTTTTATTTTGTCTTCTGGATTTCTTTTTAGCCGTTGATTTATCTCTGGCTGGGAAATCTCCCAGTCTTTTGAAATACTTAAATTTTTGTTTTGGAATTGCTACAGGTCTGTATGAGGGTCAGTCAAATTCCCCATCACAACAGATAATACTGCAGACACTCCTCCTTCAGCTTCAGAACAACTTCAGCTGTTCCATACCTAGATGACAGTTCCAGCCTAGTCCCAAATCCCGGCCATCACCTCACTGTTACCAGTGCTCAGTCCTACTGAGGAATGGCAAACAGTCCAGAGCCCTCTCCTCACCCAGAACGACTTCAGATAGCCAGAATATAATGGGTAGTTTCACATCTGTGTGGTTGCTTACTTAGCCCATTTCATGGCAAGTGCTCACACCGGATGAGCCACCAGGACACACAAAAGAAGCCTACCTGTTGGCAGAAAAATGGTGACAAGCTGCTGGGGAACAGCAAGGGCAGATCCCATCTGCCTTAACACAGCTGGAACTGGAAAGGACCTATGACCACAGCCAAAACACCCTCCCCATTTGAAACAATCCTAAACATTCACTAGAGAGCGAAAGGTCAGCCTGTCCCTCACAACGTGGTGTTGCCTTCTCATGCCGCATCTCTCGAGCTTCATGGCCCTTTCTCTTCTGTAAGATACACGTCACAAATTAAGAAGTACTGAAATAGGAACAGTTTTATGGTTTGTGTTCCTAGCCCATGGAGCTCTGAAAAGGCAGTTCCTGCGAAAGACAAGTTACCACAATTGGCTTGTCAAGAGTGCTCTCCCGGTGTCTGTTGTGTGATCCCACTGCTTGATGCAGTTCCAGGAGGTAAAATCATCATAACCAAAAGAGAGTTCAAAGAAAGGAGACTGATAATAGGCCTCGTCTTAATTGATAGCTGCATTGCTTAATTCCTAATTTATTTTGATGTTAGTTTTAATGACCCAGACTGGGTGATAGTCTGGGGCTTCTTTGCTGGGTGTTGATGGATTTAAGTTGCTGAGGTTTTCTTTTTGTTCTTTTAATCTATTTCATTATATTTTGGTTTGTTTAACTAACATAATAAAGTTATTAATGAAGTTAAATCATTTCTGTCATTGAACAAAACAGTTCAGAATCTTTAAAGAACTGAGTAGAGATCATCCAGCCAACTTAAAAGCCTGTATTTAAATCTTACTTCGTAAACTCATTTAAATCACATGTTCTTACATGTTCTGTCACTTGAAAGTTGTTTCCTTTGAAACTTTTCTCTTTATGCTTTCATACAGGAAATACGATAAACTTGTTTATTTCATTTGTCAGTTGTGTGTTTCTGAATTTCTTCATCAAATCTGTTATCTTCCTTAAGTATCCAATCCTTGCCCAAGTTATGTGCAGAGACGGGAATGGTTTTACTGCTGTAATTCCAGTGCTGGAAAGACAAGAAAAGGGCAAGCAGAGGTGCTGACTTCTGAGAACAACAGGAAAAAAAAAAGACATTAAATGGGAATTTTATTTTGGAGGCAATCTTGCAGGATGAGAAAATCCAATATTTTTAGGATCATGGGATAATTTCATGTTGCAAAAGTCCTCCAGAGGTTAAATGGTTCAACTTTTCCAGTCTAATGATGCATCACAATCAAATTCTTGCTGCTCTCTTTACTCCTTTTCCTGGTTTTGCATCTTCTTAGTTAACTCTACCTTCTATTGCTTTTTACTTTGAACTGGCCTTATCAAGACATTAGCATTTGCATAAGAGGAGTACATTTTATTTATTAGTGAATTGGGAAGAGTTTATTAGAAACAAGCAATCTGTAGGCTGCAGATCTGCTGAAATCAGCAATTAAGGTAATTTTTAAAATATGTTTGTGAAGAGGACCCTGACACATGTGGAAGCCTCTCTCTTTCCTTGAGTAGTGTAGAGTTTTTCAAATTCTTCAGCTTTCACAAAGGGGAAGAGGGTGATAGGCCTCAGACATTAACAAACCCAGGGGAAGGAGGGAAACAACAGCTTTTCACAGCTCCACTTCGAAGGGGAAGGAAGCCTGGGAATCCCCCGGGTCTCTTTATGCAGGAAGAGTTAGTTTAAGAAGAAAAATATGATAACTGTTGAGAAATAAGCAATTTCCAAATTTATTTTTATCATTGCATCATTCATTCTCCAGCAAGAAATCTCTTCACTTACTGCCCTGAAGACGAGAGACACTTTCTACTATGGAAATGTTGGTAGGGTTATCCATATATTTTGTGCTTTGGAAAAGGCAAGAAACATTATGTCTAGATGCAAAAAAAGGCCAGCCTTATTTGCCACTTCCTGGTTTTCACCAAGTATAGATGTCTTTTCTTTTCCAAGGTCTATTTTACTGGTATCATTTCTCCTGCTGTAATCCCTCTAGTGAGTTTTCAGAGAGGAATACCAAAGTTATCTCTGTTTTTATGAAAGCACAAGGATTGGTTATAACCACAGTGTAAAGGAAGTTACTGAGCTTTCTATGGACCAGTGCTAAGAAGAAAACTCCTGGCAAGTCTGTGCTCAAGCAGCCTGTGAGCAGATGAAAGGTAACAGAAGTGTTCAATAACATGCACTGACCCTCAGCTAGTTAGTGAAGCAAGGCTGTCAAACAAAACTGGGCAAATTGCACCCCCATGGTTTTATTTTGTATTGTGTATGCCAGCCTTGGTGTTTCTGTTTATGTGGCTGGTAGCCAAAAATTATTTAAAAGGCCTTTTCAGGCAGTAGCAAGGAAAAAATTCCCTTCCGCGTTTTGAACTTGGGGGTCTAACAGACTCCCCTTTTCTGTCTAGACCGCAGAAATTTGGGTTTAGGACTGGCTCTTTCCTTAGTGCTAGCACAGTTTACATCACAAATACATACTGATTGATACCTAGAACTTTGCACACAGAATGAGCCCAAATTTAATACTGATTGTAGCAGGATTTTAACAGTCATTAATTGTCATTACATGAATATTTACTTCTATAAGTTTTCTTTCCCATGCAAAACATGCATACATGTGGATGCATTTTTAAGGAGTTGGGAACTATTCAAAACAAAAGTTATTTTGAGGGTTAGGAAATAGCTTGTCTTACAGCTGCCAAGTGATTTTGGAATAACTCTTTGCATGATGGAGTGGAGGAAATATGGAGATAAAAACATCAGTCCTTCAGTTCAAGGAGACTAGATGTTTAAAAAAAGGGAAGAAGAATAAGGAAAGGAGGGAAGGAAAAAAAGCTTTTCACCTTCTTCTGCCTCTCCATATACGTCTCCCTTAATTCTCTGTCCTGAAAGTGGGAGGAGGAGCTCCATCTACAGTCTCCTGTCTGTGCCCCTTGGCAGGCTAGATAAAAAGGCAGGCAGCCCTTCTCCTGGATTTTTACTTCTTTCACTCTTAGCAGGTTTGAAAGAGAGAAGGAAAACACACATTGATGGGCATGTGGAAATGTCATCAGTCACATTTAGATAAGTTTATAAATGTACAAAGTAGCTCTCAGGGCCAAACGTAGGGTTGAGGTGAAACATCTGAGCCTCATCCAAAACTAGGGACCTTCAGCTGGGGTAAATCAGGTATTGTGATACATTCCAGCTGAGGCACCAGTACGAGGATTCTTCTCCAAAGCCTCTAAAGTTCCTGACTTATATTTAGGATATTTTAAAATGTTAATAAATAGTTGATATATGAGCACTGAAAAACAGTGAAATGCAACTGTCCCTTTTTGAATAATTTTGTGCTTGTTTTGTATTTTAAAGCAGGAAAAGAGGATCCTTTCCTTTACCTGTAGCATACTTTGTTCCAATTTCACAGGATGATGGAAAGCCTTAGGATGGGCATAGCCATTCTGATAAACACTGTCTGACTCCAGCCTTGTACAGCTTGTGAAAGTTGCACCCAGATACCAACATTTCCATAAGCATGATACTGCTTTACTTTAATATTGTGGACTAAGATGAAGGTAAAACAACAAAAGCAAGCCATCCCTCTCCCTTTCTTTTCCTTGTTCCTCTTAAAAACAAACAGGTGTATTTGAGAGAAGAAAGGATAAAACCTATGCTACAGTGGTGCTTACCTGAGGCCAGAACAACACACAGAAACTTCTGCAAAACATATTTTCACCTTAAAGCACCTAAAAAACAAAAAAAAATAAAAGGACATTAAAAGTTATAAGTATGATTGTCTAAAATTGTTAAAATTCAAAGTCATGCCATTTTTAAGTCTTTTGCTTAACAGATATTATTACACAAGCTGAACACACAAAACCCCCTCACCCCCCACTTTCAAATCTTGGTGACTTTTGGTCTTGACTCCCAAAATTATCCTTTTCCCCAAGACAGAAGAGAATTCTGTCTGGAAGAGGAGAGAAAATATTTAGGATGGTTAATCTGATCAATCCTGTGGACAGGTAAATTTTTAAATATGTATTTAGGCAGTCAGAGAAATTAGTTTTGGAAATAATATAATTTCCTCCCCCAAAGTTAGCAGGAAAATTAAGATCTGAGATAAAATATATCAGAGTAAAGTTACAAAGGAAGAAGAGAAGAGGAGGAGTGAGAAAGAGCACAGCACTGAGAGAAAAACAAGCACCAAGCCTTTTAAAATTTCTTGAGTGTAAGTTGAATGGCCACTACTTCTTGGTCAAACAAAGGAGTCATCTCTGCTTCTTGGTATCAGGGCACATTGCTTGCAAGTGACATTAACTCTTTTGCCATTAATAGGGAACTGCTTGCTTGGATGTTACTGTGGAGTCAAATGTCAGCGAGAAGATGCGTATTCTACAAGCACAGAGGAACAGGCACATACAGTTTGTCTTCAAAAGAAATCTCTGAATCCTTCACCTGGCACTGTCAGGCCAGAAGGTGATGCCATGCTGTGGGAGGCCTGCTGTGTGGCATTTCATTTTATCAAACCCAGTTCCCACTTGTGAAATCTGACATGTGGCAGACAGGGCATTGTCAGAAATTGTGGGGACAGTCAGTGTGGGCTCTCACTAAGTCCCAGAGTGCTGCTTACACCGTGAAGCACTCCTAGCCCTAGCAGCTGCAACCTATTTTCACAAATATCTGACAAGTTTCTTTGGCTTCCTGCCAGTTTGAGCTGTACCAAACACTTCTTCCCTCAGCTCCCCAGTCCTTTGTGACTGCTGCTCAAAGCTTAGAACATGTACCGAATGAATCTCCTCTCCTCCTGCAATGTGCAGACATCCCACCCCAATTAATTAACCCAACAGTGGCTTTGTCTCTAGAAAGCTGTGACTTCCCACACTTTATCCCCCTCATTCAGCTTAAGGACATCAGCACATTCCTGACTTCACTTGTTAACTCCCTTTTGCTAATAGCCAGTGCATCCTCTCTCAATGGCCTCCTCTGATTTGATATGACTTGAACTCTCATGAAAAAAATGCTGAGGGTTGTTCACTTGCTATAATGGCATATAAAAATCTCTTAGCACGGCTTCTGCATCCAGAATTGAGAGGCTTTCAGACCTTCTCAGACTGTGTTGCAATGCTGTTCATCTTGCAAGCACCTGATGAGGAGCAGCAAAGCCTGAGTGACAGCAGGACCTCTGCTGTTCTGTGTTTGATTACCAGTGGTTAATCCTTTGGAATAGTGCCCGAGGACTTACTGAAGGTGGCAACAGGGTCATTATATAAAACATCAAGAGAAAAGTTCTTTTCAGCAGCTATTCCAAAAAATAAAAAAACACATTCAATATAGCAGCATGATGTGTCTCCAAACATATATTAGCTAGGCTACCAAACTCTAGAATTTACGATACTTTAAAAAAAAAATTCTATTTGATTCTCTATTTATATTTTAGAATGATAAAAATTATTTCAAGAATCAAAGGGTTCTCCAGAGATCATCTGCAACACTCCCTTGCCTAAGTATAGGTTAATTTACATCTGTTTCATTACACACTTCCTTGTGCAACGTAGTCCTTAAAAACCATCACTGATGTGGACCCCCTAATGGAATTCTCTCCTTTTCTTGAAATAGATTGCAGTGTTTAGCTTTGCATTTGATAGAGAGATTTTAACTTGTTTGCTACTAGAATTTAGTGTTGAAGTAGGCACTAGCAATAGCTGCTTAGAAAAGATGTCTGAAGTACCAGAAGCTGGAAAACTGTAATTAAATATTAAAAAAAAAAAAAATAAATGTAGTAATATTCCACAAAATATCAGGCATACTCAACTTGAAAAGTCAGAGGAAACACGTAAATTTTTAGCTGTTCATTTGACTTCCAGACTGCTTGAATTAAAAATACTTAGATGGTCGAACAATAATAAACATTCCCATAAGATTTCTTGAATCTTCATATTCAACTATAATAAAATAAACTTCACCTGAAGTAATCAAGACAAAAGTTCCGGAAGTCAGGGATGCTCTAAAGTGAAAAAATAAGTTCCTTGTCCTTTTCACATTACACAAAATCTATTCCAATCATTCCTAGCTGATTTTTTCACCTGTTCAGAGTAAAAGCTAAAGATGTATTTGTTTCTAAACCAATAACCTTGAGTTAGCAGAGGTATCCAGCCCCCATCACTGAAGGCTGTACTTCAGCGTGATATTTCCTTACATCACTTTATCTTCTTACTGAATTAATTGTACTCACCCTTGCAAGTCACTACAAAATCAATTGAACAGCTGGCATTTTAAAACTGTTGCTAGAGTTTATGTCTAGTAGATACTTTAGTACACGATCTGTTCCTCTCCAAGCAAAACAGTCCACAGTCTCCTGTGCTTCCAACACGCCCTATGTCCAAGAGACTCTTCATTTTGTACAACATCACCACTATATATCTTTGGTCTCATGATTTACTGCAATTTTGCTGGTATTTATCACACCAATTGCACCAGACCAAGTTGTTCCTGTTACTAGCCTTCCTTTCTGTTTTCAGCTCTCTAGGCTGGCTTGAGGAGGAACAAACTGACTCTGAAGAGGATCGTTCCAAGCCATTCCCGTTCTTTCCTTTAAGCCTTAGTTTCTGCCAAGGGCTGGACTGTGAGGAAGAAAAACATATGGGAAAGCTAGCAGTCCTGCCTGATGGTTGCTAAGAAGTGTGCAGACAGCTGTAAATTAGAGCAGCCTCTGTTATATTTTACAGCCATGTTCCTCTGAGCATGCCAAAGCCTGAAGATGACAAGGTGCTGCTCACTTTGCATTGTGAGCAGAGGAGCATCACAGACCTTAAACCCAAAGATCCTCAGCAATGATTTCTTTCCCTTCATTCTAGACAAGAGATTGCCAGGACAAAGCTGTGAGGAACTAATCAATGAATATACACGTTTCACCTGGTAATTCCCTCTGCTTCTAGTATCTGCTATGACATTTCCCAGAAATTATTGCAGTCATGATGCCACCATGATGACAGGACCTAGGACCGCAGGAACAGGTCAGCAGCCAACATGCAGTTTGGGAAAAGCTTCTGAAATGGAGAAGGTATGTCCAGACTGAGATCCACATCTCAGGTTCTAAACACTACTTTTCAGGAGGTTGACTATGGATCAAATTAGTTGTATAAACCAGGCAGCCAAGGCATTTACCTCTCCAGCCATCTCCCTTTGGAACTGCTGTAACATTGAATTTCATATGCAGAAAGAACAATGGCTACACCCATTTTTTTCACAGAATATTGCAGAGAGTACCAGTCGGAAAGTTTATACTGACAGGCATTTCACATCTATAGAGTGAAAATTAAGTCCATGCCTGAAGAATACTTTCTTACAGTCTACATAGATTTTACCCTATGAATAGTCCTTCACATTTGCATTTCCTCCTGCTTCCTTTAAAACTAGTGCCAAAACTTCTAACTAAATAAGAGATGAAATCTGCTTGCAGTTTGTATGTTTTCTGTCAGAAACAATTGGGCACAACAGTAAGAAAAGTTTTCATCATACCTGTAATTTATACATATGTTAGGAAGCAAAAGACAAGTTTGACTTCTGATGATTGGTATGTTTGCCTCTTCATTGTAAAATGTAAGTAACAATAACATAAACCAGCCCTGTTTAAACTCTTGTTTATAGAATTCAAGTAGTATTACTTTTTTTTTCTAATAGCTGGCCTAGAATAAGCATTAAAGTAGCTTTCATGCAACTCATAATGCCAAAAAATAAATGCAATTCTGCACATTCTTTCCTGAGAGCATCCACAAATGACGTGCAAGGCATACACATTGGCCAGAGGCCATGAGCAAAAGCATTGTGTTAAAACTTTGTATGACATCAAGCCAAAAAACTACTTAGCATTTGTATCTCAGATCTCAACTGAATTATGAATCAAATAACCAAATCAAAACAAAAAGCATACAGCACACTACATCGTGTATCTTGGTTATACACACACATATACACATGCATATGAGTGGCATGGATCTGTTGTGAATGGATATAACCTTGGTGTTCTTGTGTGTGTGTGCACTCAAACGCAAGACAGGGACAAAAAAAACCCATTTGGAACTGCATTCAGAAAAGAACACACTCCCTATGCCAACAAATGGACCATATCCCAGGTGGGCTCCCTCTGGTGTTGAGAAGACAAAGTATTTCCCCATTCAATCTTATTTCTTTATGTCCATCAATGAAGGTGTTAAAAAGTGCTAAATGTAATCATGGCTTTATTATGGCAGAGTTCTTTATTCACATAGACCCTTATGGATGGTATAGAATAGTATAGCTTTTCTACTATCTCTCATCCAGTGTTCATGAATAATATATGAGCCATAATATATATATGACATATATATGTACCTAGATATTTGTGCACTTTACTACACTCAAACAGCTTTCCATGCATGTACAGGTCACTTCTCAGTGCCATACTGTGAAACTCTTTACCTGTAAGCAGTGTAACTCTTCACAGTTAAACAGGAGAATCTGAATGCCCAGAGAGCAGCAGGTCCTGCAACAGCCAGGATCTGGTTCTCCAATGTGTGGAGCATTTTTACAATGCCTCTTAAACTCGAATCATGTCTCTTGATAACACCTATGCACTTGTGAAAGTCCAGACCCAGAACCATGTGAGTGACCCCAGCTTATGGGGGAATACATAATTATCTATTTAACTGCTAGATTCTTGATTTCAGGAAACCCAGGACTCAGCGTTGTTTAGGAGCATTGTGACAGAGACAATGGGTAGCATAATTTTAGCCATGAAAATTAATTAGGCACCTTAACCCCAATCTTCTTCCACTTTATTTACCACTCATTTACCACCTCCCACTACACTTAAGGAAGTAGTTCTGGAGATTGTCTCCCTCTTGTGCTTTAAAACTATCGTTCAATGAGAAAGTACAAATATCATCCTTGCCCTTATTTCCCAGACAGTAAATGCTTAACTGTTTGTTTTGTGATGCTATCCTTTCCTTGGAAAAACACCACCTTCCTTTTTGTCCTGAAATGGAGGTGGAATCAAGGTGACTCCAGCCTGGCTGGCTGGCTGGAAGAGCATTCTCTCCCTGCAGCCACAGCACACCTCTCCCCTGCTGAAGTTCACAGCAGAGCTGGGTCACTTCCTGCAAAATGACACAGAAGGGAGAAGGAGACAATAAACATACACGTCCAGCAGTTGTTCACAGATGTTCACTGACAGGAGAGAAGTAAGGAGACCAGGCTCAGCTCCCAGGCCCAGGGAGAGCATGTCCTCATGATCCCAGACCTCTGCTCCTGCTCCCAGCACTCCCAACTTCCCCTTTCCTCCTCCTCAGCTCCTGCAAGCCCTCCCTCCCCATTCTTCCCTTCCAGCCCGCGGCTCATTCATTGCCACCCACGCCCTGGCTCCTGCCTCCTCTGTCCTCACACCCTGTGCACTGATCCATGCTGGCAATGCAATGCTTGGGCCAGATCCCAGGCCTGGTAAAAGCAGGGGAAAAACCCAACATTCATTCTAGTGGCCTTCTTGGACTGAGTCCTGAACACATAAAAGTGAAACTGGTGTTAATTTTCCCTTCCCTCGGACAGTGCTGTTAGAGTTGGCACGTTCTCCTTCGACCGGTGAAATAAGAAGCGGGGGGGTGGCAGCTGGGGGAGCAGGAGTAGAGGAAGAACAGAAAGCATACGTAAAAGGAGGAATGATTGCACACATGTGCTATGAATTCTTCAGCTCAGATTAATGTTTTCCTGTGAATTTAATTGGCTGCCTTCTGGTTTCAGCCAGATGACCAGTTACATTTCAGGACAGCTATAAAGTGGAATCTAAATGGAGTATTTGGACAATGGGCGCCAACGTCTGTGAGCTATTCCAGAAAATTATTAAATAAACAAAAAACACTGGAACTTCTAACTCCAGAGCATAATTATTATTCTTGTTCATTCATATGTAGTATTAATTCCTACTACTGACAAAAAAACCCCACAAACCAACCAATTGCTGCTTCAAAAGGTAAGCTGTCCCTGCATACTCATCATCACATGTATGGCATTGAGATCTTCTCTTATTGAACAATCTAGCATAATTTATCGGAATAACTAGAGGGTTCCACTGCAAATTACCTACATTTCAATTTTCTTGTTAGTAAAATATTCTCCTTTCCAATACCAAACTGTTATTAAATGGCATTGAAAGAAAAAAATGGTGATAGTAGTTAGTGGTGGGACCACACCCAAGTAGCAAAGGTGACAACAGATTTTTACTCTTGTCCTTACTTAGATGTGGATTTAGCTCTTTTCACCAGCCTTTCTGCTGATCTATGTTAGTGAATTGGCTCTGGTGCAGCCAGAGCCATGGAAGAGTCAGCATGATCTACCTGTGGGCAAGGTTCTCCCCTTACTGCCCTCTGTGTGGGCTAATCTTAAACAGCTACGGAGAGTCATCATCCGCAAAGGAAAACTCCAGCTGGCATCAACCCACCACAGCTTCCTTCTGGACCAGCTCCTCTCCTTCCTCTGTGTTGGTGTGTACACATGGCACAGGGCATTTCCTCATGCCTTTGCCAGTTCTTTGCTGGCTGGTGGCATAATTCACTGGGGAGAATGTCCCTGAACCAAATTGCAATCTGTCCTGGCCTTATGAGCTTGCAGAACAAAACAACGCAAGAGAGCAAAGCGGGAAGAAGCTGTTCCTGCCCAGGGACAATTATGCACAGAATTAAAGAGGTCCAAATGCCTACTCCTGCATTTGTCAGGAAACATCCACTCTGCCCTGCACCCCAGGTCCCTCCGAGTCCAGCGGCCAGGGTGAGGTGGCTCTCATGAAAATGCTACATGTAACCAGATCAGGAGGCATCGTCTGAAATAAATGTTGTTCAATGGATGTTCCTCTAGAAAAGGTGGAGTTACACAACACTGTCAGAAGGAACAATTAAAAAGGCAAATTGTAAGGCCTTGGCTGTGCCTTATCATTCCAAACTAGCTCTGCCAGAGCATCCTCAGGGAAGGGAAGGGGTCATCACATAGTAGAAACATCTTGTAATAACATGACAGCACCTTTCAGAAACAGACCTCAAGTCCACTTATCAGCTCTAATTCATAAGTGTGTCGCATCAAAACTTGGATATCTGAATTCACTTTGGCCTCTTATATGTACTGAATTTGCTTTGAAAAGAAAATGCATTGATTTGATTCAGCTGACAACAACAGCAAAAGTGGATCCTCTGTAGTTCTGGGTAATTTTCTCTTTTGTAAATGTACCCAGTCACCCTTAAAAGCATGTAGTGGGAGTTACATTTCCACAGGTACTGGAAAATCATATGCCTGTAATTCAAATGCCACAAATGTAAATATTTAGAATGATAACAGATTTTAATCTGCTTCTCAGAAAACCTCATGTGTTCAGACTACATTTCTGCTCAGGAGGCATTAATGACTGAAAATATCTCTAAGTTATTATATATATATATGTGTGTGTGTGTGTGTGTGTGTGTGTGTGCCTAATTACCATGCCATCCTCTGAGCTGACTCTGGATGGAAATCTAGAGTTACAGAGACACAGCAAGGACAAAGCCAACATCTGAGAATTGAAGCTCAGCAATCTAAACTGAAGCACGATGGAAATTTTTTAACAGATGGGGTAATTGACCATAAGAACAGTTCATGGGGATTTATGATGAATTCTCTCCACCACTCACAATTCCTAAATCAGGACTGGATGTTTTTCCAGTAGATAGACCAAACAAGAATTAAGTCAGAGAAAGCTAATGGCCTCAGTTGTAGCAGAGGTCAGACAAGAGGATACCAAAGGCCTCTCTTGGCCTAATACTCTTTGAATCTCCTAAATAAAAAGTTCGGGGTTTGCAGATTGTAGCATAAATCCTATTCTACTTCAGGCTGCTTTCAAACTTGGGCAATGAAAGGAGAAGGAAAATAAACAGATGCTGCAAGACAAAGTCATGTGAGTGATGAACAAAAAACCCTATCCATGCATCAAGCTGTGGCAGAGCATCTTCCCAGGGGTCTGTCTTATCAGTGACCTGGTTTACTTTGGCCTATTTGTCAGTGGCAGAAAAAGAAAACAGCCCCAGAACCTGATAACTATATAGGACTGATTGTATCATGTAGTGATAATGAATTTGAATAGCTCTATTAGGAGAGCAGTGTGGCCTGAAATATCCCTCCCCTTTTTATGGATGGTGACTTTTCTGAGTTGCCTCTTATCTAACAACAGGGTGTTTTTCCAGGGCATAAATTCTTTAAAAGCAGAGAAGTGTTAAGAGATTCCTTCCTTGCTTGATAGGAGTTACCTCCTCTTGGATGTGACAATTTGATGGCTGAACTCCAAACCAGAACTGGGGAATGGTCCGGTTTTAAAAGAAAAAGGAAGAAAATAGATATCTGCTTCGAAAGCAAGCACTATGACAAATCTGCTTGGGAGCATAGCCAGCCAAAGAGTTGATTCATCACAGCAGAGCAGACCATGAACTCCAGCACCATGGGGAAGAGGACAGGAAGAAGCAGCAAATGCAAAGAGGGTGGTGAGAATCTCTTCAAGGTGGTCCGTGACCACAGGGTTTGGCCTGCAGAAAAACAATGCCCAGGACTGCAAAATGAACTGCTTTATAAGGGTTCCCTCAGAGTTGGGCTCATTTTGGACTTTCATTAAACCCTAATAGCTGATGACTTGTGGCCCGTTTCATGTGTTGGTGTTTTCCTATCATAAATTTCTCAATATGCATTTTCTGAATGAAAAGAAGTTTCTCAAAAATATTAAATGGTCTGGGAGAAGGCATGTAAAATTTCACCCAGCTCCCTGACAACTCCTGTTACTCTGCTCCCTGTGTTCCTATCTCCATACCACCAGCATGCACTGCAAGGAACTGTGACATTTAAAGGGATGTTTGGGAAGGGAAGTTCTTGGAAGCCAGATTTCTGAAAGTCCTTAAATACCTGCTAGGAGGTAAGAAGAAGGCAGAAAGAGATAGAATTTTATGCTACTTGGAATTGCATTTTCATGATCCTTTTCATTATTTCAATCCCAAAAGTCTATTCCTCAAGCAATGGTGACATTTAATATATTGGTGCCACAAACACCAGAGGCTGAAAGTTTTGTAAAGATCTAAATTAAATCCATTGTTTGCAACAGATGGTTTTGCTCCAGTAAACCCCATTCAAGATGCAAACTGTATCTTTGTGTCAGATACTGTATAAAATTGATGTGAGAGTCCTCATCTAGACAACTTAAGATGGAACAGATGAGACAGAAAGACACTGAATGAAGGAGAATCACTCATTTGGAGTGGGTAAGCTAATGTGTGATGCAGCTATGCATGATACACTCATGATCATATTGTAAATGTTTGGGCATTAGGATGTGAACCTATATTCCTTAAATGCCAACATTGTTCCAAAACCACAGCACTTACATTCAGAAAACTTTCCAGGAATGGTAGATTGACCTCATTAAATTTTCAGCTCAATGAAGAATTACAGCCCAATATCATCACCAAACTTTCAGACACCTCTACATGAAACTCAAGTTCACAGCAAACACTTGAAATATTGCTGCAGTCTTTGGTGGGAGCAGATGCAAGCCAATAATCTGATACCCTGTGCCTAATGGTGCTCTGTCTCTTAGGTGTCAGAATAAAGATTAAAACAACCCATTGGATAAACAGCCAATAATCCAGTCTTTCCTGTGTCCCCAAGGGGGTTTATTTTATGCTGTAAAATATGAGGTTAGGCTGCCATTATCATGATCTTCACTTGCATGGTTACAGATATTGCTGATGGTGATAAACTTATATAGCTCTTTTAAAGTCCAGCCACTATATATTATCTTGATGACCACTTATGGCAGTGGGAACTCCACAGATTAGCTAAATGTTGGGAAAAGCAGGAATTTCTTTTTATAGGGACAAAATTTGCTACTTTTTCATTTTACTGGGCAGAGGCATACCTCTCGGAGTTTCTATTACATGAAAAGGTATGTCCCATTTCTCTGCTGGACAAAAATAGTTTCAGCAACTGTAAATACAATATGATATTTATCAGATTAAAAATTGCACTCATTTGACAAAGTGCAAGCCAGAATGAGACTTACAGCTCCTCATATGCTGGTGGTCTCCTGTAATGGGTTTGCATTTGCCACACCACAGCCCCCCTTCCTCTCCCCCCTCACCACTGTGTTCCTCCCAGCCTCCAACCTCTAGCTTGTCAGCACTAAGCCCTGTCCAATTATTCACCTTTTCAAAAGTGATTTATTTTCAGGATAACCTAATAATGTCAAAAACAACACTGTTATGCTCTATCAGCCACCAGGATGGGCCAGAGAAGGGAGGGTATAACCATATTGATCCATTTTGCCTTTAAACTTTTACCTGAGGACAGATGAATTTTACAGCCAATGACTTAGGAATCATTAGGTCAGTTTATTGTAAACAACTCCCTACTCCTCCTTCACACTTCCTAATAACATTACTCTGTAGCATTTCCAGCACTGTTCCCTACCTCCTGTTTCAGAGGGAATTGTTTTTTTCATGCAACTCCATCTCTGCTGATAAGGCATCACACAAGCTGACCAGTGATTTGTGCCACTGAAGAAATTAGGTAGAGTGTGTCAGACTGTTTGTCTTCCAAAGATTTTGTTAACAAAAATGAGAGCACTCTTGGCAAATAGTTCTTTTTTCCATCTTACAAAGGACTGGTTGAGTCTCAACTGAAAAACATGCAAACTGGTAGTTTTACATCCCAAGTGTTTCAGGAAAATCAAGACTAGCAGAGTGCTTTCTCTGTTCCTGTTTCCTTTCTTGTAAGGAATAACTTCCACCACTGACATAATCTCTCTCCATTTCTACCACATGGTTTACCTGGCTGATGTTGGCAGAATACAACTTGAGGTTGTTTTTACTTCTCCCTCTTGTTTTTTTGGCCGCTGCCCATGCAGTTGCTGCAGCACCAGAGATGCAGTTTGTGCTCCCTCTGTTCTGTTCAAATATGGCACATGGAGGAACAACTTACTCTCTCCCTCTTCATGGCTGTACAAAAATCAGGCAAGACTCTGCACAAAGATTTGTGATGCTTTTTTAAAAAAATGTAAATGCAGCTGAAAGAGAGTTGGGAAAACTTATTAATATTGCATTCTTTTATATATATGAGCAAAATCTCATGAACTCTTGTTCCATGACTGTGTTCATTCCATTTTTGATGCAGCAGCCAATTCACACAGTGGCAAGAGTGTCTTTAAGGCTGCATAGATACTTGGGTTTGCAGCTCCTGGATAATGTGGAGAGATTTCTGGACTCTCTTTTAAGTGGGAGTCAGCAGATGACTTGGGATAATCTAATTTGCACAAGGAATATATTTCATTTACATTTTACTCTCAGAAAAAGCAAAAGCACAGTAAACAGCATCTTATCTACACCCATATATTCAGCTCAATTCCATGGAGTTTTGCCATTGACTCAAACTGGAACAAGATCAGTCCTTAATCATTAAAAAAACACATTTTAGTCTTGTTCTTCTGCACTTTATGCAATATATTATACCAGAATGGAAGAGACTTATTTTAAGGAATGAACAAGCACTCTGGTATATTCCACAGGATTCTGGATGACAAATTTCTACTATAATAAATTGCTGACTCCCTGGCAAATTCTTACATGCAGCCATTTTGCAAAAGTTTATTTTATGGGGGTTTTTATTCAGTCATGGGCAGAAGAATATTTGTTTCCTGACATTCTCTCTTTATTATTTTTCACATAAAAGTTGGTAATTAGGAAAAAAGACATCTATTCTGCTTGTTTCCTTCATGAAAAAAATTTAAAAGACAAAGTTTTTTAAATGAAATTCATTTGCAATCCAGTTATAGGGCCTAAAGTGAATCCTTGTAATTGTGTCTTTGTACTCTTACTTCATTAAAGCCACATTAAAAAGTAGGATTATCCATTTTACATAACAAAATAACTTAAAATGTTTTCTTTAATTATCATCTTGGAGATAATAAGTCCATATTATTTATTATAAGACTAAATGAAGATATGAGCACTTGAAATGTCACTTTAAAAGTGCTTATTTCTGGTCCTTTCCGAAGAACTCCTTCTCACACATCCCATATGACTATTAACAAAGCTCATTATATTGGAACACATTGATATATGATTATCATGTGAAGTCTGTAAAAATCCAGAGAGCACAAATAAAAACCACAAGTAGAATGGGATAGTGTCAAACCAAGAAGTTCTCAACCAAATTCCAAACACTGATCCGCTTCTTATTGCCAGCCCGATTCCCTAAACAGGAGGGGGAACCATTACAAATGAAACGTTTCTGCTTTTTTGTTTGCATATGAATGACACTGAAAAATGTTTTTTGTTTAATTGTTTTACCTGGCACTGGATCCTGATGTACGCACTCGCATCCTAACACTGAAGGATGATTCTTATTAGGCCTTTGTATTAGGTACAAGACTATCTGAATAGGTGTTACCATTCTGATCATCATGAGCACTTTGGGTCAGGTTAAATTGCTCTCTTTGTCTCTCTTTGCTGAACTGTGGGCAGAGGTATCTGCCCAGCAGACTGTTAACCTGACATAAATTATCAGACAAGGCTACCGCAACAGGAGAAGGAAGCCAAGGAAATGTGTGGGTTAGCAATCACCAAGCCTATTAAACTGCCTCGAAATCCACCCCTTTGGATTTGCAATTTCTCATGTTTTGGCTTGACCAAGAGGCAGGTTGGTGAAGCAAGAGGATCTGTGAGTGTGAAAGGGATGACCCTGGAAACAAAATATTGGTTTTACATCGCAGGGTATCCGTTACAGGAGAATTTCCTCTGGCGCCAGCAGGTATTTGAGCAGGCATCTGGATGGATCCCAAAGGGGGGAAGGAAATGGAGATGGAAGTTTTTAGAGGGGATCAAGATGTTAAGCCTTAAAACTGTTTGAATGACCTGCAATAACGAACCTGCAAGGTTTTATCTGTGTGACGACTTTTGGTGATGCGGGGGGTTAAGGTTGATTTCTTTTCTTTTTTCCTTTTTTTAATTTTTTTTTTCCCATGTCAGTAGGGAATTCCATCCAAGACTGCAGAAGGGAACAAGTAAAGGAGTGCAAAGTCCACCCTCGATCAGTGATGAGGAAAATCATCTGATCCACTGCAGCCTCTTTTTCTCTGCACAGGACACACTGATCATACAACTGAACCTGAGAGCTCTTTGCTGCATTCCCAGTGCTTTTCGAAACACTTTTAGTGGTATTGCTAAGTGCAATCACAAAATATTACTAAATGGATTGATAGAATTTTATCCTGCAGGCAAATTTTGTTGAATATTTGTTCCCCTTGAGAAAGAAAATCTTCCTTGGGGGTCTGAAGGCTGATTCATTAAATCTGAGCTGTCTGCTGAAGTGCTCAGTAAAAGTGACTCTGATTTATTTGGATTTGTCACTATAAAGGTCTCTGGAGACAGATATTTATCCTATGGGATTCTTGACAAATTGGCCAAGTGGTCTGGGCAGTCCAGAAGGAGAATGGTCTTCTTTGACCCCTCACATGGCCAGAGAACAGGTAATTACTCCCCCATTCACAAACGTGCACTGAAATCATGTTGTTGCCATGACTTCTCTCCCTACCCAGAATCTGGTTATCTGAGCTTAGACAAGGACTCAGCTCTATACTGGATCTCACTGAAAGACTCGTCTGAGATGAAAGAATAATCTATAGCTGTAGGAATAGGCAGAAAATGGGATGGATTTGTGCTGATGAGGGTACATCATGATGAACCCATAGGAAGGGTGTTTGTGCTGCTGTGGTCAGAATTTATAGAATACTTGATTGCAACACTGAAGAATCATCTTGGACCCTAACTTTGTCAGTATATTTTAATACCTTCCCACCAGGATGGACTAAGTCAGGCATCCTTCTAACTGAAAGATAGAAGAGATTGAATTGTCAAAAAGAAGAGAAGGGAATTTGTTGCTGTTTTCTTACAGTCCCACTTGGGTGACTTTCCCCACATCATAGTGTATAAGGTGGAGTAGTGTCTAGTGTCAGTCCTTTCCTTTGATTATCTGCTAGCCTGGCTGAGAGCTGTATAAACACATTATGGTCTCTTGCAAGAAACAGATACTGCAAGTGCAACCATTTCTCTCTTTTAACTCTTTCTGTCTGTCCTGCCTTTTGTGCTCCTCTGAATTTTATTAAACTGTTTGATAAAGTGCACATTGGCCCAGTCTCATTTTGGCTGACTTAACCTACTGATTCATTTATAGTTGTCACAGGGAAATATGCACCTTCAGGACATGAACAAGGCCTCTCAGATGTGAGTAAAATAAATTCAGGATGCCACATCCAGAATTACTGTTCCAAATTACTAGAATGGAGTTGGTAAGAAAAACAGAACTAAAGGGAAGTGCAGGAATAAATCTGGGACAATGGTCTTGGAGTTAGCTTGCCATTACTTTTGGATTTTCACTTCAGCAAACTGTTCTCCTCCCCATTCACACCTATGAGGTGAAAGAGAGGTTTGACTGATGTCAGTGCAGTAGCATAAGCCTGAAACATTGAAACTACAGCTAAACAAGTTTGGTGGCAGCTGAAATAAAGTAGGGGGGGAGGAATGAAACACAGTGTGATGGGGAATTCTGCACCAGGGAATAGTAATATAATAAATAACTATAATAAATAATAAATAATCCCTTGCTATAATTTGCAAGGGATGCACACAGATGAGTTAGCCTCAGCCTGTGCTACAGGAGAGTATTTGGGCCCCAAAGAAACCATTCCATATTGTGTTCAGTATAAAAAGTGGTGTGAAAGTAGCTAAAAATCTTATTAGAACCTCAGAAAGAAACACCATAGGCTTTTAAAAGGCACTGAGGGTGGGGGTCAGTCTTGTGAAGGTAACAGCAATGGTCTCTTTACTCTTCTTGGTGGTTGGATGACTTCAACCCAGAGGTTTTGCCTGGCAATCTGTCTTGCTAAAAGTCAGGGTAAGATAAACTGTACTCTGTCTCTGATTTCTGCAAGAAAGAAAACAATTGAATGACTGGTCATTCATCACTGAGCCACCCTCCCCCCTCTCCAACACCTTGTATAGGGTTATATATTCTGGAGCTATTTAGCTTTCTTCATCTATTTCTTCAAATGAAAACAAAAAAATTCAGCTAGCAAGATACCTATTTTACAACTTTCCTGTAATAACAATCTTTCAGAATTGAAAGGTACAGATCAATAAAGAAATTACTTGATTATTATAATTGCTTGTACATCATGTCACTTGTATCATTACATGCCACATGTTCAAGTATGTTCAGTATCAAAGGGCCTCATGATATATTACAGGGCCCAGCCTCTACAACTGTGCTCATAAACACATTTACCTGCTCATAAAAATTTGCATTCATCTTTGTATACTGGGGAGCTCAAACTCAGCTCAGATGTAGCTTACGGAGTTACAAATGTGTGCTTTGACCATCCAAATGCAGAAATTAGAGAATATTATTTGAGAAGTTTGTTTAGCAGCTTTAGTTAGATGAGTTATTTAAGTTGTCGAGAAACAAATCAGGACAGAACAAGCTGCAAAATTTATAAATTTGCTGTGACACAAGCAGTCTGAAAAGGGGTGGCATACAGTGATGGGAAACAAATAGTCATGATATTGTAGGAAAAAGCAGTACCTTGGGTGAGAAGAAAGCATCTAGGCTTGCTGTGATGTGCTGAGCATATACTCAGCTATCAGAGAAGAAAAGAAATCTCTACTCCTCCTGCTAACAAAGCCAGCTTCGTTCTGCTTGTTGTACAAAGTGCTCTGCTTCGGGTGCCATATCTGTCTGGCTGCTTCCCACAGCCCTGCAAAGAGATGCTTCAGACCATGTTATCCTGCACATGACATGGCCACTGCACAGCTAAGTACCAGAAAAGTCTCAGAAAGCTGTGAGGAGCAGTAGGGAAACTAAAAAAAAAAATCACTCAGGAAGAAGATGGGCACAAAAGCTGAGTTCTCTACAGCCTCACTGCACCCTGAGAGTCTGCATTAGCTAGTGGTTCAAGGAAGTAAGATCCTTCATGGAAGAGACAATTAGTTACAAAAAGGCATAAAAAAACCTAGTAATGGATTTTAACTCTCCTAAGGGAATCCTGTGTTTTTACTGGGGAAAGATTACAGGAAACCAAAGTAACACTTTATTTTTCTTCACAGAGAGCTTGGGGACTTTGGAGTAATTTAGTCAATGGTGATTTGCTACTTGTGCTATAGTGTTACCAATGATGGTACTCCTGGTCTGTTTATTAAACTTCTGGCTTGTCACTCATCACTAGCAGGATCAAAACTCATTGTTTTTCTTCCTATGAGAGCAACTTTTCTATCTTTCAGAATTACTATGAGGTTGAGAGATGAGTGCTTTCATCTGAAATCAAAGTCAGGCAAGTATCCATTTTGTAAGACATGTGAGCATAAAAATGTGCCAATGTAAACATCAGGTATCTGAATGAAAAATGTTAATTGGCATTTCAAGAAATGAGGAGACATCACAAAGATATTTTAGGCTTTCAACATATTTGTAGTATTCTAACATCAATCATTTTCTTGCATCTATCAGGTTATTTATCTTAGCTACCCTCTGTATCCATTACCATAGTGCCTAAGCCCTTCAAAATGTTTCTGTGGGGCAGGGAAGTGTTCTCATCCCTGTTTTACCAGTGAGAGATTGGAGCAGAAAGGATCTCTTAGAAACACTTAGAAAGCCTGTAACATAGGAGAAAATCAATGCACATACGCCAGGTCTCTGGCTAGAGTCTTAATCAAAGAAGAGTTTGTCTCTTTTAAATTAGCTCGAGTTTGCACTTGGTTAATTTGCACCATAAATTGTAGAAGCAAGGTTATGTTAGACATGACACTGAGCCATTAGGTATAAGACTAATTCCACCAACACTTAGAAATGCAGGAACAATCCAGGAGCTTGCACCTCAAAAGTGGCTCTGGCTACACACTGCCAAGGAGAGATGAAAGACTGCAGTGAGTAAGGGCATGGGAGGAAGAGAAGTAGAAAGATGATGTGTTGTATTGCTATGGGTGCTGCACCAGGCAGTTCACAGAGGCTTTTCCCTGGAACTACCAGTTCGTCAGGACAAAACACAACTCTCATCCTGGAGAGTCCAAGCTGGCCCCAGACACCCAGTGTGCATTGGCACCCTATGGAAGTTTGCACTGACTCCCCTTAAAGGCCCAGACAAGCTGAGCAGCTCCCAGTGAGGCTTTTGCATACATGGAAAAACTTTTTGAGGAATTCATTCACATGTTAAGAGAAAACTTGTGGGTGCAATGTTATACATCTTCTTCACTCTGTGGAAATTTCAGTCAATCCAGCTCCTGGTGATCACAAGTACATCTTTGTTCAGGCCTTACAGAATAGACATCAAGATACTTCTGCCAACAAATGTTGGTATACGTTAAATGGAATTACATGTGATATCTGGTAAATTTGCTATGTAAACCAAAAAGCCTGTATGGGAAAGAGAGACCCGCCTTATTTTGGTGCAAAATTTGGCAAACAGAGGTCTATTGTTCTGGGTGAAACAAGCTGAAATTATATGAAGTCATCAAAATCCTTCCTTACTTTTTAAAATCAGGATGTTCTGGCTAACATATGCCTCCACACTAGCCTCAACCATCATCCCATCTGATTTTAAAGCATTAGCAAATACATATGTCAGTTTCATTCTATAATTTGTAAAAAAAAAAAACAAGACTGCTTTAAATCCTTGGAACAGATGCCTTAACTTCCAGGCAGTTTGAAAAACCTGCCTTTTCTGCTTTGGATGGACTCAGAGAAGCTCTTAGACGTTGTTTTGTGTTACTCTTACTGAACTGCACAAGTGTGCTGGACCTGGCTAACAGAGGGTCTGATGACTCATCTCTGTTTTCTTCCTTTAACCAGCTTTCCTTCTGGGTTAGTCACACCCCCAGATAAGAACGGCATACTAGGGAGTCTGAGCATCACCCAGATCTGTACACACAAGAGAATAAAAGGAAAGCAGGGAGGAGAGAGAGAGACAGCCTACCTACCTTCACAGTCTGTACTTGAGACTTTTCCTCCCTCACTTCTGTACTTTCAGTTCTTTGGTCCTTTCTCAGCCTTGTGGGACTCCACTGCAACACGTTTATGGTCTTCTTTGTATACTATCCCTGGTTCATTGTCAAAACTATTTTTTCCCTCCACATTACTTAAATAGACTTTTATTATGTGCTTTTGCAATACCACTTTCTAAAACAACACCATTTTCTATAGGCATTATGAACTACGATATGCACCATAAAATCAGAGGACTGCACTGTGGCAAAGTGCCATGACCCCACTTTGGGGATGTTCCAGGAGCTCCGAGAGTCACAGTTTGTGAGGCATGTATAAGGCTTGTCAGAGTCAAAAGAAATGCACAGTGACTGCGGTCTTTCTATGTCACTTGAGTAGGATGTGTAATCTGCTTTCTCCTTTGTCTTGCCAGCTAACATTCCCATTTCAGACTCATCCACAATGCATATGTTCTTCAGCTGACTGCTGAGTTGGTTGAACCCCTATGTATGATCACACATGTGGACAGCTCAGTATCACCAGTTTGCTGGTTTATTATATCAGTATTTTTAGCCAAAATATTTTTGCAGCTATGTCATTGCAGTTTAGGATGTGTTTTTAAAAGCCTAATGTGGCCACCTATGGTAAAATGCAAAGCTCCTGTGACAAATGGAGATAAAAGGGAGTCCAGCAGCACAAATTGTGGCCAAGTCAATCTCTAACAGAGTAAAGCAGCCCACAAAGAGTTGGTTGGAGATTGTGATGTTTCACTTGGATGGGAACAGAGAACATAGCCCAACCTACTTGAGTTTAATGATGGATGCTGTGGGAATCCGACTTTCAGAATTTGTGAGCATGTTAAGTGAATAGGAATTTCAGAAAAGCTGTGTCTACGCATACACACATCATGCCATAAACCATGTGAGTAATAAAATCTTACCAGAATAGCTGACATTCTTCCTGCCACTCCCCTACAAAGTGTTCTTCTTTTCCAAACTTCCCTCTGTAAAAAAAAAAAAAAACCCTTTCTTTTCCAAAACTTGATCCAATGTGCTAATTACTGAAAGGCAAAGAGAACTTATTTCTTATCAACAAATTTCATGTCCTAAAGTCAAAAAAATGCAAAAGATTAGCCAATAAAGAAACAGAACAGAAAGAGATACTCAAAACAAAACAGTTATGCTGGCATTTTAATCCTTCAAAGACTATTTTGCATAAGATGTATTGGCTTTTTTGCATATTCCTCTTTTGACTACTTCATAAAAGTGTCTGCAGTTTACAATATAAAAATATTTCAGAGATTCATTCTGGAGGCAATATCTAGTAATGGTCTCTGCAGAAGAGATGGAAGAAGATACCGCTCCTCACTGTCTGTGAGGAAAAAATAATATAGGAATAAATTTGTATAGGAATAAAAAATAAAACATGATACAGTCACTTATGTTTCACAGAATATTCTGAGTTGGAAGGGACCCCCAAGGATCATCAAGTCCAACTCTTCAGTGAATGGCCCATCCAGGGATCAAACCCATGACCTTGGCATTATCAGCCCCATCCTCTGACCAGCTGAACTAATTTCTCCTAGGTTTGCTTCATACAAACATCCTGCCAAAGGAGATTCACTAGCACATCTATGAGTAGTCACTGAAAGCTTGGGCTGAGCACTCCTGTCAAGGATTAGCTGTCTTGTTTCTACTTCAATAACTTCTATATCTTACATCCTCCTTGTTTCTGGTGTTCACACAGGCTCTAAAACACAGACCCAAAGCCCTCACCAAAGATCTGGAATAGGAGGGGCATGTGAGTCACACCAGTATTTGGTGAATTAATGATTAAGACTTGTCTCAACTCCTGATTAAGACACTGACCTTGTTGTAGGTCTCTCTCTTAGGCATTAGCCATTTAATCATGGCTTTGCTTCTGTAGAGGCAGTTTTTGCTATTCTTGTTTGTACAGGCTGGTTTACCCCGTGAGCAGTCCTGCTGATTTTTGTGGAGCCACTCAAGGAACAGGTATCACGTGGCATAAGGCTGGGAATGTCCAGATATTACATGTACAGGTACTCCCTGTGGTAAACAAAAACACTACTTACATTTGTCACAGATTTTGTCATCAACGTGACAAAAAAAAATATTAAAGCTGGAATTAGGTATTTTGAGTTTCACTAACAGGTTTTTCAATATCCACTGAAGAAATTTTTCTTGAACACCACTTCCCAGAGTTTCAATGGGTTTGTGATATTTCAAGGTTTAAAAAAAATCACACGAAATGGAATTATGGCTCCTGCATAATTTTCTACATAAATTTTCTTGGAACTACAGCTTATTCCCTTTTAAATTTTCTAATCAATAAGACTGAAATTCTTCCATTCTAGGTACCCACAAAACCTTCAGTTTAAAATGAACATAGAAGGAAATATTTTTGGGTCTCCAAAATATTGGAAAATATTTTGGAAATATTTTCCCCTCAATAAACTATTCCAGAAAAGAGTTTCTTGAGAAGCTCTGATTTTTCAGGGCTCTAAAGAAAGAGATTGAGATTTCTTGGGGAGGAACAGTGATGTTGATGTCACATACAAATATTTGCTCCTTGTGCCAGTTCTCTTGAACATCCTTTTTACTTTCTTGGCAACAATATTACTTTTTTAACTTGTATATCCTTTTATGTTATTTTTCACCATGTCTTTTACCTTTAGACCTGTGACCATACACAGCACTGGAAATGAGATGTGAAAGGGTTTCAGACCCTTCCCACTGTTACAAACAATTTTGATCAATTTCCCCCACACAGTCCATACTCTACAATATCTTTTAATATTAATACTATTAGTGTTAGTCATTTGAACATATTGTGGAATTATTTCACTTAAGGTATGTTAAAGTATGCTTCTAAAGACTTTCACTATTTCACTTGGTTTCAGGGTAAGACCAAGAGTAATCAGGAGAAATCTCAGTGCAACAGGATTTTTTTCAAAGTGGCAACCTGAAAACACTAATGCAGTTGTACTTTTCTTACTGATTATTCTCAAACCTGACTGAACACGATTCGTGATCAGCTGGCTACCTGTGGGTGACTTCCTCAGCTATTCTCCAAAGAATACACCTGTATCATACTTAGGCAAATAATTTTAAAACCAGCAACTGTTTTCCTCAGCTCTGGGTGATCTGAGTTTCTTCTTGGGTGATGGTTTAATATGTAGTGGAAATACGGTGCCTTGATAAATGACACGGAAAATCAGAAAATAAACCAAGCTGTGTCATGCAAAACCATGAAATAGTTGCAGAAAGCTTGGCCTCAAATCCCAAAGCTGTTCTTAAATTACTATGCTACTCCTGCACAAGAAAGGGAAGATTGGAGGTGTAAAAAGTGGGATTTCTTTCCTGGAGGGAAACTTGTAACCTGCCGTAGACCAGCATAAGCCTGTGTCCATATGACCAGCATAAGTGAGAGATGTGTCCCTCATCTGACACCCTTCAGACCAGGCATCCTGAATCTCTGTCACTAGCAACCCCAGCATGTCCTAAATGGCCTGTCTTAGTGGGTCTATTACTTAGGAGTATGAGAGAGATACATGGTCCTGCATAACCAGAGCACTGCAACGGAGAATTTAATCTACAGGGTAAATCCTGTAGATTAATCTACAGGGTAAATCCAGACTTTCACTGCTATTCCTCATACCAGCATTTCAACTTCCTTTTTAAAACATGAAGATGCAGATGCACTGGAAAGGCTGAAAGGACTTTAGCTCCATCTGTCTCTCCCAGTCAGTTATTAACCCAGTGGCCAGTCTATAGTACCAGTCATCTAACTGGAGAAGCAAGTGGTCCCACCATTAGCTGGGTGGCTGTAGCCACCCCAGTTTTACCCTTCCCACAGGGTTGGGTTAGTTTCCACCCAGTCAGTCTCTACTCCAAATCAGATGCTATTCAGAAAACCAGGAGGACTGGGCTAAAGGTGAGGGGAAAAGGATTGAAACTGGGAGTTAGATTAGTGGTACAAGCCCCGGGCTTGCCAGGTGAGACATAAGGAGCAGGAAGGTTGGAAAAGCAGAGGTTCAAGTCATGTAATAAACAAATAAGGAAGTAGATTAGAAGACATGTAGTTTTTTTTTAATTCTGCCCATGCTGCCCCCCTTGGAGAGGGAATAATGGATAAATGTGTTAAGAGTGTTTAATAGTTTGTTTTAATAGCATAAAGGAATCAAAGTATATTATACTATATGTATAATATACACGTATAATATGTGTAATAGGTATGTGAGTATACATCATATGCCTGCAGTCATCTCCATAAAATGAATACAAAATGTGCCCTGAGTCTCTTCAAATGTGTATGGCCTTAATTAGGTCAATTTTAATAATCCTGAGTGTTTAAAAATGTAAAGAAGTAAAAACTATGGATGTGTGGAAATTCTAAAGGCGCATAGCACACATGTATGCATATCTTGATATTCAGAATGCATATGTAGCAGCATACTAAAGGCATTTTTTAAAAGCCAGATGATTCCTTCTGCTTTTTACAACAAAAGTTTAGAAAGTACTAAAATAAAGTTTAAAATAAGTGATGGAAAGGCTATAAGTATATATTGTTTTAGTTGTTTTGTCTTCTGGGAATTCCTGATGCTGAAATTTTGATGGAATTTTGTCTTCTCTGGTCACTCATGCTTAGAGACACAAGCAACTTCAACTTGGTTTTCTGTCATCCTTGCTCCAGTAAGAGTCTTTTAGCTCAATTGTGACATCAATCACTTGCACTATAAATCTCTGCAATGGATATGGCCATTTAAATCTCCACCTGCACAAACAACAATCAGGCCTAGAAAATAAGGAGACTCATAAATCTCCACACTGGTGATTATTAATATTTTGGATTTGCAACAGCAATGTTATTTAAAAAAAAAAAAAAGTAACTCATTAATTAGGACCAATATACTGTCAATCTGTTTCGTTTAGTTTATATACAGAGAAAACACAAACAGGGCGCTGTTAACACAACATGAATTAAAAGTTAGTGAATTCCCTAGAGCCCAGGGCTTGGAGATATGATATCTTAATGCACTTATCCTATTGTGAGTGGGAAGGTGTTATCTTCCAGACAAATGATAAAGAGGTGGTTTAAAGTTTAGATCTACTGTTTTTTCTTCTGGCTTACATGAGCCAAGGAAGAAAGATGGATCAAGAGATAGGCAAGACTTCCTTGCTGGCTATCAAAAATGACACTCTGCCTCCTACCGAAAATTTAATCTGCAGACAGTACATAGCACTTGGTAGACACACCAGCTCGCCCCTCAGCAGTTTTTGTTGGGTTTTTTAAGTGCATTCAGAAAATCCTATGTGATGCTTACACAGGTCAGCAAGAGAATTTTCCTGTGACTCCAGTGACTCTGGATTAACTATGAAGCCACTGGTGACATCTGAGGCTGTGCGTTTTCTTCTGGAGCTATGCGAATCCTCAGATAAGCAGCTGAATAACTGGAATTGCTCCTGCAATAAGAGCAGTCCCTTTAGCCCCTTATGTTCAAAACCCAGACTGTGGGGCAACCTGTGAGGTTTCAGGAAGAGTGTGAGAAGGGAAGGAGCTATGGGAGCAAGTTCCTGATTCACTGGCCTCTTTGGCTCCAAATGTGGATTTAGGAGACTATTTTTCATGGAGGGGAAGTAGTGATAGCACAAGGTTAAATGCTTTCAAAAGCCTGCTCTGCTGAGACTGAATAGACATGTGCATAAGTTTGTAATGGCAGCATAAGTCTGTTCATTTAAACTACACAGCGATCTGCTCACTCACACTTGTGGAAAACTCACTGGGAATGTTTGGCTTCAGGGGTTGCAGAGCCCGGTCTAATGCCCTCAGTCCCACCACTCCCATAGGAGGGGCCTTATCCCTTATTTATGCTTCTTTATTCAGGCAAAGCCTCCGACTTTTGAGCATGTATGAATCAGCAGACAAAACAGTCCACGGGTACGGTGGAATGAACCGCTGACATCTGCTCTGCACACCAAGTAAAAGTTTCTTTTCTGTGGGAGCTCTACCATCCAATAACATCCCCCTGCCACCGTTTCCTTCATTTCATGCACACCCTTGCTGCCCCGTCCACAGCCACACAGACCCTCCCCAGCAGAACAACACTCTCCCTTGGCTCAGTGGGGCTCACAGACTGCTGAGATCTTGGCCGCTTGGCACACCCATGGACTAGGAAGCCTCCGCAACATTCACAGCTGAGAGGACTCAAAGACCGAGAGGGACCGGGACTTGTCGGACGTCACCCCGGAAGGCTGGAAGAAGTCAGATCCTCCTGCCTCCAGCCCCTGGGCTGTGACGGCAAGGTCCATGCTGCTGGCCAGGCAGCAAAGCACTCCCTTCCTGGAATATGCTACTAGCTGGACAGGATGCATTCGCAAATATAATCATCCACAAATCTCCCCCAGATTAGGTTACAGGACAGCGTTTTGACGGCACGCATTACAAAGCTCCCTGGAAGGTTTGGCTGGTGAATCTGCTGCTTTCTCTGCTCATGACCCATTTTGGCTTTCATCAAGAATCATGACACCAGCTGCCTGGGTCATCTAGGAGGCAGAGAGGGGGAGAGCAACCCTGGGCTGTAAAGGGAAGTGGGGAAGGAGAAGAGAAGGAGGAGAAGGAGAAGGAGGAGGAGGAAGGGGGAGGATAGAAAGACAGAGCAGGGGAAGAGAAAGTAAGTGAGTTGTTTTAGTCCAGTTGTGAAAATTTGAATCCCAGTTCCGAGCTCTCGGCAAAGGCTTGCTGGGATACCTCATTCCCTGTCCTGTGCAAAGGTCTGTGATTGGGGATGTGGTGTGCTCAGTGGGCAGGGCCCCTCCCCTGGGCTGGATCCGCCTCTTCTATCCCCCAGATAAATTACTAGTGTCCTCACTAAATTCCTCGGCTTTCTCTCTCCCTCTCTCTCTCTCACACACACAATCTCACTCCCTCCCTCAAACACAGGCAAAGCAGGGTTGGGGGCCGGGAGGGCGGGGATCCTCTCTGGACTGATATTGTGCCTTAGTCCTGGGCGGGGAGGGAAGGGGAGGAAAATACTGGCGCCCCTTCTCTCCTACGTCGCCTTGAAATAGATTTGAGTAGCTGCCCTTCTTCCCCCCCTCCCCCCTTTCCTGCTGGTCATTTGGCATCTTCCAGACCATGTCCACTGGGTCCCTCAGTGATGTGGAAGATCTGCAGGAGGTGGAGATGCTGGAGTGCGATGGCCTGAAAATGGATACTAACAAAGAGTTTGGGGCGTCCACCGAGAGCAACGAGGAGGGATCCAATGGCGAGAATGGCTCCCCTCAGAAGGGGAGAGGGGCCTCAGGCAAGAGGAAAAAAGCTCCCCCCAAGAAGAGCCCTTTAAATGGAGTGAGCCAGGAGGGAAAGCAGGTACAGAGAAATGCTGCCAACGCCAGGGAGAGGGCGAGGATGAGGGTCCTTAGCAAAGCCTTCTCCAGGCTTAAGACCACCCTACCCTGGGTGCCCCCAGACACCAAACTTTCCAAACTGGACACCTTGAGGCTGGCCTCCAGCTACATTGCTCACCTGAGGCAGATCCTGGCCAATGACAAGTACGAGAACGGCTACATCCACCCAGTCAACTTGGTAAGTCAGAGTCCGCCGGGGACAGGCGCTGCGTGCATGTGCATGCGGGAGGTGGGCGAGACCTGGCATGGGGCGAGGGGGGCGAGGGGGGCGAGGAGCTGGCATGAGGCATGCGTGGGGACAAAACATTGCTGTGCTTCTCACAGGGAGCCTGGTGCCAGTGGGGTGGAAAGTGGTACTGTACAAGGGGACAGGCTCCCAGCTACCCTGCTGCCTTGTGCCCTGAGGGCCAAGCCTGCTAGGCCCCCTCTGCTGTTCCTAGCAATCCCTTCCAGGAGACAGGCAGCCACGCTGGCCGAAAATAAGCAGGGGCAGGCTTTACACTTTACTGCCCCAGACATGACTGAGAAACCACAGAGGGTTGATGGCAGCTTTCTACCTGCAAGTGGGCAGATATAGGAATTTGGGTAGAAAAAGGTGTGTTTGAGGAAGGACCCAGGATTTATTCTTATCCTGTGTCTCTACCCTAGTGTTTCCTGATGCAATACTGTCCCCAAGCCCTAGCTTTTTAAAGACCGGACTCTCGGGGTTATGTGTTAAGCTGCTCAAGTTTGCTGAGTCCAGGACATTTCTCCTATCCTTGTAAACTGGCACAGGAGAAATAAATACCAGTGCAGACTCCCCAGAGGAGCTGTCTCCCCCAGGCACACTCCACAATGCCTCTTCTAGGTCTGTGTGGTGTCTCTCCTGCTGCTCCTATCACATAAAGTTTTCCCGAGCAGCCCTCGATCTCCCAACCATACCCAGCAGCCAGAAATATCCAGCTTCCAGCTCTAAAAATATATACAAATGATGTAAACCAGGGGTAAGCAAGATCTGCCTGGGCTCTTTTTAGGCATACAGCCTTTACGCTGCCCACATGTGCAGACCCTGACTCATATATGGATCACAGAGGGGAGCCGGGGACGTTTCACTGAGGTCAGGCTTTGCCTTCTGAGTTCTGGACTCTGGGGGAAAGTACTTTACCCACTGTGTCAGCTGCTAAGGGCCGGAGAGACAATTTTTGAATAAAAACAAAATCCTCAGCGCAACAACATAGGAAAAAAAACTTAGTCAAACAAAACTAGCACCCAATATAGATATAACCTCCCTCCTCTTCCGCACAGAGCCACACCAAAACATGCTCCCCGAGCAGCGGGAGGCCAGGGAGAGCGGCCGGGGGCTGCCGGGGCCCCAGGCTGCTCCTGCGCCCGGGGTAGCGCGGCGAGGCGTGAGGCGGCTCCCGCGGGTCGGGGTCCCCACGCCGGTCACGACCAAACGCGGGGGGAGGCGCGGCTACGGCGGGGAGCCCACGGCGATAGTGCCGGGGGCATGCGAGTGCGCCGGAGCCACGCGGCTCCTTTCTCCCTCCTTTCTGCCGCGTATCGGACGGGCTTCGCCGCCCCGAGGACGCCCGGTGGGGACCGCCGAGGCTGTGAGGCGAAGGGGCATCAGCCGCCGGCGAAAGGCAAAAGCCGCCTTGCCGAAACCAGCGGCAACTGCCCCGGCCTGAGCCCCGCTGAGCGCTGCCCGAAGTGGACTCAGGTGGGGAATGTCGGGCTCGGTCGCCGCGGTCGCTCCCGAGCCGGACCCGCTGGCGATACGAGCGTTGCAATATGCATTTCTCCATATGTAACCCCCTTCCNAGCCAGCAGCGCCCGTCCCGGCGCGGCCGCGCAGCGGGCGGCGGGGCGGGCAGGGACCCGCCGCGGCCCCGGGCCCCGGGCAGAGCCACGGGGAGAGCCGTTCTCCCGGCGCAGAGGAGACCAAATGTGCCTTAGCAAAGACTCCATCCACCCTGAGAGAGCCTGACTCTATTTAACTTTATTAAATGCGTGTACAGTCGAGTGTCCTGCAACCACAGCCTTGCTGGTTCAAGAGCTACTAGAGAAAAGACAGAGATCAAACAAAACCTACCCCGCGTGTATCTTTTGTCTGAGACCTGTGAAATATGTAGATGCCTAGAAAAACTGACTTTGACAGTCATCTCTATGAAGTAATTCACCCTAAAGATATATAAATATATTTTCTTCAAGCAGATTCTGCTCTATTTCTGTGAATAAACCTTCCTTTCTACTGAACACGGAGCGGTGTTAANCAGACTTGGCCTTTTATGGTAGCCGGCAAACCCGAGAGTGACCTGAAAGAAGTGGTGAACACAACCCGCTTGTGCGGCCCGACGGCATCCTGAGCCCCGCGGCCGAGCCAGCAGCGCCCGTCCCGGCGCGGCCGCGCAGCGGGCGGCGGGGCGGGCAGGGACCCGCCGCGGCCCCGGGCCCCGGGCAGAGCCACGGGGAGAGCCGTTCTCCCGGCGCAGAGGAGACCAAATGTGCCTTAGCAAAGACTCCATCCACCC